>CM060951.1:149080158-149101907 GCA_030765055.1 Mantis religiosa
GTATGGAACATTATGCTCAACCTGTGAGAGAATCAAATGGATTAAAGTATGATCACAGCGAAACTATACTATACGTTTCCATTTACAACAAATCAGTTAAGGCCATTTTTACCACTTTTCAGCCGTCTTCCTACTCCACTGGTTCCCACTTTTGCAGTAATAGTAATTGGCTTGGTACCGAACAATAATATTGTTACTGCCAGTCAGAGACCAAGAGTAGGCTGGTGCGAAAGAAATCAGAGTCCAATAAATTTTTATTAGCATGCTGCTGTTCCATTATTGGATATGGAGCCGTACTGAAAAATTCAGTGCCACGGCCGGGATTTGAACCTTGGATTTCTCGCTCTCCGTGTGGTTGCTCTTAACCATTGTGCTACTATAGCCAACATGACAGCATGGCATTAAATTCTCCAACAGACTAGTATATTCCCCGGTAGACCAATAGGGGTTCTCATATGCTATGAGACACGCACCTTTTCGTGGCGACTTACTATGCTGTAAGTACTTAAGTCCCAAGCTTTATAGTTAAACCACTATTGGTTAATTGATGGAAATTAATCATTATTCGACACTAGCCATGTATGAAGGTTTCGATATGTAGTGTCAGACTGAAAATTCACTGCCAGAGCCCGGATTTTAACCTCGCATCTCCCGGTTGCTGTTAACCATTGAGCTACCATGGCCAACATGCCAGCATCACATTAAATTCTCCAACTGACTTTATGTTTCCCGGTAAACCACCAGGGGCTCTCATATACAATGAGATACTCGCCGTTTGTAGCGACTTGCTCTTATTTTCTATTGTTTCGGAATATAGCCACCAATAGACTTTAGACTTTAGAATATCACATCCACTCCGCTAACCACCTTGTCCCAGACGACCTCACCGGATCAACTGAGACCTGGCGTAGCCTCCAAGCTCTTTACCATTAAAATAAGAAATGACAGCAAAGGAAATTAACGTCAGGAAAACCACCGGCAAAATACAATGGAAATCAACTGAGGCTCACGAACCAACAAACTCCATTCATTCGCTAGAACAAAAGGGAATCAATGCAGCAAACAGTATGCCTGTAACAACTAATGTAATCAAACTCTAAGAAACGACCATTGTCACAAATCCTAGTCCAAAATCCTAATAAAGACTAAAGAAGGGTTGCAATCAAACTCTGCATTCCCTCAGTACAGTAGCACCAATATGCAGGTGCTGAATATATCGTCCCCTCTCACAACAAACCCTAGAACTTCTAAAGAAAAGCATAGCAGCCATGCAAGCCCGAAGCGACACAACTTCTCACAAGCACAAAAGAAAAACCACCTTAAAACCGAGAAAATTATAACGGCACGTAAAAGCATTGCCAAGGCAATCAGCTCCACAAACCACGCTTTAATTATGTGTAACAAGGAGATCCAAAGCTACAATAATGCAGCAATGCAGTTAATCGGCTGTGGCAGCACCCAATATCAACTGACAACACCATCGCAATCATATTTCAAAATGGAACGTAATTTTAAAATATGTAACTATGGATCTATAAATAAATCAAAATACTGAATAAAAATGTGATTGATGAAAACGCTTATTGCAATTGACAAACTAAATATAAAATGAAAATAAGAATCCTCGTGAATTTTAATCACTTAGAAGGACATTGCTCTAAGCAGTAAGGTGAAATCTCTTAAATCTTCTGGTAGTGAGGTGATGTTTGGTGTCATGCAGAAAAATGCTAGGGTTGCCCGCCTCGGCAGCGCAGATGGTAGCGTGTCTGCCTCTCGTTCAAGAGCTACCGAGTTCGAATCTCGGTCAGGGTGAGTAATCTGGGTGAGCTTTTTCGGAAAGATTAATGTCGGGTAGCTCTAAGCTCTGCTCCCCCTCAGCTCATTTGAGCATCATTTTACCCATCTCATTCATCGTCCGATATAAATTAACGTTGGAGGACGCAAATTAAAAAAATACTTTGGTTGTAACCAGAAATAATTTTACTCACAAAAATACAATATTTATGAATAAAAGCAACAAAAGTAACTTATAACTAAGCTCAGCATTCACTCTAATAGGTAACGTCACCACGTGTGAACAATGTATCCTAATGCAAACGAATCCGAAAGCACGTTAGGTTTATTAATATTGCACAACAAATGCAAATCTTCTTTTTCTTTTAATTTACGTCCAACTTTAAGTCATATCGGACGATGAATGAAATAAATGAAATGATGCTCAAATGAGCCCAGAGCTCACAGAGTTTAGAGTTACCCGAAATTTGTCTTTCAGGATAAGGGAAAACCCCTGAAGAAACCTTATCCAGATAACTCACCCTGACCGAGATTCGAACTCGGGATCAACTGTTCATGTTTTAAAACACCTTCTCCAAAAACATACGTTTCTTTGACCTTTAAAAACATATACTTGTGCCCAACTACTGACTTTACAATAATGATCAGATCATATGATACTATCTTTTACTAATGCGAACATTTGTACGAGGGCTGTTCAATAAACAATGATCATAAATTTTACACTGCCATAATTTTTCGTACTAGAATTCAATCTTATTATATTCCGTTAGCTCAATGTGAAACAAGCACGCCGTAGTAGTTTCATTGTTCGTACTCCTGGTTCCCGCATGTGAGAACCAGGCCAGTTCAGACATGTTCAATATCGCCTACCGCTGTAATGGAGGTAACATGCGAGGAACAATATGTGGCTTTGAAATTCTGCTTTCGTCTCAACAAATCTTCAGTTGAGGCCTATACAGCGTTACAGGAGGCCTATGGAGAGTTTGTTCTTTCCTACATCACAGCTCGAAGGTTGTTTAAAATGTTTAAAGAAGGAAGACAATCAATTTCAAAGGAAGGTCCACCCGGTGTTCCAGTTACTGCTCATACGGAAGAAAACATCAACAATGCTGCTGCCATTGTGACAGAGGATCGACGAATTGCCTTAAGATCACTTTCTGAAATACTGAACATTGCACTGGGTGCCACCCCCACCCAGACGTGTTTGTGAGCGATGGGTTTCCAGACTGTTGATTCCCGAATAGAAGGACAATCGCACGCAGTTAACGTTGATGTTAGAGTAAGACCCGGAGTTTCTTTCAAACGTAATCACTGCTGATGAAACTTTGCTACATCATTTTGATCCTGAGAGCAAACAGCAAAGCTCAGTGTGGAAATCTCCTTCATCACCAACCCCCAAAAAGCAAAAGTGGTTGATTCTGCCGGGAAAGTTATGGTCATCTCATTCTTTGATATTCATGAAATGGTTTATTAGCATGTAATACCTGCACACACATCAGTAACCGGACAATACTACAGGAATGTCCTGAAAATATTGCACGTCCATATAAAGCGTAAAAGACCAATTTCCGTGAAGCAGGCTGTATGCTATACCACGATGATGAGCGGCCGCATATTGCCACCGTTGTTGCTGAATATCTTGAATCAACGTGAAGTGCATCTCTCACCCTCCCTATAGTCTGGATTTAGCCCCATGTGACTTTTTTCTATTCACTAACCTAAAGAAACGCCTTCGTGGAAGGCATTATCCATCATCGGAAGCAGTGGTGAAGGCTGCGGAGGCGATTTTGAAGGATCTCTCAAAAATGGTTTCCAGCATGTCTTTCAAGACTGGCAGAAACTCTGGGACTAGTTGATACCTGAATTAAGGGATGCGATGTATAGAGAATCGTAAGGGATTTCAAAGTAATGTATATTTGTGTGGAACGCGTGCAGGTGCAGTTGGATTGAATAGCAACGGAGTTGGTTGAGTTGTGTAACAAAAGACACGGGAGAAAAAGGGTTTTCTTGGTAAGAATCCTGAATGGATAGCATTTGACTTTGTAAAGGTTTTCTGTGAACCCCTAATAATGACAATGGGCAGAATTGTCACAAAGGGAATCTTTGTGTATAAAGGGCTTCGAGAAAGTGAAAGTTAGACACTCACGCGGAACTTTGAGGACATTCAGTCCATGGCGTGAAGTCGATTAGGGCAGTCAACTTCTTCTGTCTTGGTCGAGGGCAGACCAGAAGTGATGAGAGAAGATATTTGTCGGTTTATATGTACATAATTAAGTATTATCGAGTAATAAGCATTCCGCCTTCAGTAACTTTAAACAATGATATTGGTAATCCTTAGTCGGCAACTTCAAGTTCGATGTTCTGATAAAAAGAAGCAGTCATTAAACCAGTTAGACACAGGCATTCCAGTGTCATTAAAACTGTCCTTCTCATACATGCTCACGCATACTCTGTGAGAAACCTCATTGCTTTACCCTGAGCTAAACACCCATTATTTACGTTTGCATCAAACTGTTGCCCCAAGTGGTACTCTTTGCTCGTCAACAATATCTTTGCTTCAAAGTGCATCCATTCAGCGGAGACTATTTTGAGAAGGACCATCAAAATAATGAGGATGAGTAGAAGGTACGTTGTCAAAAAAAGTGAAAATTCTTTATTGAACAGCCCTCGTAACAAGCTTTGTACTGAAAAAAAAAAGGCTTTAGAACCACCTTTCACGTTATACATTTACTGTTTGCAATTAGAGAATAAGGTTTATCATCTTTCAAAACATTTGAATGAAAATGCAGAGGTTAGGAAAGAGTCTTTTGCAATAATTAATGAGATATTGTATTTCATTCCTTCCCTGCGGTTAGTTGTAAGTAAAAGATCATTATTCACTGTTACAAAGTTATTCCTACTAAAACAGGTTTTTCTGTACGTGCTATTAACGTTGAAGATGATATAAACATCTTTGTTGCATAATAAATCAACAGAATATACTTATTAACGTGTGTATTTCATTGCTTATTTTATGAGGCAAGCAAAATTGTTCTGCGTGTTTTATAAAATCCTGCCATTGAGTAGTCTCCCCAGGAACTTACTACGGTAGGTACGTGATTGGCGATTCCGCGGTCCCGAGCCAAATCTCTTGTTTGGAGGTCTCTGAGTGGTGAAAGAGCCAAACACACAAAAACTTTGGTCTACGACCGTGTTTGATCCATAAAATGTTACCTCCTTGAATACAAGTCTGATGGAGGCCACACGAGTGATTCTTGTAATGGAGTTGCTATCTGCGTTGAAGGTGGGGAAGTCAAGCATTATGATGCATTTACTTCACCTGCAACATGTGTAAAAAAGATCAGATATATTTAAGAAATACTGGGAACTAAGAAAAGAAAAACACACAGGGAAATAATTGATTCAACGTACCCCAAAGAGGGTGAAGCAAAAAAAATGATGATCATCATCATTATTATCATCATCATCTATCATTTAGTGTAGTCAACTAAGATAAAAAGCAAAACGAAATTATTAACAAGCTGAAGATTGTTTACTTATAATTTATGCCCGTTTAAATGTATAAACTTGACACTTTGTCCCCCTCCCTCACAATAAAATGCCTCTACGGAATAATTCACGTCTCTATTACGGTACTTTAGAACTGTTGAAACACTATTTTTGTTTTATTCGTGAGGTTACCTTATACAATAATGCTACAAAGCAAATTTTAGCTAGCACGACGTAAAACAAATTTTAAGGCTTCCGATTCTGGAGCCTTACAAATTATTATAAAAAATACTGTTGAACGGACTTTCAGCTTTCTCTTTATACATTTTCTAAATTAATATGAACAGCAAAACAACGCCCACTTTTGTAGCATGGGAATTACCGTGTCTGCCTCTCTTTCAAGAGATCCTGAGTTCGAATCTAGGTCAGGGTGAGTTATCTGAATAACATGAATATTGGGTAACTCTAAGCCTTTAAGGACCTCATTTGAGCATCATTTCACTCATTTCATTCATCGTCCGATATGACTTACGTTGGAGGACGTAAATTAAAACAAATAATATGTGGGGAGGTACATAACGGGGCATGTACCAGGCAGCTGCCCTAATAAACCACCCCCGCCTTTCTCTCTCGTTATCCCTGTACTTTACTTTGAATTAATTACAGTAACGAATGACTATGGTACAAACGCTCGCTCTGTTCAATATCACAGTACATTCTAATAGAAAATAAAAAAACATGCATTTTTAGCAATTTTATATTAACACTTTATAAAAATTGACAGGTGCAGATAGCTGCAGCGTTCTGAAAACGCTTACAGCGAATAAAAAGACAGGTTTTAGTTCGAGTGGTGGAAGAATTGCCCCTAACTCATGTCGGAATTTTCCACTATCCACATTACATGACTTTTACGTCATGCGTTTACTAACATCGTAACATATTAATAATCATGTTGCAATGTATGCCGGACCTCCCATTCTCCGATATACACTGTTTGTGAAAATTGCAACACCAAGAAGGAAACGCACGAATGCAATGAATTTAATACAATGCAATAAATTTAATACTGCATGTTAGTTACATGACAAGTAGCAAATGATTAACGTTTGAAATCTGTACTTACCTTTGAGCCCCAATATTCAATATTTCGTGTGGCTTCCATGTGCTGAAATTAGAGCTGCTATAAGCAGTGGCAGTGAATCAAAATGGTTCTGAATACGTTCCTGAAGAATTTGCATTCACGTAGTTTATATTCAAGCCCACAACTCCGTGACACTAGTTATTTGAGGGCCATAACGCACCAGGTGCCGACCAGCCATATCCTAGACATGTTCAATGGGCGACTAATATCAGGCGAACGTACAGGCCAGGGAAGCAATGGTATCCGTTGCTCTTCGAAGACAACTTATACATTCCTTGCAATATGTGACTGGGCATTGTCCTATTGAAATATGGCCTGAGGAGATTCCTGAAGCAGGGACAGTATCTCAAGCTCTACAACCACCGTTAGGTACCGGCTGCTATTCAAATTGCCCTCAATTCATAGGAGGCGAGTTGTAACCAATGGCACCCAACCATCACACCTAGTTGCACCTGGTGTTTGTCCACTATGCCGCTCAACAATGAAGCCCCCAGGTTGCACTCAACATGGTACCGTCGGACAAATATGCGGCCATCCCTGTAGGACAAGTTGAAGCGGGACTCTTTCGAAAAGACTACATTATTTTGCCACTCAGCATCCCAGTGACGTTGTTCACGTGTCCATTGCAGTCGGAGGAGCTTGTGGTTTCTGGACAATGGAAGCCGACGTAATGGAATCAGTGCAACCAGTCCAACCTGCAGCAGACGGCGACAAACCGATGATGCAGACAAGTTCACACCTGTGAAAGTGCTCCAGCGTCGAGCCAACACTGTGGATGAAGCTATACGGTCGGTTATGGCCATACGGACAAGATGACAGTTATCCCGTGCTGCGGTCAGTTTTCGTGGTGCAGTTCCCACTCTTCGTTGCGTACGACCTTCTCCTGTCTACTGCTTCCACACACGCATCACTGTTGTAGATCTCTACGAGCCGAAATGTTACGGCATGACAAACCCGCTTCCCGGACACCGTCCGTTTGAACTCGGTCACATGCCGATATGGAGTTTGACGTCGACGAGACTCACTGGTACTCACTTTATTGTTTCCACCTTGTTTGACAGCTCTGCACTGACTACACTGGGAGCAACGCTTGTCGGACTGACATGCAAGAACTTGCTCGGCCTACCTGAACCCCATCTCTATACAAAACTAATCACTTATTGCTTACACACTCTTCTGCATTTCCAGCAAGTTTGGAGTTATTTGGGTAATTCCTTCTTGGTGTTGCAATTTTTCACAAACAGCAGTGTAAAAGAAAACTTTTGATTTGGCTATGCGCTGTGTCTATTTCGATTAGGTTTACAGTTTTATGCAAATTAATAAGTTACTTTGGTTTCTTTAGTGCCGATTTATTATAATTCTCTTTGGTGGTGATTATCAATGGATCTAATATACTTCCTCACCATCAGTAATATCACTATAATGCACGAGATTTAACTTGGCACCTTTTGCACTATCCTTGTTTAGCACGGGCGCTTGATTTTATTCCTTGTAATGGTCAGTTAAGATCAGATGGTAGGGAAATTGTGATTAAGATTCATACATTTTTTACAGACGAATGTGAGGTCCTAAAATGCGATAAGCCAACTAGAAGGGCTATTCAATAAAGAATAATCATAATTTTTTTACGGTCGTGATTTTTTGCACTATAATTCAATTTTATTATTTTCTGTTAGCTAAATGTGAAACAAACACGCCATAGTAGATTCATTGTTGGTACTAGTGGTTCCTGCCTGTGAGAACCAGGCAAGTTCAGACATGTTCAGTATCGCCTACCGCTGCAGTGGAGATAACATGTAGTTAAAGTTGATGGTAGAGGACGATCCGGATTTTCTTTCAAACGCAATCACTGCTGAAGAAACTTGGCTACAATATTTTGATCCTGAGAGCAAACAGCAAAGCTCAGTGTGAAAATCTCCTTCATCACCAACCCCCAAATAAGCAATTGTGGTTGATTCAGCTGTGAAAGTTATGGTCATCTCATTCTTTGATATTCATGGAATTGTATATCAGCATGTTGTACCTGCACACACATCAGCAACTGGACAGTACTATAGGGATGTCCCGAAAACATTGCAAACATCAGGCGCAAAAGACCACATTTCCGCTGCACCACGACAATGCCTGGCTGCATATTGCCAATGTTGTTGCTGAATATCTTGCAAATATCAACGTGAAGTGCATCCCTCACCCTCCCTATAGTCCGGATTTAGCCCCATGTGACTCTTTTCTATTCGCTAACTTGAAGAAACGCCTTCGTGGGAGGCATTATCTATCATCAGAAGTGGTGGTGAAGGCTGCGGAGGCGATTTTGAAGGATTTTTCAAAAATGGTTCTCAGTATGTCTTTGAAGACTGGCAGAAACGCTGATACAAGTGCATCGTATTCAGGGGAGACTATTTTTAGAAGAACCATCAAAATTATGAGGATGAGTAAAGGTACGTTGTCAAAAAAAGATTGTGAGCATTCTTTATTGAACAGCCCTCGTATATCTGTGTCGAGCATATTTCAAAGATATGTTGCAGCTACAGGTCCTTCATGTCGTGCTGTGAAACAAATATTTATATAACAAAATGAAGTGTAAGTAAGTAGTAATTTTATAGAGACTCCTGGTTAAAGCGTCCGAATGCAAAACACACAAAAACAGCAATAGGCTCTTTCTGTATCGCTGCAATAAGACAATCTATTTATTCACTCTAACGGACTAATTTTCTGTCAAGCTTGGAAGACATATATAAAGTTCTAAAAGAAGGAAAAAAAAATTTTCATTTGAGTTTATGGAGTTTATGGAGCTTTCCTCACGCGGAGGAAAGTTTCTGATGGAACGGCCAGACGTCGTTGCAAAAAGATTCGCGTTTCTAAGAAAAATGAAAGAGGTAAGGACTTCCGGTGCTCCTACTATTTGCTTAGATAAAAGCTTAAATCAATATAAATGATATGAAAAACAATGTATGGAAAAGTGAAGAGGACGATCTTGAATTTCCACTACGCATCCCAATAGGCAAAGGACAGCGTTTTCTTACACGCGGGGAGTTCGACAGGTTTCATTCCCAACGCTCTTCTGAGTTTTACATCAAATGCAGCCAAGAATATCACGAAGAAATGGATAAAAATTGGTTTATTAATTATTTGTTACTCAATATTCCCCACAATAGTGCTATAGTAAAAGACAACTCATCTTATCATTCTACTCAATCAACAAGGCTCCCATCACTTCAATGAGTAATGCAATTATGACTCTGTGACAAACATATTGAGTTTGATCCGCGTTCCACCAAAGCTATACTTTACGAATTAATAAAGCTGAAAAAAAAGGTCTAACAATTTATGAAATGATTCGCATCGCGTAAATGCACGGCCACACTGTAATACGTCTACGTCCGTATCATTGTAATTTAAATGCTATAGAACTTTTATGGGCACACATAAAAATATGTCCCGAAACACAACATATCATTTAAGCATAGTGAGGTAAAAGTGTTGTTTGACAGTGCAGCAGGTAACGTGTCCGAACAAAATTGGCGGGGAGCTTGTGAACATGTTGAAAAGATAGAACAGTTTTATTGGGAGAAAGATGCATTAATAGATGAATTAATGATAGGTTCGTAATTAATTTAGAAGATTTAGAATATTTAATTAGATTAATTTAGAAAATTTAGATAGTGAACATGAGGAAAATTTTGAAATTTCTGACAATGAAGAAGGGGAATAGGAACGAAATTTGGAGACGAAGAACAAAGGAAAAATGATCATCCGCCACTGATGTGTCTGCTCTGCCTGGCTGGCCATAAAAAGGGTCGAGTATGTATTTCTTTCTCTTTCTATAAACCAGGGGCCAAGTTATATCTCGTGCATTATAGTTACGTCATCACATTTCGTTGGTACTTTATTGAAGGAAAGGCCACTACTATATTCACTCATAAGGATACATTGGCCTTGGATGGGAAAGCCTTATATGTTGCGATTGATTGCGAAACTGTCCTTTATCCCACATTTCCTAATCCTTGTTTCACATAAGCTTGCCCCGTATCTCTTAACGGTCACGTGACCTTACCACTCTCTCATTGGCTGTTATTGCAGTATAGACTGTTGTGCGGTAAAAACTAGTTCGTTATTTAACATGATATATCTTTATATGATAGAAGAGAATTGTCAAATTTATTTTTTCGTAACCGTTTTAATTAAATATATTACGCAACCGAGTTGGTTTATCTGAAATGCATGTTAATTCTTAAAGGAAGTAAAGAGGAGGTTCCTTTGCTCTCAAGCACATGGCACGATAGCACGTGATTTAGCGGTAGTGATCACATATTTGTTTATATGACTTTTATCACTGGTCTTGTTTTGAACTAGATTAGTCATATATCGCCATTCGATGGTGTGTTCTGCCGAGTGCGAGTGCTAAGTAATTTTATTGATCGTTGATTCGCATGTACTTATTATATGTATAATGCCAGAGTCTACCACCAGTTTTCCGCTGAAGCATCGCAAGGGAAAACCTTTACAAAGCGGCAAAAAAAGAATTGTGTTGCATGTGTTTAATGCACTCACAGAGAAGAATCCGTCTTTGTCAGTGAGAGAAATCGAACAGCTGTGCTCTGAACTTACAGATGTGTTAGATCCGTAGGAACATCGTGACATGAAATTGAGACAACAGGAAAACTTCGCACTCCAGGGGCGATATTGCTGTGTGGCGAAGAGGTTATTTAAGAACAATCAGACTGTACCGGGATACAAATCGCAAAATATACTACCTTGACGAGACTTGAGTGAATGAAGGACACACAAATATGGCGTTGCACGACTTTTAAGACAGAAAGACAAGTAATTTTGCAAGGTATGTGAGCTGGTGTTGAAAAATCCCAGTGGAAAAGGCCGAAGGCCTTTCATTATAAACTTGTTTCAGTTTCATTCCTCATTCATTCAGTTTCAACTTGCTCAGTTTCATTATAAACTTCATTATTTTTGAATGCCTTCATATTCTTATTTGTATGATTTTATCCTTCCTCCTGACAATTATTATGACGTTTACTGCAGGTTTAAATGTGACGTAAGGAACCGCCTATGGCCTATGGCGCGAAAGCATTAGCCAATTGGGATGAGGGGGAAGGTAGATGCACGCGGAGTGATACATGTCAGCGGGGCAAGGTTATATTAAACAGAGATTAGTAGACTGGTTCCATATATTTCTACAACACCTTTCGTGTGGTGGGAGCAGCGTATATAGATTAAGTTTTGTAATTAACAAAGACCTGAACTGATTCTTTCGAAGTTTTCTGTTTCATATAAACAAATATGTGGTGACACAGCCAGTTAACTGCACGAACATTTCACTGTACCAATTGACTGGCGACTGGACCTCCGTCCGGTCTTTATTACTCGATTTGCAAACAAAATATCCAATTTCGTGAACAATGGTCAGCATGAACGATGGGTTTCAACAACACTTAAAGTTCTTAGTGCCCTCTTTTGTAAAGTGAAGGTCCTATTACTGAATTACCTCAGAAAATAGTATTATAGCACATGACGCAAAGAAAATAAGCAAAGTGTAATGTTCCAAGTTGGGACTGGAATTTGAGTCTATTCGTCGTTATATTTAACTTCGTCTTCATCAGCCGTTCGGGTGCAATTTGGGACAGGATTTCTATGTTGGACGCACAATTCTTTCTCTTCTCGTGTGAGTTTTTGCGGCTATCCATTTCCTCTGGTCACCAATTGTATCATCTTATTATAAATAAGAGTCATGAGACATCTGTGTTTCAAGGCGTGGTTCGGAATAAAGAAGTCAAATTCTGTAATTGGTTATATTTATACAGATTCAAATTATAACTTAAATGTTCCTGATCTAGTACCAGTATTCATCACACTCCACCATTACAACAGAAATCTCTCTCTCTTTAAAACGAGATTATTGATTTATTTCTTACTATTCAAAACTTTTATCTTCTCCGCGTCATTTTTCCACCATGAAGTCAGATTATTGATTTATCGTAACTATCGTTACTTCTCTCTTAATTTTGTGATTGGCCGATCCAATGGCACGTCACCACATTACGTCATACCATTACTACTTCGGCCAATCACACAACTATATATATTTTTATAAATTCATAATCCCTTCATAATTCCTCCGAACATAACCCAAAAATACTGTTACAAAGTCTGACATAATCTTGAAGGAAAAGTGGCTGAGTTGAGTTTAGGAAGTAAATTAAGTGTATTGTGTGGTGTATGGATAAGGAATACTTAGGAACATATCAAAATTTTGGAATCTTGTTACTTATTGGTTATTTCCTGTGCCGTGAGTTGCTTTCACACATTGCACATTCTAAGGTTTCTTAATTCTGCTGATCGTTAAGATGAACGTAATATGAGTTTTCACATGACCTTAGCTTCTGACATCAGTTTCCTGTTTACTCATGTGAACCACATACACATACCCGGATACAGATTTCGCTGATAGGTAATCTGAGTTACGTAGTCGTTGAATTGTAGTTAGGAAGTTTTTGAGGAATATGATCATGCTTAGCTTAGCTTGGGAAACGTCTACCACTTAGCTTCCTTAACGTGGGAACGCTGATTTAGCAATAGGTGGCCATATAAAAATTGACAGTATTTAAAGATTGCGTATTTTGACAGTTGGGGTCACTCACTGTATTCAAGAGGGCCATGCTGGAGGTCACGATGATCTTACATTCAGGCTCGTCATGCAACCCTTCAGTGACGCCCCGCATGGGTCTTTAATATAATAGTGTAACTGTTAACACGATTTCACCCCTAAGTCTCCTCAATATTTAGGGAGTGATTTGTACTTAATTGCATTTTATAGAACTCGCTGTTGTTTATGCTTGTGTTCTACCAACTTCTTCTTAGCTACTTATTTCTAACCTAGATCCTGCATTGCTCTACCACAGAGGAAGACCACAGATCGAGGCCTGCAGTGTGTGTGACGTCAGGCAAGAGCCTTGTAGTACAGGTTGCCTATATAAATGGCGCTGTGAGTACAGAAGCTGAGGGTTCAGTCGGGTGTAGTGCACTCAATGACAACAATGTAGCTGCCAGGTACCTAATGGAACTGTTAAATTTACAATATGACTATATTTATTGAAGGGCAAATATACACACAAGAAAGATTTGGCTGAATTGTACAAGAATGTCCCCTAAAACCAGATTTTCGAGGCTGTATTCACTTGCTGCACGGACATTGTGTATGTTTGCCTTGACATATGTGTGCGAAAAAATTTATTTCTGTTATGAAATCAGCCAAGTCCAAACCCCGAAGTACCTTGTCAGATCACAGTCTATAATGCAGCCTTCGATTACAAATTTCCCAGACATTACGTCCTGACATTGATAACTAGTTAAAATAACACGAAACAGGTGTTGCAAAATGTTCATGTAATTTTGTTCTGAATGGATCTCCCCTAAATTGCAGAGAACTTTACCTTATATTTTATTTACTTTATAGCATGCTTGACCTTCAGGTTAACTATGAGTTGAAATGGTATATATTTTGTCATATCACAGAGCCAAAACGTTATTGTTTATAAAATGTGACCAATTGTGTAATTAAAGCAGTCAGCATTAATATTACAACAACCAAGACGTAAGTTATGCATATTATTAATATCCGATACGTTTCCTGTCTTTCCTGCACCGTCAGAACTCCATCACATCAAACTGCTTCCTTCTTCCTGAGCAGCAGGAATCAGCGCGGTGACATCACAGGCTAACCTGCCTTTCGTTCAGGGGCATACTTGGCGGTTAAAGCTGACGGAGCTGACGGCACACCGCCACTACCTGTGTTCCCCTGCTCTACCACTTAGCTCTACCGTCTACTCCCGTATCTTTCAAGCTACGCCCATAGTTACTGTATATAGTGTAAACCTTTAACTAACGCCCAAAATATTTACTTTACATTTCTGTACATAACAATAACGTTTCCCAAATACGTAATTTCTTCATCAATATGTAACAACAAAATTTCATTCTACCTACTTACGTAACGTCGTGATAAGGAAGATTCAGTTTGGGAATAAGTTTATTCTCAGTTCTACACTGAATAGATTATGTGTTCTCGAATGTATCCTCAGAGAAGACTTTCTGCCATCACTGAACTATAGTTGTTAAACGCAGTGTTTAAATCCTTGGTATCAAGAAACGAAAGTGACAAAGTATACAGCATTCGTTTCATTTATCGTGGGAATAAGAAGGCTGCTTTCCATAAATGGAATATATTGAATCAAGGACTTCCGTCCATTGTTTCTGTCCTTGCTCGGCGTACGGTTGTAGTGGATCTATGAGATATGATGAGGTGTAAAGACTTTCCACGAGTTTAATAAACGTCCATCACTTGAGGTGAGAGCGTGGCCGTACCTGAGAGACATGCAAACCAAAGGGCAAGGTTCCTATAGTTTCATACGAGGGCTGTTCAATAAAGAATGATCATAATTTTTCGTACTAAAATTCAATCTTATTATATTCTGTTAGCTTAATGTGAAACAGACACGCCGTAGTAGTTTTATTGTTGGTACTCCTGGTTTCCGACTGTGAGAACTAGGCCAGTTCATTCATGTTCAGTATCGCTTACCGCTGCAATGGAGGTAACACGCGAGGAACAATGTGCGGCTTTGAAATTCTGCTTTCGTCTCAACAAATCTCCAGTTGAGGCCTATACAATGTTACAGGAGGCCTATGGAGAGTCTTTATCCCCTACAGCACAGCTCGTAGGTGGTTTAAATTATTTAAAGAGAGGAGACAATCAATTTCAAAGAAAGGTGGACCCGGTGCTCCAGTTACTGATATTACGGAGGAAAACATCAACACTGCTACTGCCATTGTGAGAGAGGATCGACGAATTACCTTAAGATCACTTTCTGAAATACCGAACATTTCAATGCGTGCTACCCACACGTTGGTGATAGAAATACTACACATGAGACGTGTTTGTGCGCGATGGGTTCCAAGACTGTTGATTCCTGAACAAAAGGACATCGGCATGCAAGTCTGCATGCAGTTAAAGTTGATGTTAGAGGAAGATCCGGAGTTTCTTTCAAACGTAATCACTGCTGACGAAACTTGGCTACATCATTTTGATCCTGACAGCAAACAGCAAGACTCAGTGTGGAAATCTCCTTCATCGCCAACCCCCAGAAAAGCAAAATTGGTTGCTTCTGCTGGGGAAGTTATGATCATCTCAATTTTTGATATTCATGGAATGTTTTATCAGCATGTTGTACCTGCAAACACATCGGTAAGAGGACAATACTACAGGGATGTCCTGAAAACCTTGCAAGTCCATATCAGGCGCAAAAGCCCACATTTCCATGAAGCAGGCCGGATGCTTCACCACGATAATGCGCGGCTGCATTTTGCCACTGTTGTTGCTGAATATCTTGAATCAACGTGAAGTGCATCCCTCACCGTCCCTATAGTCCGGATTTTTCCCCATGTGACCTCTTTGTAATCCCTTACTTGAAGAAACGCCTTCGTGGAGGCATTATCCATCACCAGAAGCAGTGGTGAAGGCTGCGGATACGATTTTGAAGGATCTCTCAAAAACTGGTTTCCAGCATGTCTTTGAAAACTGGCAGAAACGCTGCGACAAGTACATCGCATTCAGGGGAGACTATTTTTTAGAACGACCATTAAAATTATGAGGATGAGTAAAGGTACGTTGTCATAAAAAATGTTATCATTCTTTATTGAACAGCCCTCGCACTTAAATTCAACTTTGGCTACTCACACAAACGACTTACCTACTCCTATAGGTCCATACTACCATTGGAGGATCCGGGATTCGCAGACCTCCCCTGTTTCGGAATAGAAAAAGTACAGAGGGCATTCCTTATCTCTGCCTTGCATAGTCCAGACCCAGAAACAGCCAAGAGGATGAAGTTGAAGTATGATGTGAGGTAAAATGGAAGGACAAAAATTTGAGGAGTGTAAGTAAACTTGGACCAGATGGCACCCCGAAAAAAACATGGCTTTAGGAAGGCCAGCAAGGAGATAAAAAGTCGACCTCTACATAGTTACTCAGTGCTTTAGATCTGACAGTATCACTCAGCCAGCAATCAAACACATATTTGTGTTTTCAGTCTTGCAAGAGTCCTTATACCAGAGTTTGATATCAGTCCTGCTTCTAGCTGCTCATACGAAATTCCAGTTACAGTTATGAAAGTCGACTCCGATGTGGTAGTAATATTTCTAACACAACAATTTCAGTTGCAGTAACAGTTCAGCTTCATTTGCTTTGTCCTGGCTTTAATGGCTAAAAATATCTGTACCTGTTGTTAATGTGCGATGTGGTTTGCTGATCAGATATGAAGAGCTGCACTTTTATTCAGAACGGTTTTCGTCTCCTAACCTGAGCAACTCACGGTCCTTCTTTAGATCTCCTTAAAGAATAATCTCGGGTTCAAACTCACTGTTAAACGTAACCCATGGCGTAATGGCCCAAAGCGTGCCTGAGCCGCCAACTCGACAGCGTGCCTCACGCCTACGTAACGCAGAGATGACGATCATCCAACTGACACGGAGAGATGTGGTCAGCATCACTGCGCCGCCATCCGGAAAGTTTGCTTTCTAGACCAGGGTTTCCTACCTAGATTAGCTCCTCTAATGCCTCACGATGTTGAGTTGGCCCTGGACGTATACCCGGTATTTAAAATCCGCGCCCCCAGGGGTTGGATTGACCCCGTGTGCATTCCTTGCAGGGAACCAAAGCACAACCTCTAGCCCACTAGACCCTCGCGAAACTTATTATAGCTTTGTCAATAACTACCAGTTTCTCGCTTTCAGAACAATTAATGCAAAAAGAATCCAACATTTCACTTTTGCTATGTCCACCATGTCAGCGGATCTTTTTAACAACTTGAAACTACTTTCTACAAATTATTCTTAGTAAAGTTTATGAATTTAGCTACTTCTTATTAATAAAGATACATTTTCAATTCACATTTAAACGCTTAATTCTATGTTCCACACATCTCTTAGCATGGGTGGGCCTTTAAAAAAGCGAATAACACTTCCTGCTTTAGAAAGTAGCAAAGTGGCTTCTAACTTGTATTTGGAAGGTCCCGAGTTCGTTCCCGGTTTGCAACCCGTGACCAAAGTTTTCTCCGCGGTTTTCTTTCGGAACGCTGGATTTTATTTTCCGCGACTTCATTTCACTTTCATTTTGCAAATGTCGACGATGAGTGCCTGCAGTTCTGCTGTTTTGGGATTTAACCAGGGTACAGTAGAGCGTTCCCATCTCATGCTTTCTTCCCAGGCAACTGACACAATAACTCGGCTGTTGGCACAGCACGGAATCCCCTCTATTTTTAATGCAACTCAATCTAGTCCTTTTTCATAAAAACAGACTTATTTGAAAATCCAAAGCAGTAACAAGTTAATCCTACAAAAGAATTAATTTTACTTAAATTGTATGCTCTTTATGTTCTGTGTGATAAGTTTTTGTCTATCTCTTATCTTTCACCAAAAGTAATCCAGAATAAAGGCGACTTTAGAGGACATAATTGGAAAATTAAAGATATACATTTCATTTGTCATAGAAATGTTTTAAGCATACCGTGTTTTACTCAAAATCGTTAAATCGTTTTTGAGAAAATAAACTTTCTTGTAAAATGTAAACATGAAGTGTAGTGAGGAATGACGACGTTTCTTTTGGAAAACTTCTTGGTACAAACTTTTAAATACCACATTTACAGATCTTTTACTAGGGATGCATCTTGTTTTCGAATTCACGGAGTTTATATTTATTTCCAGAGAAATCTTGATATCGAATTTTTGTTTGGAATACCCACAACATCTCTACTACTTAGGCATATGTAGTAAAGTAAAGGTATGAACTGTACTTTACTCAGGAGTTTAGCTAGGACCTTGTGGTTGGCACAAATGAACCTGAGATAGCGTTCAATTGTTTATTATCTGTGTAATTGAGCTAGTAAGCGCAAACACATCAACAGCCTGTACATTCCTAAGCATTAGATTCGCATACTAGTAATTAACTCAAGAGAATAAATTTGAATTTGGGCATAAAATCCTACATGAAGTAGGTAGCTTCTTGGTTCCACGTGGTAAAGCGTGTAAGCGTACCGGAAAATATGCGAACAACTGAGATATTTACGTGAGATTATCAAACATACATGGCAAGTGCAGTATATGCATTATCTGTTCAGACACAATATGTCCTCTGGACTGCAATGTGTCATACATAAGCAGGTGCGAGAAATCATATATAAAAGTGATTGAATATTGCAACAAAGAGAAAGAAGGGGGAATCAAGATCCCTTTGTATCAAGAAACAAAGGGATGACTGCAGTGGTGATTAACATTTCAAATCAGACACACAGTTCCCAAGTGGTCTATCTGTGTTTCGTTACATACTGTACGCCAGATTACTAATCTCTGTTTCATATAACCTTGCCCCGCTGACATGTATCACTCTGCGTGCAAACTACCTTCACCCTCATCCTAATTGGCTAATGCTTTCGCGCCATAGGACATAGGAGGTGCCTTCCCGTCACATTTAAACCTGCAGTAAACGTCATAATAATTGCCAGGAAGATAGATAAATTCATACAAATAAGAATATGAAATCATGCAAAAATACAAGTTTATAATGAAACTGAGCAGGTTGAAACTGCATAAATCAGCAATGAAACTGAAACAAATTTATAATAAAAGGCCTTCCGCCTTTACCACTGGGATGTTTTAAACCAGCACACATACCTTGCAAAAATGCTTGTCTTTCAGTCTTAAAAGTCGTGTCACGCCATACTTGTCATGTGTCCTTCATTCACCCAAGTTTGGTCAAGGTAGTATGTTTTGCGACTTGTATCTCGGTACAGTCTGATTGTCCTTAAATAACGTCTTCACCACACAGCAATATCACCCCAAGAGTGGTAAGTTTTCCTGTTGTCTCAATTTCACGTCGCGATGTTCGTACGAACCAACACTCCCACCTGTAAGTTCAGAGCACAGCTGTTCGACTTCTCTCATTGACAAAGACGGATTATTCTCTGTGAGTGCATTAAAGACATGCAACACAATTCTTTTTTCGCCACTTTGTAAAGGTTTTCCCTTGCGATGCTTCAGCGAAAAACTCGCGGTAGGCTCTGCCATTATACATTTAATAAGTACACGCGCAATAAACGATCAATAAAAGAATGTAGCTCTCACACTCGGCACAACACCTTCGAATGGCGATATATGACTAATCCGGTTCAAAACAAGGTCAGTGATAAAAGTAATATAAACAAATATGTCACCACTACCGCTAAAACACGTGCTATCGTGCCATGTGCTTGAGAGCAAAGGAACCTCCTCTTTACTTCGTTTAAGAATTAACATGCATTTCAGATAAATCAACTCTGTTGCGTAATATAATCTGAGAATTCCCTACCAACATATAAAGATATATCACCATGTTAAATAACGAACTAATTTTTACCGCACAACAGTCTATACTACATTAGCAGTAAATGAGAGGTGATTAGGTCACGTGACCGTTAAGAGATACGGGGCAAGCTTATGTGAAACAAGGATTAGTATCTCGCGCTTCTATAAACAAATAATGAACGCAGTGCTGTGGCACTGTAGATTAATACGCCTCAATGCTCTGTCGAGGAGTACGATGCACAGAGTATTTATTACTCGACAGAGCGTTGAGGTGTATTGACCTTCAGGTCACTAGCACTGCGATCGTTTCTTATCTGGTCTTATGATGTCGATTAGATGAGTGAAATATTAGTAAGTTGATGTACAGTAAGCTACGAAACACAAATAGAGTGATTGAAAGCTGCGTGTATCTATATGATATCTTTTCTCGCGCCTGCCGATGTACGAGGGCTGTTCAATAAAGAATGATCACAATTTTTTTTTTGACAACGTACCTTTACTCATCCTCTTAATTTTGATGGTCCTTCTCAAAATAGTCTCCCCTGAATGCGATGCACTTGTCCCAGCGTTTCTGCCAGTCTTCAAAGACCTGCTGGAAGCCATTTTTGAGAGATCCTTCAATATCACCTCCGCAGCCTGCACCACTGCTTCTGATGATGGATAATGCCTTCCACGAAGGTGTTTCTTCAAGTGAGTGAATAGAAAATGCCACATGGGGCTAAATGCCGACTATATGGAGGGTGAGGGATGCACTTCACGTTGATTTTTGCAGGATATTCATGAACAACATCGGCAATATGCGGCCACGCATTATCGTGGTGCAGCATCCAGCCTGTTTCACGAAAATGTAGTCTTTTGCGCCTGATAAGGACTTGCAATGTTTTCAGGACATCCCTGTAGTATTGTCCTCTTACTCATGTCTGTGTAGGTACAACATGCTGATAAGTCATTCCATGAATATCAAAGAATGAGATGACCAAAACTTTCCCAGCAGAAGCAACCACTTTTGATTTTTTTGGGGTTTGGTGGTGAAGGACATTTCCACACTGAGGTTTGCTGTTTGCTCTCAGGATCAAAATGATGTGGCCAAGTTTCATCAGCACTTATTACGTTAAAAGAAACTCCTGATCCTCTAACATCAACTTTAACTGTATGCAGACCTGCATGAGAATGTCCTTTTGTTCGGAAATCAACAGTCTTGGAACCCATCGCGCAAAAACACGTCTCATGTGTATGTTTCGGTCAACATGTGGCACCCAATGAAATGTTCAGTATTTCAGAAAATGATCTTAAGGCAATTCGTCGATCCTCTCTCACAATGACAGCAGCATTGTTGATGTTTCCTTCCGTAAGAGCAGTAACTGGAGTACCGAGTCCACCTTCCTATGAAATTAATTGTCTCCCCTCCTTAAACATTTTAAACCACCTTCGAGCTATGATATGGGAAGAACAAACTCTCCACAGGCCTCCTGTAACATTATATAAGCCCCAGCTGAAGATTTGTTGAGACGAAAGCAGAATTTCAAAGCCGCATATTGTTCCTCGTGTGTTACCTCTATTGCAGTGGTAGGCGATACTGAACATGTCTGAACTTGCCTGGTTCTCGCAGGCGGGAATCAGGAGAGCCAACAATGAAACTACTACGGTGTGTTTGTGTCACATTAAGCTAACAGAATATAATACGATTGAATTTTAGTGCGAAAAATTGTGACCGTAAAAAAATTATGATAATTCTTTATTGAACAGCCCTCGTATAACATATTGCTGTCCAGAAGACATGATTATATCTGAACAGAGTATACATACACTGGACTCGCCGGATATGTGAGATAAGCTGAGGTAAACATACCTGTGTTGCGAATTTTTTCCGATACGCCTTCTCGCTTTGCCATGTAGTAACACCGGCAGTTCAAATATT
>CM060951.1:149102907-149440407 GCA_030765055.1 Mantis religiosa
ATTTATAGCCGATTGGTTATATAAGGACAGATTGAGCAATCGAAGTCTGCATAAGGAACCTATTGCTTCGCTCGTATACGAACAGATGACAAGCGAAACTTTTTGTTCGAGACGGACTTCAACTGTCAAAGGGAAATTGCCACCAATAGCTATGCCAAGTACTTCACCAGGTTTCGTTGTTTAACTTTTTTTTTATTCATGCCACGCCTTTCACTTCAATGGTCATATCAGCGGCTGTTCTCCTTTGGAACATATCAAAGGTGTTAACTCGTATAACTAGGGTTTTAGTCATTAGATCACGCACACATTCGCACTCTCATTCATACTTCCAGACTCTGGGGAAGATGAGGAATTATGTTGGTCGGAGAAAAATCCCCACAACCACCGGGAATCAAACCTGGGACCCCTAGTACGGCAGACAGGTGCGTCACCGACCGAGCTACGGGATCAACCGTTGTTTAACTTGAAATTTAGATATACTTAGAAAAATAAATAGCTGATGCGTTAGATTTTTATGTACCTTCTATTGTTAATTAAGTTTCACTGGTAGAAATAGCTTCATCACATATTTCTTGTAGGTAAAGCAAGTTTTAGGAATGTAAATGGATGGATATATAACACAGTGACCCTATATACTATGATGCTACATACTGAAAATACAATCCCTTCCATTACATTATGAGAAACATTTGAATAGCGACATTACTCTGCAACAATAAATTTTATGAATACCAATCAGTGCCTCAAATATGGCTCATGTAACAAACATCTTTTTTGAAATGAACTACGTGTTTCAATATAAATCAACATTTTTGTGTAATATATACTTGGTTATCTCTTAGGGTTCATCCGTTGCATAAAATTGCTTCCCAATAAAGAGAATTCATAGGCCATTCGCATTAATTTAAAGGTGTGTCATTTAAATGTTTTAAATATATGGTAGTTTGATATGAATGAGAAAAGTCATCGAATTCTTTTCCATATAAAGTATGGTCTGAGATCGTGCGATCTTCGTCAAAATCTCCATGTCGGGTCTTGGGGGTTGGTAAAATTAAAGAGCAAATTTGGTATTCTGGTATTTATTGTTACACTATTCACACATACACACACAGAGCCATATGCCAGCTCTAAGTGGCTCAATTGGTGGACACTGACCTACTGATCCCAAGCTAGCGGGTTCAAATCTAGATCAGACCAATGATTTTTAAGTGTCCTTAAAAGTGACATTCCCAGTAGATTTACTGCCGTATAAAAGAACTCTTACGGGACGAAATTCCAGTATACTGGTGGGTATGATCCAGTGTCGTTAATAAATAAAATAATATTTACACATACACACAAGGATATTTTTCTAAATATATTTGTTTTTCTAATCGAGGGGGTCAAAATGTATTTCGTTGAAATGATAACAGCGAATTTTTTAATGCAATGAAGCAGATACTTCTTTCAAATACGTGATAGGAAAATTAGAAGGGGGAAGCCATATTTTAAGCCACATTTCCTGTAATAAACAATGAAAATATATTTTATGTAGGGCTACCATACGTCCGGAAAATACCGAGTTACTCTACATTTTATCTGTTTTGTGGCGTCCGGGGAGAATTTGGGAAAATGTGGAAAGTCTTACGTTTTCAGGAAAGGTTATCGGGTAGCTCCACGGTTTCATTCATCGCCGTAATGATAGTCCGTGGTTTGATTACTGGATCTGTGGTGTCGAACCTATCCAAGGCCGGCCCTCGTAGCCATGGTCGTTAGAGCGTATGCCTCTAGCGTTCCGTCACGCAGAGGGTTGCCTCGGGCATGGGTGGTGTGTTGTTTATATGCCTGTGTATTTTGTAGGTATATGTGCGTAACCAGAGAAAATAGATTCCACCCCCTCCCCCCGTTGGTCAAATGGGTTCTTCCCGAAGATCAAAATACACGATAAAAAAACCTATCCAAGCCCCTGACTGGAGCTGTTGTGAAGTATCTCGTGGTTCGATGTCCACAGTTTTATTATTCCATCGCATTATCAACATCGTAGATAACGAGCTTCGCCCTTTGCTGACTCTACCTCAGAAATGGTTCACTTGTTGGAATCAGTTATACCCGAAAGTCATACACATCAGCAATTGAGAGGACGTTGACATTTCTTAGTTTCAAATTGATTAGCCACTCGGGACATATTTAAAAATGCTTGATGAAATATTGGAATTACTTTACTATTGCTGCAAAAAATGTAGCTTTCACTTACAACAGTACATTGATAATATGAAACAGTGGAGCAGTTGATTGTCTAGTCAAGGGCACCTCTGTAGTGAAACATTGTCGCAATCCAGGGGTTGCCTGGTGTGACTGAGGGTGCATAGCGGGAAGTAGATGGTAGGGCGAGATGGGGCAAGGTAGAAGAGAGTAGAAGAGACAATACTTAATTTCATTATAGGTATTAGAGACTACCAAGTTTTAAATATACATGTTAAGACACCAGATACACCGAAGCCTTGAAGACACTCTGGGATGAAATATGACAATTGCATGATTATATCACACTCCTTTCAAAGCTTGCCTTCTGAGACTTGTCTCGTACTTGGCGAGAATGTGGGCGATTAAGACCTCCGCTGAAGTGCGGTATGACGACAAAGATCAAACGTGACCCCTCCTGAAGAATGCAAACCAGACTGAAACGCGATTGCCAAAAACTGCAATTATCATTATTATCACTCGACTAGAGAGGGGGAGGGCGATGAATGCACCACGAACTTTTCCGAACTATGTCAGCAAAATCCTACCACGGTGCACTGGTGTTCCCGAATTCTCTATGGCACCATGAACGTTCAAAGACTAGTGCTGATTACGATTCTTTGTTGCGAAGTTCATTACCCAAGTATGCTGAAATTATAAAGTCTGCGGCTCTTGTCCCCTGAAATGACGAACGAAGGATTTCTTGTTATTTGACCCTCTGTTAGGTTCGTACAACCTAATCTAGGATATAGTAATCGAATTTTGCCAGGAAATATCATAGAGTTGCAATCTCATTTAAATATCAAAAGTAAATTTACATTTGATATCTCACTATGCGTACGTGACAATGTCATAAGCAGGGAAAGAACTTTAGACACCGAACCTAATACGTTTGCTACGCCGATACCGTGGAATTAGGTTTATTTACAAAGAATTAAGGTTGAGGGGAGGACGTTTGTAGAGCACGCTTCACCTGATTCCGACCTTGGGTACGTACGGACAGTCGACAACAAACAGAGGCTCTCTTGACTAAGCCCGTATATATGAATAGTATGAGAAAGTCTCTAAGCCCATTCATTTTCTCTTTTGTGAACAGATACACAGGCCTATTGAAATAACATTGTTTAAATTTTAATTATAGTCAATAATTTTATTGTAATGTACAGCCACGCACATTCGTAAATTCTCAAGTTTGGAACTTGTTCTATCTTCTGACAAAATATTTTTGTATTGAGAGAATGTTCTCTCTACATGTGATTTGAGAATACTTGAAACAATTTATATTTGAATCTGTGTTGTTATTTAAACAATGTCGCACTTCACACAGTTTTGAATATGATGGATTGTTTTTAAGAACACATTGAAGTTTTTGTTTAACGCAATTTATACTGGCATCATCAGGGACTTCGTTTATTTTTTCACAAACTTCTTCCACTGCCCTTAAAGCAGTACACATTTCAATATTCGAAGTCTCACCTCAAATCACCGGGACACGACTTGATTCCCAATATTGTGTTGAAAAACCTGAGAAAGAAGGCCCTAGCACATTTGTCTTCAATCCTGAACGCTTGTCTTCGACTTGGCTTTTTTCCTAACACCTGGAAATTGGCTCAAATCATCGTGTTTCACAAACCTAATAAACCTAAAAATCTGCCCTACAGCTATCGTCCGATAGGTTTGCTGCCTACCTTGTCCAAACTCTTTGAAAAGATTTTTCTTCACCGTCTCCTTAAATATACCTCTGAAAACCATATCATTCCACCCTTCCAATTTGGATTTCGTTCTAGACATTCTACCTCACACCAACTACTACGTTTAACACAAACAGTAGTTCATGGTTTTGTGCAACAAAAACACACAACCAATTGCCTTTGATAAAGTTTGGCATGACGGGTTAATTTTAAAACTCTATAGCATTGGCCTTACACAGTATCCGCTCACTACAATTTTTAGTTTTCTATCAGATCGCACATTTACTGTTCGCATTGGTGGTACGAGTCCTCTCAGCGCCATATTACAGCAGGAGTTCCTCAGGGATCCATATTGGCCCCAATCTTATTTAGTATCTAAACCTATGATCTTCCTGACTTGGCCCCTACCTCCATATCCCTATACGCTGATGATACTGTTTTATATCATTCCAGCACAGATCTCCCTACAACTATTCACACGCTACAAACCTCTCTTGACTGCCTCGTTGAATGGTTCGATACTTGGCGCATACGTCTTAACACTCAAAAGAAAGCAGTTAAGATTTTTAGCTTACGCCGCATCTCCAACTCTCCCGAACTGCATATTAAGCATGAATCAATTCCCTGGCTATCGCCCACCACCTCCGTCAAATATCTTGGAGTAATGCTCGACACCAAACTTACTTGGCGAGCCCATATTGATCGACTTATCTCGTTGGAATCAGGAGGACTTTCAAAACTCGGTCCTCTACTTCACAGACACACTCCCCTTGGGATTGAATGCTCACTGCTTCTCTACAAGTCTCTTGTCTGGGCACTTATCACATATGCTTTCCAGGAATGGGGTACGGCTAGCAACACTCATCTCCGTAAGCTACAGGTCCTGCAAAATCGATTTCTGCGCATCGCCACGGATGCCCCTTGGTACGTACGAAATCAACAACTGCATAAAGAACTTGGTCTTCTTCCTCTTCACCAGTACATATGTCAGATCGCCTCTCGCTTGTTCTCAAACCTGCCAGATGTTCCAGGAGCTGTGATGTACGACATCGGCGTACGAATCCGCCAGCCCACACGCCTGAAAAGACGACTCCCACAGGATCTCCTCCTTAGTGACTCTGAATATACAAAAAGACTCTGAATATTGTTTCACAACGACTGTTGTTCTATCTCTTTGATTACTTGTTTTTTATTATTAACAGTTTTTTCTCTCTCTTGTTTCACAGTGTTAAGTAGATAATAGGAACCAACTTAGTTTTCCTTACATGTTATTATATAGTTCATAAAGATTCAGTTAGTTAACAAGGATCTGTAAAGCATGTACTACTGATCGATCATTAAATAAATTAACTTAAAAAAAAGAAGTCTCACCTCAGACCCTCCCTCGGAACGTCACTGTACATCAGGAAAGCGGTGGATCGCGAGCTTCCATAGGTAAGTGTCCCGCAACCTGCAGCCGCCTCGTTCCAATGTTTTGGTGTCCAAAGTTCCTGCCCTAGTCATGAAATATAATAATAAAACATAGCTAGGTGTCTTGAATAAAATATACTCTTTACATAAGCATTAAGTTCTTAAACAGATGGTGTTATTCTTAACATTATACCAATACTTAAGAAAATATAAAGCCCATTTGTGATTGAGCAGTAATTTAGTTTTGGAGGTTAATTTTTCTACATTTAACATGTTTTCTCTCTTACATTTTAGCCACTGTAATCCTAATTTTAGGTGTGAAAGTGGAAAGGCGTGTGTTATGTGATGGTGCCATTGGTCCCTTAGAACGAAATACCAATCCTCCATGCGGATATACTTTTATTTTTTGTTACCAGATGGCACATTTATGAATTTTGTGCGCGAATCTCTTCAGGGAGTTTCCATTCAGGCTTTGCCTACAGTGAGAGCATATAGTCCATTGCATCAAGTGGTAGTGGCGTTCGGAAGAAGCCTCTGTTTACGGAACACGTCGCCTGACAGATGGATATTCCTCACAGGGTAAGTTAAAATACCCGTTTCTTAGGCAGATGTTCCTTGTACCGTAAAAAGCAATTTTTCCCTTGGTGTAAATATGTTTATTATGAGTTCGTAATATTTAGTTTTACAATTACCTGAGCATTTATTTTTGTAATTTTAGGCTCCTACAATGAGTAGTAATCCGATTACTTTTTCGAATCGCACTAACAGGGCTAGACCCGTAGGATCGTGTATATAAGGATACACAAAATAATATGCACTTCTTTCTTATATACCAAAGAGGTTAAATCAGTTATTTTATTGTCATTCATGCACCATACCGAGTATACTGATGCAATGACTGGTAAGACTGAAATTATTTTTTCCTACAACTCTACAAAATCTGCATTTGACACCCTTCATATGAAATGCAGTAACTAACTACTAGTGAACAGAAGGAGGAGAAGATGGCTCCTTGCCATATTCTATCATTTGATTGCAGTAAGCTCCAATAATGCTTAATGTGCTGTACACACATTTTGAAAAAGCCACAAAAGTGAGCAGATTTGATTTCATACATGCCCTTGAAATATCTTCACTAAAACTCATTTACAATAAACAATGGAGGTGGGAAATCAACCTGATGCTTTTAAAAATCGTATGATAGAAGCCTTGAATGAAATTGATACTACACAGCAACTATCAAGTAGAAGAATCAGGACTCCCGAAGAAGGATCAGCAGAAGGGGAAATAAGGAGTGATAGGCTACCAAAAAGGAAGAATTCTTTATTGCCCTTATCAGAAGAACGGAATGACAAATTACAAGTACATCAAATATGAAACTCCAACGGTTTAGGGTGCTCAAGAAAACTGTGCAATGCTTGTTTTGCTGACATATAATCTTATTTTCATCCATTGTGCGATTGTAAAGTTAATATTTTGCTTAGTTTTGTACAGAAACTGTTATGATATACAGTTATATGTACTGAAGTAAGTTAGTGTGTAAAACATTTAAAAGAAATATAACCACCTCATTTTCGGATGTTCCTTAAGAGGGGTAAAAACAAAACATGTTTCTTTCTAAGGGTTAAGAGCGAATAAGAATTTTGTGCTCTAATGATCCCTTAATAAGCATGCCTGGATTGGAACAATTCACAAATATAGGTCCAGAATAAACATATACATAGATTTATCTATATGTAAATGATTAAAACACCTCTCAAAAATAAACATTTAATACAATTTTGTGTAATTTCTGCAAGAGTTTAGATACTCTAGGAATTTCTCTTCTTTGTTCGTAAAACTCGACAAAAGTTTTGCGCACAACACATTTCATTTTTCAAACTCATCGAGTCTGAACTTATTTTGGATGTGGACGATGTTTATCAGTTGCTGAAAGTTTTTCTCCTGTAGGCTTTGAGTTTTGAACCTTTTCTACTACAGTATGCACAATTCTATCACTTTTCCGCAGTGTTGTTGCTGTGCTTTTTGTAATATTATTTAATGACTTAATTACTCGTAGACCGTTACGTTTCTCTTCCTTACAAAATTGTAACACTTTGAGTATTAATTTTCTACTTTGTTAGCTCCGAGTAGCACTGTTTGGATTTTGAATTGATTCATACCCGTACACTGCAAAATTCAACTGTTGCATTTCAATATTCCCGAACGGTGTAGGACATGTACGGAAATTGTGACGTAAGACATCTTATCTGTTTACGTAAGCTCCCCACTGTTGGCCATCTGCATTCATTCTTCAGATATGTCCATGTTTGATTGTTAACCAGACGCTAGAGCCCGGCAACTTACCATTAAACTAAATAAACATCCTTCGAATCAGAATTCCAGCAGAATGCTTTGAAACGAGAATCAGTACAATGAAAGAAACAAGCTAGGTCTAAAGGAAAGAGCTTTTATTCGTAATTTACATTTATACATCGATAGTGAAACACCTGAGATAAGCAACGCCTGGAGGAGAGAAGATGGGAATGCTAGGCAGACAGAGACATTGCGTTAGGAATTCCCAAGTCCGCTATCGTACGCGAGTGTCATACAGAAAGATGATTGACGAACCAATGCGGATAAGTGTCGCTGCAAATGCTCAAGGTCAAGCAAGAGGAGTACCGATCTCACTGATAGGGAAGGTCATGGTGCAGCTGCTTGCAAGAAGTAGTTGGCGCGAAGAAATGATTAACACATCTACAGCAGGATTTGTGAACATTTACATGACGGGGTAAGCCACATACTTTTAGAATAGAAACGTTAGAGAGTGTTTTACTGAACTAATCCTACAGCTGCATACTAATAACTGATTAACTAAATGTTTACGACACTGTCAGTTATCAAAATCATAATGCTCAGGCGGTTCAAAACTTCTCGTAGTTATTTTTTAAAGCCACAGACATGAGGGTTGTGGGTGTTAAGCACACTTTAAAACCATCGAGTGGGGGCGGATTTGAACCCCCACCTTGATATTAGTAGGCCAGCACCTAACCATGCCACCCACATCTAAATTTTACTGATAGATAATATCTAATGAGTATTTTTACAATAGGACTACTATAATTTTATTTCAATACAGAGCATCACGTTTGTAATGAATTTTGATACCTCTGCCATTCCTAATTAAGGCAAATTTATCTAGATACGCCGCTTAAAAATAGGTAGACAACAATTAATTTCGTAATCTGTGTTATTGATACATTTAACTCAAATTATTTCTTTCTAAATACGTAAAATATGAAGCTATTAACAGTAAAGCAAACGAATATATACCTATATAATAATATGTAACTTAAAACTTCACTTATCTTATAAGAAATGATAATAATTCTTATAAATTCTCCAGGATTGCGATTTCATGTATACTTATACACATCTTCAGCTGGGAAACAAACTAGCTACTCATAGAAGCACCCTTGTTAGGTCAATGGGAGATTATGACCCCACTAGACGCCGTTCTAGACAACACCGGGTCCTCCGCATGGCATGTGGGCACCCAAGATAACCCAGGAGCTAATCCTAACAGCAGCTAAAGCTGAGCTCCACATAATCTCCTAAGTTGTTTGGCAACAAAATTTCTCCCCAACCAAAAACAAAATTAAAAACACCAGGGTGCAGGGAATTGCACCCTGTCCTTTCATCCCGAAGGTACAAATTGTAACCTCATAAAATTCTTCAAATCTGAAAACCTACACCATATCCATCCTACAAAATCTCGTTCAAATACCTTACCTGCGGTAAAACCCTTAACGGGTGGGCACGCAGCAAAAACCTTCTGGCTATATACAGCCAGCCAGCACGTCATGGTCATAACAAACTAAACACTAGATGTTGGTATGTTCTTGTTAGTACTACCAAAATCCGAAAATAAAACATATTTAAAAACAGAATCGACTGCCGGTATTTCAAAATTCATTACGCGATGTATTTTTTTAAATAAATATATTTTCCCGAACCATTAAATCTATCGGACCATTTAATTGTTTTAATAATTTAACTTCAGGATTTATTTCATGGTTAAATGACCAAAAATGATCTGCTACGGCCGATTTATCACTTTGTTTTTTCTTAATGTTATGAAAATGCTCTTTAGTTCTGGTTTCTAAATTATGTTTTGTCTTTCCAATATAAATTTTATTACAATCGAAATAATTAAACTGATAAATACCAGATTTTTTATTATTAGGGATTTTATGTTTTATAGAGAAATTCAATAAATGTTTAATCTGTATTTATTTTGAGGAGCTAACACGTAGCTCCTGTTAAAAAATATAAGACGATTATAATTTTAAAAATTTACTTACTATCCTTGAGTTAATAAACATTTTCAAAACACTTTTAAAGACTTTGGTATAACTTTAGTCCCGCAAAATATATATCGTATTAAAATTTATTGCATTTATCTATAAAAGATAAAATTCCTAATGATATAAAATCTCTTGTTTATCAGTTTAATTCAGTATTATATAGAAGTTTCCGGGCTTACTGACCGTGGTCTAGTTGGGAAAAAAAACTGAAGTTCTTGACGTTTCGCTCGTACGTGTGTCGAGCATCCTCAGTGGACTCATGGCAAACTAGAGAAGCCCGATTACTGGATAGATGCCGTCCGTGAAAGCCTAAGTTGTTATATCACTTTAATTGTTTCGATTGTGATAAAATTTATATTGGAAAGACAAAACGTAATTTAGAAACCAGAAAGAAAGAACATTTTCGTAACATCAAGTATAAACAAACTGGTAAATCGGCCGTAGCAGATCATTTTTGGTCATTTAACCACGAAATAAATCCAGAAGTTAAACTATTAAAACAATTAAATGGTTCGATTGATTTAATGTTTTGGGAAAAGATATTTATTTTAAAAAACAAACATCGCGTAATGAATTTTGAAATACCCGCAGTCGATTCTGTTTTTAAATTTATTTTATTTTCAGATTTTGGTAGTACTAACAAGAAAATATTAACATATAGTGTTTAATAACAATGGCGATAGCTTTGTTTTCCAGCTGAAGATGTGTATAAGTATGCATGAAATTGCGATCCTGGAGAATTTATAAGAATTATCATAATTTCTTATAGGATAAGTGAAGTTTTAAGTTACAAATTATTATATTTGTATATATTACTTTCTAGTTATTGTACAATAAAAGCCGTGGTGTAATTCGACAGACGCGATAAATCATACATAACGTGATAAAATATTGTTGCAAGGGGAAAGAAAGGGGATTTAAAATATGATTTCTCGCGCCTGTCGATGTATGAAATATCATTTTGTGATTTCTCCTGATGAATTTTCTGGGATTGTGCCTATAGCAAATTAATTCTCCAGGTACAATGAATCAAAGTCAGTAGAATTGTTGTCTATCTCTCATTTCCTTGGCATATTTTGCACAACGCGTATCATTCCTCGCTATGCCGGAGAGGAGGGGATTTATTTTATATAATGTGATGTAAATAAAAAGTATGAATATGTCGTTATTTTTATTTATATTTTCAACCAAACTCATCTTTATTAAACTAAAGTGAGATTATGTTTCATTAATAATTGCAATAATCGTATCTAATTTTTTGTCTCCCTTCCTCAACAATGCTGGTGTAATAATGCACGAGATTTAACTTGGCCCCTGGTTTGTAGAAAGAGAAAGAAATAGGTACTTGCCATCTCTTTCGAACCCACCCCTCTTTTGTGTTCAGCCAGGCAGGGCAGGCACATCTTTTTTCGCGTGTTTGTTCTTCGTCCTCTAAATTTGGTTCCTGTTCCACTTCTTCATTGTCATATAATTCAAAATTTTCCTCATATTCACTACCCGTATCTTCTAAATTAATCTTAAGTGAACCTATCACTAATTTCCCTATACATCTTTCTCCCAATAAAACTGTTCTATCTTTTCTACGTGTTCACAAGCTCCCCGCCAATTTTGTTCGGACACATTACCATGCACTATCAAACAACACTTTTACCTGACTATGCTTAAATTATATGTTGTGTTTCGGGACATATTTTTATCTGTGTTCATATAAGTTCTATAGCACTCAAATCACAATGATACGGAGGTAGACTTATTACAGTGAGGCCTTGCATTTACGCTATGCGAACAGTTTCATAAATTTTGAGACCGTATTTTTTCAGCTTTATTAATTCTTAAAGTACAGCTTTGGTGTAACGCGGATCAAACTCAATATTATTGTCACGGAGCCATGATTGCGTTTCTGATATCGGACCATTTTTGATTTAGTAGAATGATAAGAGGCGTTGCCTATTACTATAGAACTGTTGGGGGCAATGTTGGGTAACAACTAATTAATAAAACAATATTTAAATGTTTCATTATCCATTTCTTCATGATAGTCTTTGCTTGATTTTGATGTAAAACTCAGAAGAGTGTTAGGAATGAAACCTATCGAGTGTACGAAAACGCTGTCCTTTGCCTATTGGGATGCGTAGTGGAAATTCAAAATCGTCCTCTTCACTTATCCATACTTTGTTTTTCGTATGATTTATATTGATACTGGTTTCATTAAGTAAATAACAGTAGCACCGGAAGGCCCTAAATTTTTCATGTTTCTTGAAACGTGAATCCTTTTACAACGACGTCTGGCCGTTCCATCAGAAGCTTTCCTCCGCATGAGTTCTTTACAAATCCAAATTTAGTTTGATGCAGTACTTTTAGCAAGCTCCATAAACTCAAATTAGCTATCCTTCCCCCTTCCCCCCCTTTCCCCCCCTTTCCCCCTTTCCCCCCTTCCCCCTTCCCCCCTTCCCCCCTTTTCCCCCCCTTCCCCCCCTTTCCCCCCTTTCCCGTGCTAGACAAGGATAGTGCAAAAAGTGCCAAGTTAAATCTCGTGCATTATAGGAGGCGCTTGGGTTCCCTCCAGAGCGAGGGAGTCGAAGCATATTGTGACTTTGTGGTTTCGTGAAAATAAAATTCCAATTTCACAAACTCGAAATATTCTTTATTTCCACTGAATTACACTTGGAACACTTGCCGATTACATAGAATTACGTAGCGCAAACAATTACAATCATCCAGTTCGCCTGTCACAGGTCTACGCCACACTCCTAATTACGTACAACTCCTCTGGTACACAGTCTTCCAGTCTGTTCGCTAGCACTGCGCTCTTCACGGCTGCTCGCCAAGAACTGAACTGAACTTTCCTCCAGCCCGGCGCGTCGCTTATATAAGACCAACTGACCAATCTAGAAGGTTCCGGGTTAGATGAAATATCCTGATTGTTCCAGATGTCAAGCGGAGGGGAAAGAGGCGGCTACTGCCTAGTGACACTTTCCTAACCATTCCCTATGTTAGCGCTACAAGATAAATGGGTGGGCGTGGCCTAAATGCCTCCTGTCCCCTACCCAGCTACAGTTGGTCATGCCTTCCGTATACTGGGTGACAATATTGACCTTATGAGATCAGGGTTGGGAAAGGGTGGGATAAATGAAAAATTGGGGCATTTGGTGGAATGATGGTGGGGAAAACCGGAGGACTTGGAGTAAACGCAGCCCAGCCCCATTGTGGTATCTAAAATTACATACTTATAATTTGTGTAGCTTAATATTGTGATGCAATTAAATAATTTTGTTTATATTACGGCAATGGGCTATTTGTACGACTGATCACGCTTCAGAAAATTAGTTGTATTACCATATGATTTCTATAATTACTCAATTACTTAATACGAAAAGCTTTCCCATAATGATACAGGTTTTCTCTTTTTCTTTAAAACCAGAAGAGTAAAGGAATTGATAGTAATTGGAAAAGAATGGAATGCTGAAACAAGAAGCTCGAGACTGATTTGTATACGATAAAAGAAACAATGAAAGTGAAATATCTTTTAGTGACAGAACATTACCGATGATGTGTTTAACATAACGCCTTTGTCAGTTGACTAAATCACCTTTTAGAAATTATTCCCCTTCTAGAGATTGACCACACTAGAAAATTAGTTATATCACCATACACTTCCTATAGTTGCAATAGTCATTTAATAATAAAGCCTAATAACTAATTTAGTTGGTTTTCTGTATTTTTTCCGCTGTGAAAATTGCGGAAGATAGGGCTGATTAGCCTCATTTACATTATTTGAAAAATATTGTAATAAATAATTACCTGGGTACATGTTATCATCATTAAGTTTACTTTTTATTATTCTGCTCCCGTGTTGCGTATAATAATTGGCTAATCTTATATATCAGATACACAAGTGCCCCATTAGTGTTTCGTCCCTTACTGTACACCGACTGTCTAATATTTCAGTCTTCTATTCGGCAGATAAGACGATCGCAGCGCTGGTCATTGAGTCAGTACGCCTCAACGCTCTGTTGGTTAGTACGCAGTGCTGTCACATAAATCGCTCATGCATAATATCCATCACTGTAGTTACTGAAACGAGCATTAGATCTGGCAGCATGGGTGATTCATATTCACTCACATAGGTACATTCATTTCGCAGTAAACAGATCCACTAACAGAGCAAATAAACAGTTCAGGCTCCTCTCTCCTTTATTCATAGCTTGCCTTCTTGTGTTGGGCAGACAGTAAAGACTCAGATATGATCTACAAACGCCAAATTGATTGATATGGTCTGAAGGAAACTATTTCCCACCCTTGACTTTGGTTCTCACGTGCTGCCTAGTCAACACCTGTACTTCGAACCTCAACATATCCACATGCTACTCATGATGAGTGAAATTCAGAATTCTTGTTCGATTTATGTCACCACCCTTTCGAACATTACACAAATGGTGAAGCTGTGCGTGGGCGGGGTATAGCCTCAGTCTCGAGAAAGTCTCAACCTAGGTTCTGCGTGAGTATATATATATATATATATATATATATATATATATATATATATATATATATAATATTTAAGGCGAGAAAATGCACTGCCTCCAGCCATGTCTTCCCTCCTCAACGATCAGTCAAGCTGTGCCACATTCCGCTCAACAAAATGGATTATGTTCACGTTCTTCTCGGGAAGCAAGCCAGGTGGAAAGACGATTTGATATCGACGTTTCGGATGCGTACATCTCTCCCATCATCGGGATATTTGTTAAATGTTATAACCACAAATGAATCACTGGCTATAACACAAATGTAAACAAAGACAAAACACTATCAATATCCGCATTACTGAACAAAAGACTGTTTTCAGTAAATTAAATGCCAGGTCAGGAGATGGCGTGAGTATAGAAATTAATTAGATCAAAGAAACGTAACTGCTTAAATTGATTATCTAGCTGTATTGATCTTTGCTTCTTAAATCGACGGATTTCTACCTTAAGGCCGCTTTCCAAGAGGAACTGAACTGAAATCCAGCATCACGATTAAGGAAGGACAATCGTTACCAGAATATACGAACATGAACGGAGCATTCGTTTAATGCAATCTGAGAAGTCTGGGCTGGCAGAGCATTGTTTTGATAGCGACTATAGAGCCAACTTTCGGGAGACGACCATCTTGGCAAAATGCAACAGTTTCTGGGAGTGGAGAGTTAAGGAGGCTTTGGAAATTTCCTCCGAGAGGAGCACACTGGATTTCAGTTCAGGTCCTCTTGGAAGTCATGTAAATGGTGTCAGCCTTTATTTGATAACATTTACATGACTTCACTTCCTTTAGGAAGCAGCAAGACTGTGGCAGTTTACTAATAGGTAGTATAAAAATTAATACTTAACACATAGACTTCATGACTAAATGTGGAAGCGTATCGGAAAACATGTGAAACCACGTATTTACATATTAACGCAAGCCCATACACGGCGACAGTGTGTGTACGCATTGTTCATTCGCAATCATGCCTTCTGGAAGGCAATGTGACATATCTCGACAGGCGCGAGAAATCATATGTAACGGAACTGTGATAAGGAGAAAGATCAGGGGATAAAAATCGCTTTGTTTCATGGAAAAACGGGCGGCTGAAAGCTAATTTATATTTGTGTAAAATAATTATTTGCCTAAGCTTTCGTAAAAGACAGACAGCTCTCAATTGATCTACAAGTATTTGTTTCAACACTTTAATACACGCTATGTTACAAATTTATCGCTCTTATAATAAATAACATAACAAGTGAATGCAGCGCTCGTCAGTGATGGCCAGTACACCTCAACGCTCTGCCATGTAGTACATATTCAAATGTACTTGGGTGGCTATGGTAACTTTTATTAGCTCTTAGGACATATTTTGTAGACTGAGATTAGTATTTTATTGTTATGATTATTTTTATAAAGCTTTTCCAACTTATTCCACAGAAGGTATGGAGTATAAGGTTAAACCCAACCAGGATGCACTCTCTTCGAAACGCCTCAAACGTTTGTACCGGGCCTGTACATCACGATGCTCACAGCATAAGTGTTTTGTGTTCACCCTGTAGTTCTCAAGGTGAAAAGGTGAAAATATGTGACGTAACAGAATACACGGACGGCGAGACAGCGCTATCGAAAGGGCGGAGAATGCAATGGATGTCTTCTGGCAGGAAGAACTTCTGGGTTCGATTTTCCAGAAAGTGTGTGAAATGTTAGGACAGTCCTACGGCTGGAATAGAACGTAAACTACGGTACAAAATTACGTGTGCCTCCTCGGCCATGGATGTTTATGTCTATGTAAATGTGTGTGTGTGTGTGTGTGTGTGTGTGTGTGTGTGTGTGTGTGTGTGTGTGTGTGTGTGTGTGTGTGTGTGTGTGTGTGTGTGTGTGTACGTGTGTACGTGTGTGTGAGTGGGTAAAAAAGCGGAAAAAACGTGCAGAGTACCAGGAAAAGTAACACCGGTATGAGAAAAAACAGGGCGAACTCTGTTAATTCCTTGATATTTTCCTTCCCTCGTGGCTTTTACCATTTGTGGTAAAAAATAAATTGGTTTTCTTTTAGGTATGATACATAGCTTATTTCATTGGATGAATCATTGCTTTAACTAATAGATAGGCGTGCTCCTCATTGGTAGATACACGATATGGTTCGGCTAAAACGCGCGAAATAGTCAATATAGTACCCCTTAACCATATGGTGTTTATATACCTTCCTTCAAACAATTTCTTTTAATTTACATCCGCCCCAACGTTAAGTTATATCGGACGGTGAATGAATTGGGTGAAATGATGCTCAAATGAGTCCAGGGTCCATGGACCTTAGAGTTTCCCGACATTCGTCTTGAAGGATAAGGGAAAACCCCGGAAAAAGCCTTATCTAGGTAACTCACCCTGACGGAGATTCGAACTCGGGACCTCTTGAACGTGAGGCAGACCTGCTATCATCTACGATACCGAGGCGGGCTCCTTCAAACAATGAAAGAAATTTGTGTTACTGTTGGGAACGGAGCTGTCACGCAAGATTGTGGTCGCCACATAGTAATAAATACAATTTTACATATAAAGGTTATGATCATGATCCTGATAATGATGATGATAATGATAATGATGATGATAATAATAATAATAATAATAATAATAATAATAATAATAATAATAATAATAATAATAATAATAATAATAATAATAATAATAATAATAATAATAATAATAATAATAATAATAATAATAATAATAATAATAATAATAATAATAATAATAATAATAATAATAATAATAATAATAATAATAATAATAATAATAATAATAATAATAATAATAATAATAATAATAATAATAATAATAATAATAATAATAATAATAATAATAATAATAATAATAATAATAATAATAATAATAATAATAATAATAATAATAATAATAATAATAATAATAATAATAATAATAATAATAATAATAATAATAATAATAATAATAATAATAATAATAATAATAATAATAATAATAATAATAATAATAATAATAATAATAATAATAATAATAATAATAATAATAATAATAATAATAATAATAATAATAATAATAATAATAATAATAATAATAATAATAATAATAATAATAATAATAATAATAATAATAATAATAATAATAATAATAATAATAATAATAATAATAATAATAATAATAATAATAATAATAATAATAATAATAATAATAATAATAATAATAATAATAATAATAATAATAATAATAATAATAATAATAATAATAATAATAATAATAATAATAATAATAATAATAATAATAATAATAATAATAATAATAATAATAATAATAATAATAATAATAATAATAATAATAATAATAATAATAATAATAATAATAATAATAATAATAATAATAATAATAATAATAATAATAATAATAATTTGCCTCCCTTACATCACTGATCTTGGTGTAACTAGCTTTTTGTGTTGCACTAGCCTAGACGAGGTAGCCGAACCATTGATCTGATAGAGGAAACCAGGGTTTAGAGTCCAGCCCAACGCCTGAGATGAGAGCGAAAGAAGTGAATGATAAGGGTGAAATGAATGATAGGAAAGACGAATTGAATGATTGAGCATGTGTTCGAATCATGGTGGGGGAAACCGGAGGTCCCGATGGAAACCCACTCCAGCATGTTGTCCACTACAAATCTCATTTTATGGTAGCCTGGAATCGAAGCCTGGCCGCCTTGGCGAGAGCCGAATGGTCCAACCACACAGCCACGGCGCGGTCACCCTGAAAACACGAGATTGGATCTTAGTCACATAGTATTCACAGGAGACTAGTTTCCAAACTTCGACCACGAACCCCTTCCATGAAAATCACAAATGCGCGAACTCCCTTCTTGATTATTAGAGAGATATAAATTATTTCCCAAGCAAACGTTTTAATAGTCCTGAAGTCCAGTTTTGACTTAATACACATTAGGTAGTCCTAGCTGCAATATTAAAGTATTTTACATTCCCTCTTTATCTACAAGTTCTCATTATGTAATTAAGTTACTCATTTCTTGGAATTGAAAGCGGAGGATGCACTTGCTTTGTTTAATGCACAGAATTTTGAAGTTAGTAACCACGAAAACTAAGTGCACTCTCAAGACGCTTTAGAGAAAGGCAAGTTTATTTGACATTTAAACAGTAAAAGGAAAAGTCTTTCTGCACAAAAATGTGAATATAAAGGGCAATAAGGCTGCGTTAACTTTATGATCTAGCATTAAGGGCGGCTCCTATGTTAATCAGAAGCCCATCAGGTTAGGAAACTGGCGTTATACTTTATTTGCATACCATTGCCAACTCAATCAGAAACCTAAGTCACCTCTCTGACTATCGCTGTCTCCATCTTCCATAGCAGATGTTTACATCAGGATTGAAGTAGCCTGGCATACATTATACACACTTCGAGCGTATTACCGAACGGTGCTCAGCTACTAGTAAGAAAACTACTCCTTCCATCCACTGCGACAGAATAGCACACTTATGGCTGATTACGTAGTTCTAGTGACGGCTCTGTGCTGTCGCTCTTACCTACAGGAAATGAAAGTTGTACACATTCATCCCTCTCTGAATAGTATGCCTTTGGTCACTGTGGCAGGGATACCATATGTAGGGGAAGCGTTGTACATTATGCAGAGTTGACCCCCTGGTATTACCGGTGTTCAGTGTGCACCGGATTCAAAGAAGGGCAGTACTCTTAGATTAGCGGGTGAAAGAATAGCAGATTGGTTTAGCTACGAGGGCTGTTCAATAAAGAATGATCGTAATTTTTTGCAATAAAGTTCAATCTTATTATATACTATTGGCTTAATGTGAAACAAACATGCCATATTTGTGTCATTGTTAGTACTCCTGGGTCCCGCCTGTGAGAACCAGCAAGGTCAGACGTTCAGTATCGCCTACCGCTTCAATGGAAGTAACATGCAGTTAAACATGATGTTAGAGGAAGATACGGAGTTTTTTTCAAACTTAATTACAGCTGATGAAACGTGGCTACATTACTTTGATCCTGAGAGCAAACAACAAAGCTCAGTGTGGAAATCTCCTTCATCACCAACCACCAAAACAGCAAAAGTGGTTGCTTGAGCTGGGAAAGTTATGATGATCTCATTCTTTGATATTAATGGAATGATTTATCAGCATGTTGTACCCGCATACACATCAGGGATTTCCTGAAAATTTTGCAAGTCCATATCAGGCGCAAAAGACCACATTTCCATGAAGCAGGCTGGATGCTGCACCACGAAATGCGCTGCCGCATATTGCCAATGTTGTTGCTGAATATCTTGCAAAAATCGACGTGAAGTACATCTCTCACCATCCCTATAGTCTGTATTTAGCCTCATGTGACTCTTTTCTATTCCCTAACTTGAAGAAACGCCTTCGTGGGAGGCATTATCCATCACCAGAAGCAGTGGTGAAGGCTGGAAGACGATTTTGAAGGATCTGCCAAAAATGGTTTCCAGCATGTCTTTATATACTGGCAGAAACGCTGGGACAAGTGCATCTCATTCAGGGGAGACTATTTTGAGAAGGACCATCAAAATTATGAGGGTGAGTAAATATACGTTGACAAAAAACATTGTGATCGTTCTTTATTGAACAGCCTTCGGACATAGTTGAGAAGTTTGGTATCTAAATGTCGTTTAAGCAGAGAAAGTTATATTGGCGCTGTTGTTTGGTGTTGTTTGTAGTGAAATGGCGGCGGCAACACAAGAGAAATCTTTTGTGTGCTGCAATTAGTAAAACTAGAATCCATTGTTGCGGTGCAACGAGCACTTCACCGTCAATTTAATAAACAAGTGCCGCGTTATAAGTAAATTTACGAGTGGCATTCGAAAATTCGTAGAAAAAAGTTACATCTGCAAAAGGAAAAGCACGAGACGTCCTCGCACGTCGGATGACAATGTCGAGTGTATTAGTACACTATACGAAAGGAGCCCAAAGAAATCCACATCACGAGCAAGCACGGAACTTAACACCCCTCAACTGACGGTACGGCGAGTTCTGAAACATCCACCTGAAGCTAAACAAACGCAGTTATTGCAACCATTACATCCTGTCGACCACAACAAAAAGTACAAATTGTGCATTGGCATGTTAGATCATAGGGAAGAAGACAATTTTTCTCAAGGATTAATTTTTCCGAAGAATGTACTTTTCATCTTTCTAGTTAAGTTAATCGCCATAAAGTTCGAATTTGGCCAAGTGAAAACCGTACAGCAAACAACATGAAAAAGATTCACCAAAGGTGACTTCTGTGCGATGTCTGTAACCAAGGTTTATGGGCCTTTCTTCTTCATGGAGAAAACAGTGGCAGGATTAACCTATCTAATCTGTTTCATATATCCTTGCCCCGCTGACATGTGTCACTCCGCGTGCAACTACCTTCCCCCTCATCCCAATTGGCTAATGCTTTCGCGCCATAGGCCATAGGTGGTGCCTTCCCATCACATTTAAAGCTGCAGTAAACGCCATAATAATTGCCAAGAAGATAGATAAATATGAAGGCATGCAAAAATAATGAAGTTTATAGTGAAACTAAGCAAGTTGAAACTGAATGAATGAGCAATGAAACTGAAACAAGTTTATAATGAAAGGCCTTCGGCCTTTTACACTGGAATTTTTTTAAACCAGCACACATACCTTGCATAAATGCTTGTCTTTCAGTCTTAAAAGTCATGTCACGCCATACTTGTCGTGTGTCCTTCATTCATCCAATTCTCGTCAAGGTAATATATTTTGCGATTTGTATCCCGGTACAATCTGATTGTCCTTAAATAACGTCTTCGCCACACAGCAATATCGCCCCTGGAGTGGTAAGTTTTCCTGTTGTCTCAATTTTATGTTGCGATGTTGCTACGCATCTGAAACTCACACCTGTAAGTTCAGAGCACAGCTGTTCGACTTCTCTCACTAACAAAGACGGATTCTTCTCTGCGAGTGCATTAAACACATGCAACCCAATTCCTTTTTCGACGCTTTGTAAAGGTTTTCCCTTCCGATGCTTCAGCGAAAAACTGTAACGACTGCCATTATACATATGGCGTTATACTGACTGGCATTATACTGACTCTGCCATTATGCATATAATAAGTACACGCGCAATAAACGATCAATAAAATAATTTAGCTCTCGCACTTTAGCACAGCACGCCTTCAAATGGCGATATATGACTAATCCAGTTCTGAACAAGGTCAGTGATAAAAGTCATATAAACAAATATGTCATCACTACCGCTAAATCACGTGCTATCGTGCCATGTGCTTGAGAGCAAAGGAACCTCCTCTTTACTTCGTTTAGAATTAACATGTATTTCAGATAAATGAACTCTGTTGCGTAATATATTTAACTAAAACAGTTACGAAAATATAAATTTGACAATTCTCTTCCAACATATAAAGATATATCACTATGTTAAATAACGAACTAATTTTTACCGCACAACTGTCTATACTACAATAGCAGCCAATGAGAGGTGATAAGGTTACGTGACCGTTAAGAGATACGGGGCAAGCTTATGTGAAACAAAGATTAGTCATTCTAGAAAACTCGTTATTTCCCCAACTTGAAGAAGGTTCAAATGACTTCATCTTTATGTTAGATGCTGCCCCGTCTCATTTCTCTTACCACGTTACTTGAATAACACATTTCCAGAACATTGGATTGGAAGAGGAGGAACAGAAGATCAACTTATCGCCGGTGGCCTCCTAGTTCTCTAGATATCACTCCGTGTGAATTTTTTTCCATGTGGTTAGGTAAAAGACGTGTTTCTATCCCTCCTATTGTCACACTAGTGACTAATTTTTTTAGTGTGGTAGTTTGTGACGTCACCTGTGTAGCATCACCCTCTGGTGGCGTGAATGTGTGTAAGGATGAACTGATTGTCTTTGTGTGCCAGCTTTTAGGCTGGGTCGGTCGTTACACCCCATAAGTAAATCTTTTTCTAAGTCAATTGTGGTTTTAGTGCATTAGTGTAATCCCACCTTTATAGGGAAATACCAGAAAATCCACAACTTTTCCTGCTAAGCATGAGTTACTATCTGAACTATTTCCGCTTGGTCCAACCTGGACGCGTGGTGGACAACCTTAATCTAGTTCCATCCATGGCCAGGTCGTGACACTAGGCCGAACACTCTTGAAGATCTACGATACTGAATCGTTGAAGCTGTGAATTCGATAACTGGAGCTGATTCGTGTGTGGCAAGGAATGAGTCACCGTTTTGACATTTGTCATGTAACACACAGTGTCATATTGAATGCATAATATACAATTTTTCTCTCCATTAACGTTGGAATCATATTTCTATATTTTATAGTTTGGAAGAAATAAATGTTTGAAATCTGTTCTTTATTTTCGAATAGCCCTGTATCAGCAAGATTGTTATGTCTTGGAAAGTTCTCACCACCTGTGTATGAAAATGGAAACTTAATGCCATTACTAGGCATAGGAATTCTCAAGTAGTTGCTTCAACTTATCTCTACTCATATCATTATAAATACACACAAGTACACACCAGGTAGCACGAGTCTCTTACGGCAGTTAAAAGTGTTCTCAGATTGGACTGCCCACGCATACTGAGGGTGTTAGGACGTCACAGCCTAATGGCGATTAGTATACTGCATCCGTCTTAAGAAACGCACTTTTTGTATTACTTCGCGTCCATGTGTACAACCGTGACAGATGAAAGTGACACTTTCGTCCATGTGTTATATCATATTACATTCAAACAAGTTGTATGCACAAGAGTAGCTTATCAGTAGGTTTTGTTTTCTTTTCGCGGAATTGCTCACTGAAACAGTGTGCTTCTTAGGACGGCAGGAGTATAGTTCAGTCTAATTTCCTTTCGTGTTGGCCTTAATGCTTGGAAATTCCTATATCTGGTTACTGTCGTGTTACTTACTTTTCTTTACACATAGTTTATCGTGTCGGATCAACGCGCTTACCTGGAATTTAAATATGTTTAAGTTGATGTTGTCACAATACTAATTTCTGATCATTTTCTTCCTGTTTCTTTTCAAGCTTTCACTTTTCAACCAATTATTCATCTTATGCGTAAATAGAAGTTTGCTACACAACTGTAGTGTTATAAAAATTTGCCTATGAAGCAGGATTAGAGTACAAAGTTAAGAAATTGCAACCGGTTGTTATTTGTTTAGTAATGTAGTTCGACTGGCTTTACATTTTTTTGAGGCGGAGGTTAATGCTTCTCACAGAGAAGTTTGAATGTGTATTTTAAAACTGATTTAGTAGTGCAATTGATCACATTTTGTTAAGACTGTAACAAAACGGTGCTGAGGCTCAGACATAATGTACTTAAGCCCTAAACAGATCGGAAAGACAAAAGAAATAATCTAATTTTTGACTCTTATCTGTATAACCGGATATTGCGCACCGTGAGTAACGTTCATATCCGGAACGGATCTAACGCATCATTTGGTTAATGAAACATATCAGTCCCAAATAGCGAAGGGAAAGATGCTTGTTTTATATATATATATATATATATATATATATATATATATATATATATATATGTTTGAATGGGTAACTAATTTGCCTGCTACCTGCTTCCCTACAACATTGTGCTATATCCCTGGTTGTGTATTACCAGATACAGGAATTTCGAAGCACTGAAACGTCAAAGTAGAATTATTATTTGGCCAAAGTTAGGGATACTACTGGTAACCAACTATCTTCATCAATCTAGAATGTTACTCAGGCAGAGAGTTGAGTTTTGAAGCCACTGTTAGTAGTTCGTGATTATCAGAATACAGATTATGAATTCGAACTTAAACTACATAACACAGTATTGTCAATTTAATTTTATATTAAGTTTATTGAATATTTTAAGGTCAATGCAGTAACAATATAATGACAAAAATAGATCTAACCATGAGAGACACCCTTGAGAATAATTTTTGGTGAACCCCTTGGAGAACTTTGGCATAGTTTGCAAATGGATGGCATAGATCACTTACCTATACCCAACTCATTCATTAAGCATGAAAATCCTAAGTTACAATTCAATAGTAACACACTGTGTGAAAAATTATCACTAAAATTACATCAATATTAAAAGTCTAAGGAACACAGAACAGAAAATCTGACCATTTTTAACTTGTGTACTAAATATATCAAATGTCTCCTTGTATGATCAGCATATTCAGTACATATTACTTCTGAATTTAACATAGAAGGGAACTATCATTATACTTACATCTGTGCTCGCTTGAGAGCTTCATGGCATCATATCTGCTTTCTATGTGAGGCCTGTGGATACGGAGTATAGTTGGAAGTACCTGAAAATGAGTCCAGAATATGTAGCCAAATATTGGCATAATAGCTCACCATTGTACAGGAGTGATTGTTTACGCCTGACGGGTATCGGTCTACATATGGCATACGTAAGGAGCGCCGACCTCCACACCCGCCACAGAGCTGACGAGGGATGTCCAGCAGTTTCTTGCAAGTGGTCGCTTGAGGCACTTTTAAGGCTTCGGTTTTGGGTGTTGTGGTTCTACTCCACAGCAGATTTTTGGCGAACATGGTTTATATACAACAGGCACTATACCATCAAATTTTCAGCTGCGCAATGGAGTGCTTAAAATGATAGTTCACTTTTCAGGGGATATTGTTAATTTGTTTCACAGAACTAACAGGAGATATGTCACGTACTCCATACTGTATTGTTTGGTTTATTCTACTAATATACGCTTTAGGGTCTCTTATATCAGATACTCCAAAAAGTATTAGTCTGATCATAGCACATAGAATATAACAAGTACAATCAGAAAAATATAGATATGAAACAAACAATAACTATTTCCTTATATGGATGATATTTAGATTTAAAAATAAAACATAATTTGGGTTCATATATTGCTTATTTAGTGAAAAGCCCTACGTTATTTAAAATCATGTCCCATTTGATGTCAAACAAGATCCCAAGTATGATGCCTCGCTGACACATACCCGTTCCCTTTTCTTATGCAGTTGCGTTTCATCCACTGTCGTTGACAGTTCCATCTCTGTTTTCAAAGCCGTTGACTGCTATTTAAGTAATATGGGCCGAAAACGTCGTGAAAGTACAAAAGTAGAGAGAGAAATTTGAATCAGGTTATTTAAAAAAGGAAAATATTTTCAAGAAATTGGAGAGAAAAAGAAAACCATTGGGAGACCTACCAGGACAGTGAAACCTATTATATACAGGTTTGATCAGAAAAAAACTTACTAAAATCAATCAAGAAGCGGTCGTCCTGCAGTAGATCCGAGATGCAGAAGTCAAGAAAAATCCTAAACTAGGTGCTCCAAAACTTGCTGTTGCAGTTCATACATACAGGAAAGCCCATTTCAGTACAAACTATAAGAAACGTGCTTTATGGAGCTGAGTATGGAGGCCGAACAGCCCGTAGAATACCATACTTCAGTAAAACCAACAGAAAGAAACGAGTTGCTTTCGCAAAAGAACATAAATACGATGGGCTTGATTACTGTAAAAAGGTTGTATTTACTGATAAGAGTCAATTTGAGTTCTTTATGTCAAAAGAGCTAGTAATAGTGCAGAATAAAAGGAATTCTGAGCTTGAGGAGAAAAATATAACAGCTTCAGTTAAACATGGGGGCGTTTCAGTACTTGTCTGGCGCTGCATAAGTGCAAATGGTGTGGGGGATTTGTGTTTTATTGATGGAATTATGAACCATAACGTTTATATAAACATCCTAAACACACATCTGACCAGGAGTTTGAATAATATGGGTGTTTCTGAGGATTATATTTTCACACAAGATAATGATCCAAAACACAGCTCTAGATGCAAGGCTATGGTTGTTGCATAATACTCCACGATGGATGGCGACACCACCACAACCCCCAGACATGAACCCAATAGAGAATATGTGAAGTACACTGGACAAAAATACTAAGATTCATTAGATATCTAATATAAAGGATCTAAAGAACACTCTATTAGAGGAATGACGTAAAATTACAGTGGAAACAACACAATCTTTGGTGAAATCCATGCCAAGGAGTTTGCAAGGGATTATAAAGAGGAATGGAGGGCCTACTAAGTACTAACCGTAAAATTCTACACCATTTTCAGTATGCAAACGAATACTTATTTTGCGTCCTATATTGTATATCTTTACTTTTGAATGTTTAACTGTGTTTATGTGAAAGATACTATGCGTTTCTTTATTGAATTCTCTTTTTCACTAATCAATAAATAAGACAGTCTCCCTGCAGTACTTTTTTCTGATGATTTTGCACTATCCATATATCCTTAAACATAAACTTATGTATTAGACGAGTACTTTTAGGAGTAACTGTAAGAAAATAAATAAAATTTAAGAAATGTATGAGAAATTGTAAAATGTTCACCTTTTAATTGCAAAAAATTGTAGATACACAGAGTAATTTAAACGCACATTTTTAATATCCGTAAATTCTTTAAGAGACTATTGACGAAATCTAAAGAAAATACGGCCATTTTCATGTAAAACATTGTTTACATTGGCAGAATTTACGAGAAAACCTTCCCCTTATGTTTTTCGCAGATGCCCCATTCTTTTTGTCATAGGTTACTCCTCATGTATGATACTTCTTGTCTCTTTCCCTTACCCCGGCTCTCTCTCTCTCTCTCTCTCTCTCTCTCTCTCTCTCTCTCTCTCTCTCTCTCTCTCTCACACACACACACACACACACACATGTACAAGTCTTTCGTTATCTTTTCAGTAACTGTTTTTATTTTAGGCACCTAAAAATGCACGTATTCGTGGTTTAACGTATCAAATTTGTGGGTGAAACGCAATTTCTATAATGTAATTAAATGGAAGATGAATTAAAAACTAGTTAAAAATAATTATATAGTCGTCTGTACTTATTTTCTCTGGAATTATAATCTTCAAAGTTGTTTTTCCTTGCTACGTCCTCGCAACTCAAAAAATATTATGTTTACCGGCTGGTTTTCGTAGGTTTAGTAAATTACTGGTTATCTCGAAACTAAGTCAACTTGAAGTGGAATGAATATCAAGGTCTTCCAGTATTACGAAAAATAACAAAATATCACAGTAGTCAGTCTAATGGGTAACAAAGAATTTTGTCAGATGTGGAAGCTTATTACTGATGTAATGTAGTGCTGGAGCAAAACCGCACTTCAATTGTTAATTAGTATTCTGCTGCAACCACTCGCAGGATAGACGCGACTGTCGCTTGTTGATTTAGTGCAGTGTGTAACATCGACATGTGATTTATCCGGTCGTATTAGCAACCATACTGTGGCGGCCTCTTCCGTCGAACAAATGCCTGCTAGCAGAAGTGATGCATTCTGTTTCTGTCTAGCCAGCAGTCATGACGAAGAGCGACATAGAGGAGGTAGGTGCACACAAGCTGCAGTTTTGTAATGTGCAGTTGGACCTCAGCTTTGCAGACCTTTCTTACCATGTTCCAATTAACAAAGGTATGTGACACTACATTTTTTACGAGTTATAATTCACATCTATCTTACATGAGTGTTAAGTATGCCAAAACCTTTTACCCTTTTTGTGTTCATTTGCTTTGTATTTTACACAATATTTGCAAAATGAATAAATTAAAACGTTATATAGGTAAGTGTGAAAAACGTTTGCAATTACAATTCAGTTATCATAACTGCGCGCACTACCAAACTAATTGCATACAAAGCTTATTATTACAATTACTATTAAAGTATTTTAGTAGAAGGTTTACTTATTCTTTCTTTCAAGTATCATGCAATATGGCTTGTGTGACAGTAGAACTTTGAATCTAATGTTTCCATGTCCTCCTGTTTCAACGCCAGTGTAGTGTGACTTTAGGCGTTCTATTTGAACTCATGAGATGCAAGTTCTTATCCCGTTGTTTTGGTAATGTAGCATGTGATCAGTGTAAGTGTGCAAGTTGTAATTGCAATAGTTATGGTCCTTTTGGTACATAGTGCTCTATATTTCATACAATTCATAAAAATAACTTGTACAAGCCAGTTCTGAATGTACTCTAATAAATAATGTAGGATTTTGTTTGCATCCTACTTCAATTTTATTATTTTAATTAGTAGAACAATTGGGGGAGGAACAGGAATAGGATGAACTGTTTATCCCCCTTTATCAGCAAGAATTACATTAGGAAAGGGTTCCTGATGTTAATTATTCCAATTGTTTTGGTCTGCTTAGAATCTTTTCTACAAAATAAATGCCTCAGTAAAAAAAAAAAAATATCCAAGTTACGTAACTTAATTTACTTTATCTAGGTTTCTGAATTCTACATACTAGGGCTTTTCTACATAAGGAAACGCGTTTTTTCTTAACTTTAATTTGAGTAATTGTTTAATTTTTGTAACACTATGACTAGAGCTTTGTAAATCAACTTAAAACAAAGCGAAAAGAGATAGCCAAACGCAAAAGTTCGAGAATTTTATAGTGTAAATATGTTGAAAATATCGAAAATATCAATGAAAGAATTACGAAATGGCCTATAATTTAATGTCACTGCTACTTATGAGAAATTGTTTCAGAAGTTGCCTTCATGCTTAATGCTATAAGTATTTTCAAGTACATTCTTTAAATATAAATGCAAACGTCTTACAAAGAAAAAAACTATTCTTAAACATTAATAGACATTTAATAGACATTCCAATAAATTTCTAACAATGGTAAACGGGAGTATAATAGGTTTAAATTATAGTCAAATTAAAAAATTAAAATGATTACTTTCAAATTCCGTTCTTTTACATGCATATTCCAAACAAATTGTGGCTTCAAAGAGATAAATTTTTGTGATGTAAATTTTCGTATATCTCTTACGGTTTAACAGTGACTATTGTAATCGTTATCTTCAGTGAAAAAATATTTCAGAGGCTAATCCTAGAAAATTCAATACATACATTTCATTTGTCATGAAATAGCTGTAAGAGACGGAGTTTAAAGGAGAAATTTTCTTTGAAATCTTTCTGTGGCGTACCTTAGAATCCTAAGGCGGAAGCTCAAAATACAAAATTTCATACTTAATCTTTCATTTTTGGGACATTCTATTTACACCCGAGAGCGTGGACCTTTTTCTGACATTTATTTTTTTGATTCGCGAGACGTCAGAACGTATATTTCAGTGAAATCTCGATATCAAATGGAGTATTTATGCAGTATCTTCTCTACCTATCACGTACACGATAGTGAAACTAAACCTCACATAAGTTTCCACACATAAAGACTTTGGGTATTTATAACCAGCAGTTCTCGTCATAAAAGTACAGACCTATTCAAACGAGCGTCAGTGTGATTAGATCAGTTATTTACGCCTGGCCTACTCGTCCCAAAGCGAATAGCTGCATGTCAAGTGTAAAAAGATGAAATAGTGGCATTCCGGTGGCAGCCATTATAAACCTGTCAGTTGTTAATGTTGCTAATAAAGTAAAGTTTAGTACATGTGACTGATCAGCGACTGATCATTAAGTTTTAAGCGATCTTACCTACGTCCTACAAATAATTAATGATATGCATATAAATAAAATATTAATGAACAGGTAATATGTGTTTGTTTAAAAACAAAGGTATGTATGAACTTCGAACTTTTACAGACGACATAATACCCGTACCGCTTGTATTTTGTTTCATTAATAGTGCCGCTGTCAAGAATGGCAATTTTATGCTACTCAAGGTATGGGGGAATTACAAAAAGAGTGTAAAGGTAGAGTAAAACTGAAAAACTCAATGCCATAACCGGGATTTGAACCACGGATCTCCCGGTTCCGACTGACTGCTCTTAAGTTAACATGAGTTAAGCTGAGTTAACATGCTAGCATGACATTAACCTCTCCAAATGACTGGTGTTTTCCCTAGTAAACCATTATGTGTTTCAAATGGGAAGGGTTCTGGAGTCCAGCTAATCAGATGCCGTATCACACTCAGCGTTGTCAGCTTGTCACCCCACTCCTTTTATATTTCCCTCTCTCTCGCACACTTATGAAACATGTACGTTTGCTTGGCGCTAGATGTAAGGGTAGGCGACTTATATTTTACAAACTTTTACAATGATGCAGTTGCCAATATCAAAATTGGAAAAAGCATTATCGCAAATTATGTATATTTTTAAATACTATAACTATAATTATGTTTTATGAATTAACTGCTTTTCTAATCCAAATGCGGGACACACTTGTTTTACCTACACCACACGCTTCAGCAGTAAGCCTTTGATCATTTTTGAAATCGAGCTGATATCTATATTCCTCATTGCACAATTTTATGAAGAACGTGTACACCTTAAAACAATACTTCGAGCCTGACTTCGCAATAATTCTTTTGACTCGCCACTAAATTCACTGCAAGAAGCCATTGCACTATTTAACTCTTACTCTACTGTTGTGTAAGGAACAACTGAATGATATTTTCTGAACTCTCCGGAGTAAATAAACACTTCTTATACAGCATTCATTCATAAACATAAGCATACAGCATTCCACAGGCTAACAGGAAATGAAGTGTTTGCTCTTTCTCGAATTTGACACCTTGACTTATTCGCAGTAATTCTTTTATCACGTCATGCAGTAGTTCAAATTTCATTTCTGAGTAATTAAAAGTATATGTACATACATACACACCAACCACTTTGAACTCTCTAGAGTAAATAGAGATTACGAACCATTCATAAACAAAGATATAATCTGACCAGACACGTTCTGCCAGGGCAGCAGGAAATTTATTTCCCCTCCCTCGAATTGGCTTATTTAAAGCAATTCTTTTATCACGTCATGTCAAACATTTACGTTTCAGTTCTGAGTAATTAAAAATATACGTACACGCATACATGCCAACCAATAATGATATTCATACAGTACTTACGTCGTGATTTGTTGTTATAATACAGGTAATAGTGGTTTATTACTTTTATTAGAAAAACTATTTGAGCTAAAAATTTGTGGTTTTCATGGTTATGCTAGATACATTAATCTCTACCTTCCACATGGATCAGTTTTGGCAAAATCTGAATTTTTGTCTTAGCACGAATAGTATTTCATGCAGATTGATTAGGTTGGCGCTCTTCACAAACCACTTAGCGGGAATGCTATACGACAAAACCGCAGGACTCTGATTGGTTGCTCGCCTAGTAGCGTTCAAGGACAACACCTTCCCATTTGAAACACATAATAGGAGTTCTCATAAACACAGACAACTACCTTAATGAGAACTTACTATGCTGCTAAGTCTTTAAGACCAGAGTTTTATATTTCAGATCACTATTAAGTCTAATAATGGAAATTGACTCAATAGTGAAATTTTCTAAACTTTTTTCCGTGTAATGGTTAGTTTAAATTGATGTATTTTCTTGAAAGCAGGTCAATTTGTATTGCCATCTGTCTATTCTTTACAATTTCAAATGTCCAGCTCATTGTGAAGTTAGGTTAGTCATTGTATACCGTACATATAGACAGAAAAACGTTGAAAATGTGACACTAGTACTGAAATAAAGTAACTTATAAGAAGTAACTGAAGAAATACTAGTACTGCAGCAACTTTTGAAGATACTGCAAGTGCTATATACATTACACGTGTGTCACTCTAAACAATATTCAGTAGACACAAAAGTGTCATGTGCTATTAAACATTTCTTCTGGAGAATTCCAAACCTGCAACACTTTCTAATATTAACATATATATTTACTAACTCGCTATCATCTGAGTATGGTATCAATTTTGCAACCGAACTCGAACTAACATCTCGACGAGCTAGAGGATTAGGATTTCATAACGGAGGGGATTGGGTACATAGGCCACCATGCTGGGCCCATTGTTCCTATGCCCCTAATTGGGGGCACCCCCGGGAGGAAGGATGAGGCGAAAGAGATAGAGCGCGGCCGACCCAAGGAGCCAAGATAGTACAGAGGGCAGCATCCCTAAAGTTTACTTGGATAGACCTCCCCCGACAGGCCAGGACAACGAACTTGCTCCCGTACAGTGGGATGGCAACGAGCCCAGCAGCCGAGACCCAAATGTCCCTGGCTGGCGGTCCCGAAATGGTCCCAGCAGAGGAGCAGAGACCGGCAACCGACCTACCGGAGAAGGAAGTACTTTTCCTCAGAGCATATCATCCTGCCATGCACCGCCGAGACAGCCGCCGACACTTCTAACCTGAGAGACCACCATATGATAGATGAAATGGAGGGACAGGAAATTCAGGGGATGTAATTAACCTACCCAGCATTCACCTAGCGACCCGGGAAAACCCCAGAAAAACTCCATGGGTCAGGTAGGTCGGCCACGGGAATCGAACCAGGACCTCCCGAATGCGGGCCACAGACGAAACTGCCTGAGCCATCCCGCTTGGTGACGAGCTGAAGACTAAACTTTAAACATAGCTTAGAACTGTATGTGGAGTAGAAGAAATTAGTTTATATCTTTTAGTTGGTTAAAAGCAAGTAATACTATTTCTACTATATTAGAGGTTTCGCTTTGTTTAGAGCATATCTTCTAAATTGGTTCCAATTGGTAATCCATGGTGTTAAAATACCCACAAAGCTTGTTCGTGTGAGGAGATTTACAGGTGGAGCAGAAGTAAGATGAATTTAATCGTCGTCTTTCTCTTTATAGCATCAAGCAACATGTGATAAATATGCGAAACTTTGATGAGCAACTTCGTTTTAAACGACAATTTTATTTTGCCTGTTTTGGATTAAAATTCTCGCTCACTACAAAATTATTTCCCTCACTGCCGTATTTAAACGTTTTGACGTCTATTTTTAATTTACGTCCTCCAATGAATGAAATGTGTAAAATGATGCGCAGATGAGCACAAAATTCATCTTTCAGGTTAAGGAAAACCATCTATAAAACCTTATCCAGATAATTCTTGACCGAGATTCGAACTGCAGAGCTCTTAAACGTGAGGCAGACACACTACTGTATATAGAGGCGCGTCTCGATGAATATTTCCATGGTTGTCAGCGCCGTCTTCCTGGTTCAGACTACATTGACGCTCGAGGTACTTGCCACCAGAAGTTGAGGGAGCTTCCTTTTCGATGGACGGAAATTACAAAGTATGACATTTTATTTTACCCTTCCATTCAACGCCGAGATACCTGCCGTCACTTGCAACCCTGAAACCACCAAAAGATGAAAGCTGGAGTGAAGTAAGAAATGGTGGAAATGGAGGGACAGGAAATTTGGGTGATAGGATACACCTTCGCAGTATTTGCCAAGGGACATGGGGAATCTCCGGAAGTGGAAGGTCGACCGCGGGAGTAGAACCCACTTAAGAAGTTTGAGTTTGAAGATGTTTCTAGGAAAGATTTAGTCACATTGGAAATTTATGATTGGTTTTAACGATCCTTTCAACAGTCAGGATCATATCAGTCTCGACGTGATGCCGGAATTTCGTTCCTCAGAGTTGTTAGGCCAGCTCTAACCTACTGAGCCACCCAGGGCGAACACATTGGATAGTGTATGGAAGTACGTATGTTCGTTGTGAAACTAGGTTGTGATTTGTATTTGAGATGTGACATTAGAAGTTTGCATGGGAGTTGTATCTAAGCCCTTCTTGTTTATTCTATCTTCTTATCTACCCAAACCAACCTAACCTAGACTTCACCACATTTGATCCAAGCTGGGGTATTTCTGTTTTGCGACCTTAGTGCGCACACTTTTTGAGGTATTTTTTTAGGTATTTGATTTATTTTAAGGCCATTTCACCCAATTATGCACATATTTCGAAAGCTTTTCGGAATATTTAGGGCACAGGCAAAGGTAATTTGTGTACTGCTAGGGTATTTAGAACTGCAGAAGCCTATTTAGACAGTTTGAGGACATTTTAGGGGACTTCAGTTCTGCTTGAGGCAGTTCATGGGCATTTTAACTTGATGCATGCAAAAGGTAAGTCAATAAAGATAGAATTATTTGTTTTTAATCCGCACAACAAAGAAAATTGTGGAAACAATTTTATATGATGCCAATGGACCAGCAATGATCGTCGGGCAAGACACGTGCTCCTTGCGGATGTGTCTGTACACTGGATAAGGAAAGGAAGTCAGGTCCAGCCGCCTACGAGCGTTACAAAAAGAACAGTACGGTGAGGTAAAGGTTCGCATTTGTCTGCCGAAATTCGGCATGGAAATTTACAGAATTTTACAGAAGGCATAGGTTGATACTTTTGCTACGGTTCATAGTATTTCGAGCGTTCAAAACATTTAAGGAGGGTGGGTTAGTAATAAACGAAACCATGGTTAACAATTTTGCCACTGTCCGTGAGGACCGACGACTACCGATGGAGTTACACATTTCTCGTGGCAGTGTTTTGTTTTTAAATTGTTTGTGAGAGGTAAGATACAAAATTACTGATTCCTGAATAGAAGGTGTGAATGGGTTTATGGATCTGCAAAGTTTGGTTGAGACGCGTGATGATGCATACCTAAATTCCATCATTACAAGTGATGAGTTGGCTTCACTATTTCGACTCCGTAGATGGAACTCATCTGCCAATCCGACGCCAAAGAAAGCAAAGGGTGTTCGATCAGCTGACAAGTGACTGTCATTTCATTCTTGGACTGCGTGAAACGCTGTACCAGCAGTCCTTTCTCATACGATGGTTAATGGCGCGTATTAGAAGTCTTTTGGATGTCTTTGTAAACAGATCTAACGGAAACGAATAGTACTGTATCCTTTCTGTTGGTGCCTGCACCATGACAGTGCTCGTTGTCGCGTGTGCAACATTGTTCCCAAATATTTGGCTTGCAGAAGTGTTTTCCTTATCCTCGCTACTCCGCAGACTTGGCCCAGAGAGTACTCTCTCTCTCTCTCTCTCTCTCTCTCTCTCTCTCTCTCTCTCTCTCTCTCTCTGCGCGCGCGTGTGTGTCACTGAACTGTGTAATTTTGACCATTTGTAGAGTTGGCTTTAAGATTATAATGGCAGCCATTGGATTTTCCCCTGTGCTAATTGTTCTTGCTAAAAATGATGCATATGTTATCTTGCCATTTTCCCAATAAGATTCGTGAATGTATAAAACATCAAAATTAAGTTCTTTTGAAGCTTTAAGAACTAACATCACTAGTCCATTTCTTTGCGCGTTTATATATCCACTTTAAATATTATCTTCCCAGTCTTCACATTTGCAAATGAGTGATGTTTACTAACTGGCCTAAGCTCTTATTCAATTAATTCGATGGATGACTTATGTACAGAGCTAGGAAGTCCGTACCGATCTCCTTGAGCAGTGTAAGAGCGGCCAAGCATGACTGTACAACGCTGCGCTACTAGCAAAGGCAAGGTTCATCGTAGAATGCATCTCATTACTGCAAAACAGTTGTAACTGCATGACACAGAGCACGTTGGTAGGAAGGAAGACATTCTAATAACATCTTTGTTGTGATTCAAAGATGAGCAACTAAATTTGTTGTACAACCACTGTATGTTTTCTAGAAGTGTACTTATTCATGTCCTTATTTATTTTATTATTTACATTTCAGTGGGATACTTCAGCAAACATGGAAGAGAGAGAGAGAGAGAGAGAGAGAGAGAGAGAGAGAGAGAGAGAGAGAGAGAGAGAGAGAGAGAGAGAGAGAGAGAGAGAGAGAGAGAGAGAGAGAACCAAATCGAGAAACTAAATTAGCTGAAATGTGCAACAGATTTTCAATCAGCTAAATCTTGTTTTACGGAATATACTATGAGTTTTTCATTTGAGAGGCTTCAGAGGTACATTATTGTTTTAGTAATTCGGCCGCAGATGAGGGAATATGTAGTAAAATACCTGCTTCGGTATTTTGTTTAGTAAGAGTCTTCAGATACTTAAGAAATTAATTTCATTATTTAGATATTACTTTACATTCGATCAGGAAATGTTAAAATCCGCGTTATAATTGCTTGGGTGTTGCCACAATGTGCCTATTTAAATGAGATCAGCTAAAGACAAACCCGTATGTACTATATAAGAATTTGTATGTTGTACATAATGATCTAAATAGATGTAAATTTACGAAAGTCTGTCATTTTTTTTCTGGGCAACCGGTTGCAATGCCTCTCCTCTGTGCGTTTGTTATCTGTCACTTGTTTGGATGGCGGGAGAGGGTCGGTCGCAATCTGTATAGGGAACGGCGAGTGGTATGAACGTCCTATTAATGTGTTTCAAATGGGAAGAGTTCTCGGCTGTAGCCAAAGAAATGTGTAGTGTTTAACGCCCGCTTTTAATACATACGTCACCGCAGGCGGTGACACTGATGATACATGAGATGAAGATGGAGCACCGGTGGAATGAGATGGCGGGGGAAACCGGAGGTCCGATTTGTCAATCACAAATCTCACTTTGCGGTCGCCTGGGATCGAACCCGGGCCGCCTTGGTGAGAGCCAAGCGGTCTAACCACTGAGCCACGGCGTTACCACTCGTTACCCCCCCCTCTTTTTATACTTCCCCCTCTCTCTCGCACACTTAAGATTGTTCTTGGCGCTAACGCAAACTGAATTTTCCAAAATTTTATAGTAATGCAGCTGTTGAAATCACAATTGCAACATGAATATTGGTATATTACGCAAATGTTTTAAATATTTAGTTTAAAGTTAATTATAGCTTATGAATTACTTAGTTTTCTAATCCGACGAAAATACCAGCGGTGCATCCGTATAGCTGTGAATGTTACTTACGTTAAGAGACAATTTGTCATTGTCTTCGTCTGAGTACTGCAAATTTATGATAGGTTCCAAAATCTCGTTACGTGCTATTTCTTTCCAAAAGTCGTCTTCTGGTTTATCTGATGTCTCACGCAGTTTTCCCAGTCTTGTTGTGTTCCTTGTCAATTTCTTCGTGAATAAGTCGTTCAATGTCATTCAGTTTAAAAATATTTGTTTGCAACATGATTTGAGCCCACATTAACTCAGTTGGATTATTCTAGCAGTTACAAGGGGGAAAGGTGGATCGTGTCTCATTGCTCCAGCTGACACACTTTTTCATGGAAGATTAACTGGGTAGCTGCTTTGAAATCTTGAGTAAATAGAGATTACGAAGCATTCACAATAAAGATATAATGTGAGCAGGCACGTTCTGCCAGACCAGTAGGAAGTGTATTGTTTCCTGTCATCGAATTTAACAAACACCTTGGCTCATTCAAAGTACATATTTCTTTTACCACGTCATGTCAAATGTTTACCTTTCAGTTCAGAGTAATTTCAAATATACGTTCACGCATACATGCCAACCAATAATGATGTTCATTACAATGCTCACGTCACAATGCATTGTTATAATATAATGGTATATTCTTTGTTTATGTGTATTAGGAAAACTATTTGAGCTAAAAATAATGGGATTTTACGGTTATGTTAAAATACATTATCTTCTCCTTCTCATGGATCAGTTTTTGCAAAATCTGAATTTTTGTCTTAGCGCGAATAGTATTTATTAGAGATTGATTAGGTTTGCGCTCGTCACACACCACATAGGGGGAAAGCAATACGAAACACTGCGGGACTCCGATTGGTTGCTCACCTAGTAGCGCTCAAAGACAAACACCTTCCGATTTGAAACACATAATAGTCCTGCTTATGCAAGAGTACGAGCATTAGTGTGGTGTTGTGTAACTGATTCAGGAAAATGCTAAAAAAAATTCTATTGGTGTACTTTTTAAGTATTCGGCTTCCGTTTAGTTTATAATTAAATGACGTGTTTGTGTTGTGATGACTTAAGGATTGGCTAATTACTGTATTAACTATTGGCACTTCAGAATAATTTGTTCCATCATGGCGACCTTGTTCATAAGTGTGGTCAACTTTGATTAGCGTCAGAATCAATTCCACCGTAAGACGCAGTTCTGGTATGTCAAGTAAGTCCGTTGGTTGTGTAGTTGTATTGTACAATTTTAATTCAATTCTCTCAATAGGCTGCGGTACTGGGAAGATGATTGTTCCGCCATTTATGTGAAGCTTGGAATTGCATGGCTCAAGGCTGCGACTAAAGTCCGTTTATTTTCCTATCGCTTAATGCCAGGGTGACGTCACGTTGTCATATCTACTTGATGTTGGGCAAGGTCAGTCTGTTCTGCAGTTGCATGAAATGCGTTAGTGCTCTTCATATCTCACAGCATTCTCCTTTTCTAGTCTAGCTTCACTAGTATAACCTAACCTTTTACAATTTTACTCATGTTGCGCTTGTGTTTTGAAGTTATTTTTCTTCCTTCCTCTATAGTTTTATGAAAATCATTGGTTGCAGCTTTAAGTTTACATTTATAATTCCTTTTCCTTGACAGAGCTTGTTACCGCCATGATAACTGCGCTATAATAGACTTCAATTTTTCTTTTGTTTATAATACCAATGCATTAGGAATGTTATAGATACCAAGCGAGTGACACTTCCACTCGAGGTCATGGGTTCGATCCATGTTTCGCTCTAACCATGGGTTTTCTTATTTTCTCCCTTGTCGGCAAGGGAGAGGTACTTTTCTCTCTCCCATTTCCTCTTGTTTCGTCTCATGTTACAGAAAGACTACTTCCAAGTCAAGTTTTCCCAGGTTTTCTGAGTCAATCTCCGGCTGTTTGGGCGTGTTCAAGTCAGTAAACGTTAGTTCTCTGCGTGTCTCTGCCAATCTGTTCCTGTAGCTCATACAACTCCGTTCACCTGTAAAGTGTGGAGTAACTGTCTGCATCGCATTCAAAAGGTCCTGAGTTTGAATTTAGGTCAGGTTAGTTATCTGGATAAGGGCTTTTCTTTTCCCGAAATACTCTCCTATCCTAAAAGCTGAATTTCGGGTAAGTATAATCTCTATGCATCCTGAGATTATTTGCGCACCATTTCACCCATTCTATTCATCGTCCGATATGACCTAATTTGCAGGACCTTAAAGAAAAAAGAAAAAAACGAACAGCATTGCTTGCCGTTCCTTTATCTCATCCGTTCACCCCGAGGAAGTATGCACAAATGAACCAATTATGATTCGAAATCACCTTGTTATCTAATTTAGCTTTCCCACTATATTTTATGAATTGTTAGCAGTGAAGCAGTTTGTATGTCCCGACGATGATGATCCAATTTAGAAGCTGTGATCTTGCTTCAATCTCAAGTATAGTCCTATCTCAGGCTATGCGTGGGTGTGTAATAAAGGTAAGGATGACACCAGAATCTGAGTTTGAAACGTTTAACAAGTTTTTAGTAGGTATTTACTTAAATCGAGAAGTTGCGGAGTACATATCCGGAGATAACGTATTTGAATTCTAGTGCGCGATAACACGTGATTCTATCACTGAGGCAAGAATGACGCCTTATTCCACTATGTCTTACCCCCTCGGCTACCAGTTCAGCTGTGTTCAAGATTCTGTCCGGAATGTCCTACTCAGCTACAAAGTTACCCCAGTAACCGTCCATTTTGTTAATGACTTAAGACTCCCACTACTTACTTGCAATACGATGTTGTCACTTCAGTTCTGCATTATTGAAAGTTTCTGCTTTCCATCCTCTGCTTTCCATCCATAAATTTTTAAGAGGTACTCTCACATATTCCACGAATTCCAAGCTAGCCTGCCGTACCTAATCAGGCGCATCTGGATAGTAACTTTGCCCTCTCCAATATAACCTATTTCTCCAAATCTGCTTGAAACTATCCCCAGCTAATTACCTCACCTTAATGATATCTCACACCGACCCAAACAGTGCTCGTAATAAATTCCAAACCTAAACTATTTAACATGTAGCAGAAATGCAGAAAATATTCATATTTAATTTTACTACAAGTATTGATTTAATCGACTGCTCCATAAATTCTGTATCAGGTGGTAATTCCAGTTTAAACATTTTTATTTGAATAGCACGCTGCGCCATGAATTACTTTTTTGTAGTCTGATATTAGATGTCCTGTCTGAATAGCGATATTGTTCCTTTATTTGCTTGCTTAATTTAATTTACGTGTAATTACGCTAGTTAAATGGTGTCATTGTACATTTGTTTTATTAACTGAAGGCGAGTTAGTATTTTCTGTGCTATCCCATGTATAAAATATTGGAGGACTGCTTTTAGGGAACTGAAAACCAATGTTTGTCATGCCGATAATAAATGCTTGTATATTTTGATAACATTTTTGAGGAAATGAAGATAACTACACCTTCCTCTCTTTCTGGGAGGAATTGATGTGTTACAAATGTGTATGCCTCTGTTTACTTCATGTTAATCGCAATAAATATTTGCAAAAATTATCTACTTGATAATTTTCTGAAGGTGTAAGGGGAATATGGAAGTTCTCTACGTTTTAAGCAACGGTCGAATCTTTTAAGGGTTCAGCCGGATATCTTTACATATCCTGAACATAAAAAGAACCAATATTTACTTTTGATTTAAGTAGTAGTTGCAAAATTCAAACAAATAAGAATGTCTTGGAAATGGTTCAATCTACAATTGCGTGTTTTAACGAGATCTGCATTTTTTGTGTAGTATTTTTTTTTCTTTGCAGGTTTACCAGTAATGTAAAGATCATTCAGAATAAAGAGGATGTTTCTCAGAAAATATATATTTAATTTATAATTTAATTTAATTTATCATTAAACTATTTTAAACATAGTATTATAATTTCAAATCGTGAAACCTATTATTGAGAAAATACAACATTTTGAAATTAGTTTCATGTAAATGGTAATTTGTTGTGGGGAGCTTTTTGCGGGGAAGGGTTGACCTAGCATTTCTGGAGGATGCTGAATTTGTAATTTTTCGTTTTTAGTTTTGCCGCACACGTATTCTGACATGTCTTTTTATGGAAATACTTCTTTTTGGATTCAGAGTCAAAATATGGATTTCTAATGAAATCTGAAAATGAATTTTTGGGGTGGAACGTATTGTAGTTCTCTTACTCTCAGTACAGTATCTAACATATAGCCTATTTAGTAGCTAGAGAATCTACTGCTTTCCACTAAAATATTTGGTGACAAGCTTTCATCCCCTGAATTTCTCTCCTCCCCCAGTACAGTATTTTATATAAGGGTCCATTTCTTGCATATGTGCATGTGAACAGCATCATTCCAAAGGAATGTTCAACATTTTGCAAGAACACAACAAGGAGATTTTCAAGAAATCTCCTTAAACCGAAACTAGACTTTAGGACAAATGTTTGAAACATGTTAATCTTCCCCAAAATGGTCCTACTGCGTGAATCTAATGCCGTATAATGCCGTACAGTAAACATTCTTGCACGAGATACAATGTATATATTGAATTTCAGGAATAATCTGATGCCTTCTTCGTTGAAAAGAAATTCTGTCCCATCTTCAATATCAGCCAGATGTAAATAAATTGACGAAAATTCGCTACACAAAATAGTCATATTTAAGACTCAGACTTTATTTCAAATAACTTTCGCATCAGCCATTTCAGAGATATTGAATTAACGGTTGTTATTGTTAATACTTGATAACTCTTTAATAGGCTGTCGATACTCAGTTGGTCCTTATTGATTACATGGAAAAGGCATGGAATGTTAACGCTCGCACTTATCCTAAATTTTTGTTTGTATATCCACTAATAAACACAGAGTAGAGAAAGTCCATATTTATGTAGCACTTCAAATGTTTACATTTACGTGTTTAAAACGCACATATAAATCATTTCTTCCAAAAATTTAACAGACCTCAAAACAAGTATTTGCAGTGAAACCTTGATACAGAAATTCTTGTTAGGATTCATGGTTTCCATCCTCTGCATGCGAATTGAAGCGATGAACTTAAAATGTATTCTCACAACTTTCTAACTAATCCTTGTTTCACATAACCTTGCCCCGTATCTCTTAACGGTCACGTGACCTTATCACCTCTCATTGGCTGCTATTGCAGTATAGACTGTTGTGCGGTAAAAATTAGTTCGTTATTTAACATGGTGATATATCTTTATATTGGAAGAGAATTGTCAAATTTATATTTTCCTAAATGTTTTAATGAAATATATTTGGCAACAGAGTTGATTTATCTGAAATGCATGTTAATTCTTAAACGAAGTAAAGGGCAGGTTCCTTTGCTCTCAAGCACATGGCACGACAGCACGTGATTTAGCGGTAGTGATGACATATTTGTTTATATGTCTTATCACTGACCTTGTTTTGAACTGGATTAATCATATATCGCCATGTGTTGTGAGGAGTACGAGAGCTAAATTATTTTATTGATCGTTTATTGCGCGTGTACTATATGTATAATGGCAGAGTCTACCGCCAGTTTTTCGCTGAAGCATCGCAAGGAAATGAATGAATTTCATTTTCTTGGAAAACCTTTACAAAGCGGCGAAAAAAGAATTGTTTCATGTGTTTAATGCACTCACAGAGAAGAATCCCTCTATGTTAGTCAGAAGTCGAACAGCTGTGCTCTTAACTTACAGGTGTGTTAGATGCGTAGGAACATCGCAACATGAAATTGAGACAACAGGAAAACTTACCACTCCAGGGCCGATATTGCTGTGTGGCGAAGACGTTATTTAAGGACAATCAGACTGTACCGAGATAAAAATCGCAAAATGTACTACCTTGAACAGACTTGGGTGAATGAAGGACATACATGTATGGAGCGTCACGACTTTTAAGACTGAAAGACAAGCATTTTTGCAAGGTATGTGTGCTGGTTTAAAAATCCCAGTAGAGAAGGCCGAAGTCCTTCATTATAAACTTGTTTGTCATTGCTCATTCATTCAGTTTCAACTTGCTCAGTTTCATTATAAACTTATATTTTTGCATGTCTTCATATTCTTATTTGTATGATTTTATTTATCTTCCTGGCAATTATTATGACGTTTACTACAGGATTAAATGTGAGGGGAAGGCACCACCTATTGCCTATGGCGCGAAAGCATTATCCAATTAGGAAGAGGGGTGAGGTAGTTGCACGCGGAATGATACATGTCAGCGGGGCAATGTTATATGAAACAGAGATTAGTGCTTTAAGAAGTTGAAAGAAAACCTAAGTATACAAATCTAAGTCGATTCTTTATGTGAGATAAATTATGAATTATTTTTATTTCCTGGTATAATTAGAACGTGTGAATTCGCAAGCTACCATGGAAGTTGAACCTGTTTTGTGCCAAGTAACACGACAAGCCACTACAAAAACCTGTTTCTATTGCAAGCAACAATTATGCAGAAACTATTGCAGTCTGATCCATAAGAACCTATAGCAGGATGACTAACATTCCTTTCCAGCATCAATAAGTCATTAGCAGCACCTTAACACATTACTGGCTGCTTTTCATTCCTTAACACTGAGAATTAATTATATTAAGGTGCATCAAGGTTAACGTTTAGGGCAAATCCAAGAGAACAACTTCATCAAAAATGACTACAGTATTTGAGAAACTAATTTTCATTTTTATGTGGTATTCCAAAATAAAGCCTTTATTACACTGCAGCCCTATCAATAGCATATACAGTTGAGCTACGTACTCATACCTTCTCTATACTATCTTAGATATTTCTTAAACAGTGTTCTATAAAATGTATGAGAATATTTCCAATGTGCTACGTTTTTATACTGAGCTAATCCATTCTTGACCGGTATTTCTTTCTCTTCCATGTACCACTAGGTAGAGAAAGTATATATTTGCATTCTACATGAAATTCTATACTGATATTTTAAAGAAGTATACGTTTTGAGGTCTTTTACAACAGGGATCCCCAGGGTATCCATATGTTCGAACTGTGTGGGGGGGGGGGTTATTTTTCCTTATTTAACATCCTCCGACGTAGGTCATATTGGAGGATGATTGAGATGGGTGAAATGATGCTCAAATGAGCCTATGGTCCATAGAGCTAGGAGTTACCATACATCCATCTTTCTGCATAAGGTTTTCTAGAACCTTTTCTAGGTTATCTAGAACTCCCCCTGACCCTCGGGAGGTATTGAATGTGAGGTAGACCCGATGCTTCCATCCCACGGAGACGGGCATGCATGTCTGAACAGCTTAACCGAAAAACAAAAAAAAAATTTAAACACAAAACTAGTGTTTATGTTCAGCAGCTTCCAAGAATGCGACATGAACATTTTAAAAAGGACCCTCTGCCCATAATACACTTTATGTGGAACATTGTTTGGCATTTTTTATTTTCTGGAAAGTTGCTCTAACGATTTTTGGTGAAATACCACGTATAAGATATTCTACGACAAATGTCATTTTATATCTTGAATTTTCTTTAAATGTGCTCAAAGTCCTTTTCATTGTAGAAAACGTCTCTATAACTGACTCTAAAACTAGGAAACTACAGGGGGCAAACGATCTTATTACGCAAAACCGCAGATCTGTGAAAACGCACAATTTATGATAAATATACTTAAGTCTCCGTTTTTTTCTCTTGATGATATAAATAAAATTAAATATCAAAGGCAATTCTTGAAGGGTTTAACTATCGCAAAGTGTCCACTCGATTCTCAAATTAATTTTGAATTTTCAAGGTAGTTTCTGCAAACATTTCTCCATTGTCATGAATACGCGGAGGAATAAGCATTTGTAAGATAATTTGTAACAGAGCAGAAAATGCATATGAGTGCAGTACGTCAGATGTAATTTAAGCCGTGATGGTGACTAGCTAAATATCTGATTATTTTGGATCAGCTTCATAGTCAGTACTCAGCTGCAATTGGTCCTACGTTCAACTCAGCACTTGACGGCCAATTAGGATACCTGCTCGCTTACATTGGTTGCGCTTAATTTGGAATCTGTGGTTATAATCAGCTGACCACCACACATTAAGATTGAAGGTTGAGGAATATAGGGATTATGTGAAGTTGCATACTGAAAATACTGTTATAAAAATACATATTAAAATAAGTTAAAAAAGTGATGAGCTCTATCAATATTCGCTTCAACAGTACACAATGGTCGGTTGATAAGTCCCGGGCCTCAGAGACGGCGCCACTGGCGGATAGCATCATATTGTTTAACTCTAGACTACCTTGTATCCATAGTTACAGATTAATAACTTGTTTAGTTTTTGAATGACAACATTTTAAACAAGACAAGTGTACATGTTTCACGAAAATTGAGGATTTGGAAAAACGAGCAGTGATTAAATACTTCCATTTGAAAGGTTTAATGCCTAAAGAAATCAAGTAGAAAAGTATAGTACATTGAATGACCTTGCCTCTTCATACATGTAGCAGGATTATATGGGTGCTGATGGGATGATGATGTAGGACGGGATTATTCTCACCTGATATTTTCCCGCGTTGTGACGGAGGTTGTGGGGTGTCTGCTGCCCTCCTGGAGAAAGGCGATGAAGCCACGAGTTGCTAATTGAATCATTTCAGAAACCACCTAAGAGACAGAATATTAAAAAATGTGTTTTTGGTGGTACTGTACAACTTAAAGGTAAATACATCTTTTAGTGCAGAAACAACCTGTTTCATATCAGCAATGCTATTTTCAGCCTTGAAAATAATCCGTTTTCTTCAGAAAGAACCCAGGTGCCGTCGCTTAGGTTCTTTCTGCGGTAAATTTCACTCGTGACGGTTGGGGGCCTTGATGATATGTTTTGTGACTCGCTGTGACAACGCACAATTGCCTTGCACGTGGCCACTCATTTTCCCCATCTGACAGATTTTGGAAGCAAAAGGCATCTCTTGAGGAAGATGGAGAGGATTTATACTCCTGATGAATATGCAGAGCTCATGCTAAAAGCTAATAAGTCTGGCCGATTTACTGTATATCACCTTACATCAGACGATGTTCTCACTTTCAAAAAGTGGTGGCCCAAATCATATAATAAAATGCCAAATTTGGGTGAAACATCAGGCAGGAAAGTACCCAAAGGGAATAAGCAGCCATTCAAAGTGTCAAAGTACAAGCAGTTTCTCTACAACAAGGATACTCCGGAAAAAGTGGTCGCAAGCGAATTCATTGGAGGAATAGCATCTACCTTCACATTGCTAAAAACTGCCAGCCCTCCGGAACTACCAATAGAGAAACCTTATCCTTTGGGGAAGGTGCGTTTACTTTTATTTTACCATGGTTATTTTAAAGGTTTATATTTTACTTTTAGCTAAACATTTTTGTAGGCTATAACAAATTTTAAATTTTATCGGGGTTGCAGAGTGAGATTTTTTATTTTAGGTCCCAATCAACAAAAACAAAAGATAGACGATATAAAAAGTTGATGGAATACAATGTTGGATATGAAGCCTTCTATGACACTATCATCCAGTGGCCAATAACTGACGAGGAGTTGCCAGAAGACTTGCAAGAAGCTGAATAAGTGAATAAAGCCAGATCTTTGTATATAGACATACTGTAGCGTGTAGTCTACTTGTATTTTTTATTTAGGCCTATTAAACACTCTTTTTTATACTTAAGTGTCTGTTACTTACCTTTTATACCAAAAGAGGTAAAAAATAATGGTTTGACGTAATTTAAAAAATAATTTTTAAAAATTCACTGGATACACTCATTTATTGCAGAAACCACTTAAGTGCATTTTTTTCAAGAATGTATGACTCAAAAACTTAAAGGAAAAAAGAGCTTTAAAATAGATTCTTTCAACAGCATGTTTTTCATTTGGTAAAAGAATATTTAAAGGAGACTAGACCTATACTTAAGCTGCAAAAGATTTTTTTTTTTTTTAGTTTTCCGAAAGTTAAAAAATGTGCATTTTAGTGGTTTCTGAAATAAACGATTCAATTATTCTTGGACCAATCTGGAACTCTAATGTATCGATGTATCTAAAAATCTCTGAGCAATGAGAACTTTTAATTTTCAGTCGCGGTGAAAAGGATAAGTTTTCTAAAGAAACTTCGATATCAATAAATCCTTTCTACTTTTAAAATATTTAGATGTACAATTTAATTTATATTATTTATACAATATTTCTCATTCTATCGTTGCCATCACTATCAATCAAACTTTATTTTTACTGGTTCACGTCAAACATTACATAATCTTTTTTAAAACTACTAATCATAAGAGATTCACATCATATCACTTACATGTTGCGTCATCTCATGACCTACCGAATTTTAACAATTTCTTTCCTTACTCATTTTAACATGCCCATGTCATGTTGATTCTTAAACTACATATTTAAACATCTTTCAACTCTCGGGGCCTAAAAAAAGTTTCATATACAATGATTAAAAGGTGCGTTTTAGAGTTTAAAGTGGGACGTACGAGAACTAGTATGAGCCGCGTACTGGACGTCCTGTGGAAGTTGCAACACCAGAGATCGTTGAAAAAATTTATCGTTTCGCACTGAAAAACGGTAGATTAAAGTTGAGATAGCAGAGGCTCTTAACATATCAGAATAACATGCAGGTAATATTTTAAGTAATGTTTTAGGCTTTCATAAGGCTGTAAAGGTTGGGCGCCGCGTTTGTTAACACCTGATAAAAGTTGCAAAGAAAATCTTTTCTTTTTTGTTAGGAATTTGGAGCTCTACCGTAAAAATCGCAGTGAGTTTTTGAGACGGCGTATTACCATGGATAAAACTTGGATACATCAGTACACTCCAGAAAACGTCAAAACAGTGGATTGCGCCAGGTGAAAACTCCAAAAAAGGCAGTCAATTTTCTAATCTAACAAGGTTATGGCGAGTGTTTTTGGAATGCACAGGGAAATATTTTTATTTATTTCTTGAAAAGGGATAAAATTATCACTGATTGCTACTACGAAAGTTTACTGCAACGTTTGAGTGTTGAGGTTAATGCCAGAGGTTCTACTCCCATTAGTCCTTGACCCGTAGGACCAAGGAACCGGGCCTCCTTCGACCAGGAAGTTACCGAGTTGTCCCGAAAGGGCGCCCGGCGCCTCCGTGGGGCTTTCCATAGGGCAAGATCTAGAGACTTACAAGGCCCCTCCATCTGGTCCTGTGGACTCAAGACGGAATGGAAGTAGACACGCCACTTAGGCGCGCCAACTCCAAAATAGGAAGGCTACCGATATGACCTCACTGGGGGGGGGGGCGCCTGGTGATCTAGCACACCTTCTACTAGCTACGCTGGCTAGTACGTGGGAATATTAATGGCTTCCCTCTACCCCGTCCGGAGACGTAGCCGATCTTCCACGAGTATCGGGAACCACTGCCCCCTCGAGTCCAACCCAATCCGAACAACTCCCTATCAGGGAGGTGCTCGAATGTTCTGCCCGAGGTTCCTCTGGTAACGTCAGAGGTACCAGGGGAGCACCCGAAGAAATAATCACCTCATTTGGTAAAGAAAAGGATCTTGTTTGGAAATTAATTGTGCTTTCACACTGACCGTGTGTAGGCTAAAGTATGGAAAAATAGTCAGACTGAAAAATTCAATGCAATAGCCGGGATTTGAACCACGGATCTTCTGGTTGCCGTCCAGCTGCTCTAACCCTTGAGCTACTATGGCCAACGTGCCAACATGACATTAAGTTCTCAAACTGACTCGTGTTTTTCCCGGTAAACTATAAAGTCCGGGCCTTAAAATACTAAAATGTTGCAAGTCGCCATTAAGGTAGTTGTCTCATGTGTTTATGCTGACTCCTAAGTGGTTTACATTAATTTTACATTAACATTAATTGCTAAATACCTCTACTACGTATCCACTTACAGTGAATATAGCAAGAACTGTAGTTCTTGCAACATATGGATAACGAGATTTCACTGGGACAATATCTAATAAAACAACTTCTTGAATCCAAAATACAGTTTCACAAAAAGTGTTAACGTGTGTGCGTATGTATGTCTGATAGTGTGCTTCTGTCTGTCCTTCCGTCCGTACACATGTATGTCCAAAAACGAGAAGTCGGTTCAACAGCATACTTGTTATTTAAATTGGGTGTGTTCTATAGATACCACTTTCAGATTCCCAAGAAAATTCCAAACTGTTCTTTTGTATGGAAACGTTTTCGAATATTTATTAGCTAAAAAACGGCTCTTGTGCTGAAATACATGTGTTGAATTATCTGAACTTCTCTTAGTTCTCAATGAGTATATAACTGGTAAACCATTGAGACAGACAAAATTTTACAACGGAAAAATGTATATATATATATGCCCAATTTCTTTTGGCTAACCAATTCCAAATATTCTTTGTTACTAGTTCAACGTTTCAAATACGTATTCCAAAATGGGAAATGATTATTTTTCCTGACCATGTAAGAGAACTGAAACGTAATTCATAGACCTCACATAGCGACTAATCTTAAAATATGTATTTTGCTGTATTCCCTTAATCCCATTGTAGAAATAAGGAAAGTTGTAATAAAATCATTTCTGGAAATGTCTGCCTCGTTTAACGCGAATTGGAAGAGTACGCGTTTGTAAGAAGTCAGTATAGAAAGTCACGTGAGTGCACCACGTCAGATTTTTTTTGTAGTGCCTAATCATGAAAGTGATAATCCTATTTATTCCTTAGGGGTGAACTAACGTTTCACTGCTAGGAGTGGCAACTTTGTTACAAGAATGTATCTTTATAAAATGTAATAAGAACTAAATTTATAATTTAAGATATACTTTTGATAGTAAGCAATGATCTTTCCTTCGAAATATTAAGACCTAACTTTCCACAGCCACAAGCAATTGCAGTTTTCCATTTTAGTATATTTGAATATAAATGAACTTAATTTCACGTTAATGCGTATTGTATACTTGGAATAGATAATTAGTTACCCTGTGTACCTTCAATTTAATTACTTTTCCGGCAGTCTTGCTATAAAGTTGAGAATGTTAAATATATTTTAGACGAAACTTAAACCATTTACATAATTTCTGTCTAAGTACAAATAAAATGCAATATTGCAGTGGGTTTGAACGCAATGCTTTATAAACTATTGCGAAACCACACCTCCACATAAGAACCAAAGCAAAACAAATTAAAACCTTCTACTGAATAGTTCTGTGCCCTGCAAGGACCCCATTTATACATTTATCTCAAAAAAGAAATGAAAGTAGGAAAAAAAGAAATGTGCACTTTCGTCAAGTGACCAATGGCATGCGAGGATGACAAATTACCTCCTACTATATGCGCAAGATTTCTTGAGCGTTCGGGTCCCAAGTCCTCATTCGGTAGGTTTCGCCTATTTCCGTAAACACAGATGGCAACCTTAAAACCGGAAATACGCTACACTGACATCTAGTGGCTAATATGCTAAGCTTTCACACGTACGCCATTTCATTTTGAGCAATTTTGAGGTTAATTATCTAACCAGTTTACAACAAGCAAAATTGTTGTCAGTGTTATGGCTCTCGAAAGGGGACACGCTATCTTTCGTCTACCTCCGTATAACTGATCTGTATGCAACTGAGCTGTCGTGGACAAAAATAAAGAATGTTTGGATAGTACGCAATGTTAACGAAAGCCACAAATGTGCGGATACTTGCTATAGAAGCGACGGATCGAGAAGGATACGCTAAGAAGGTCCAAGAGCTGGATATGCAATTTTGGAGAAACGATGGTGCAATAGAAAATGAAATTAATGAAATTAACACATTAGAGGATACAAGCAATGAAAGTGACGCAGTAGACTTGGAAATCGAAGAATCACAAAGCGAGTGAGTATTTATAGCTGTCATAATATTTGTTATGTGTTTTATAACAGTAAATAAATAAGCATACTGCATATTGGATGGAGTTCAATTGTTTGTTCACAAATTTCATACCTTCGGCGCATATCTTTGCTTATCTTACCGTAATTTGGCTGAATTGTTTTTCAAGGCTGACCACACTGCAGAAACAAAAGCGTGTTAGCGCTTTTTCCTTCCCCTCTGCCCGCACTACAACGTAAATCCAGCGCTCAAGAAATCTTGCACATATAGTAGATCATTGTATATCACTGTTTCAGGTTGTAAATATTCACAAATCATTGCCCTGTCAGGGATGTTTTCAATTAAAATTGTCATTCAGCATTCATTCACCATGAGCAAGCGTTGTAAGACAGACCCTTCAGTTCACGATTAAGATTCTAATGAATTCGGTCCTTAATTGTCCTCCGTATTTCATAGCAGTTCACTTTTATTCGCAAAATAAATCTCTTGTTAAGAGTCGAGCAGTGTGCTACATGGCGGTATCTCCCTTTACCACCATAGCCACAGCTACAACAAGACTATTGCAGGAACTTATTTCGCCCTAAAGCTATAGGTTATGTCCCTCTTTATATAGAGGGAATTAATTTTGGTTATGTTTACTTCTCGTTCGTCACATTTGCAGTGAGATACGGAACCAGTTATATATTTCTGTTATAAATTCTGCCAAGAAAGTACTGGGCATTAGAAATTATTGTTGTCTGTATCCATGAGGAATTTATCTGTCATCTAGTTTGTTTACAGGACGCCATTTGCTTAGTGCATCTCAAAGGTGTGTTGCGTCTTCATAATGAATAAAAGTATAGAACAAAGCATGGATTTCAAATTTTGCATTACAAATGATATTTCGTGTGCCGAATCGCTGAAAATGTTAGAGGCCCTACGGAGATTCGACTTCCTCAAAAAGGTGCGTATGAGTGGTACAGTGAATTCAGAAGTGGTCGAGATGTGCTGGAAGATTTGCCTCGCTCTGGTCGGCCATCGACAGTTTCATCTGAACTGATCATCGATAAAATGAAGGAAAGGGTGTCTGAAAATTGTCATTTAGGTCCGAGAGAGATTGCCGCTGAACTTTCTGAGTCATATGAATCGATTTGTATAATTTTAAACGATTGTTTGGGCATGATACGCGTTGCCGCTCGATTAATTCCAAAGACTTGAACTTTCTGCAAAAACTAGAATCGCTGAAGACATGCTGAAACGAGCCAACTCCAACCCCACATTCATAAAACGCATTATAACTGGTAATGAAACGTGGGTTTACGAGTTTGACAAGCAAATGGTGAACAAACTTTCAAGTGGCACCTTCCAAATGAACCGAGACCCAAAAGGCCACGTCAAACTCCATCAAAACTTAGTCCTGCTGAGTGTTTTCGATTGTGGTATCGTATACTCGAAATTTTTGTCACAAGGTCAAACGGTAAATGCACTATTATCTGAGTGTGATGCGGCGTTTGAGAGAACAAATACGACGAAAAACATCATATTTGCAGAAAGACAATTCATGGATTCCGTACCACGGTAACTCATAAGGCTATCATTGTGAACGAATTTCTGCCCCAAAACTCAACAAACCTTATCGAATAACCAGTGTATTCACCTGATTAAGCATAGACTGACTTCCTTCTATTTCCAAAATTCAAGTAACCACTTCGAGGCACCCGTTTTCAGTCCATAGAAGACATAAAGGAGAATGTATTATAAATCGCAACGCACCTTTGAGCTACAGTAGCAAATTGGCGTCCTGTAAACAGGCTAGATGACAGATGACGATCAAACTCAGCGTGTATAGAGGGAAGATGTACCAACTTAGCGGCAGCAATAATTTCGTATACCTTGTTATACTAGATTTTTATATGATCAATTCCCGGTACTTTCTTGATACAGTAGTATATTTACGGACCTTAATGTGTACGAGGGCTGTTCAATAACCTTTTTTGACAACGTACCTTTATTCATCCTCATAATTTTGATGGTCCTTCTCAAAATGGGCTCCCCTGAATGCGATGCACTTGTCCCAGCGTTTCTGCTAGTCTTCAAAAACATGCTGGAAACCATTTTTGTGAGATCCTTTAAAATCGCCTCTGCAGCCTTCACCACTATTTCTGATGCTGGCTAATGCCTCCCACGAAGGCATTGCATCAAGCTAGGTAATATAAAAAAGTCACATGGGGCTAAATACGGACTATTGGTAGGGTGCGGGATGTACTTCACGCGGATTTTTGCAAGATATTCAACAACATTGGCAATATGCGGCCGCGCATTATCGTGGGGCAGCATCCAGTCTGCTTCATGGAAATGTGGTTTCTTGCGCCTGATATGAACTTGCAATGTTTTCAGGACATCCCAGTAGTATTGTCCTCTTACTCATGTAGGTGCAGGTACAACATGCTGATAAACCATTCCATGAATATCAAAGAATGAGATGACCATAACTTTCCCAGCAGAAACAACCACTTTTGCTTTTTTGGGAATTGGTGATGAAGGAGTTTTCCACACTGAGCTTTGCTGTTTGCTCTCAGGATCAAAATGACGTAGGCAAATTTCATCAGCAGTGATTACGTTTGAAAGAAACTCCGGATCTTCCTATAACATCAACCTTAACTGCACGTTATCTCCATTGCAGCGGTAGGCGATACTGAACATGTCTGAACTTGCCTGGTTCTCACAGGCGGAAACCAGGAGCACCAACAATGAAATTACTACGGCATATTTGTTTCACATTAAGCTAATAAATTTGAATTTTAGTTCTAAAAGTTATGAATGTAAAAAATTATGATCATTCTTTATTGAACTGCCCTCGTTTCTTTTCAAACCAAAGGTATTTGTATTAAGAGTTCTGTGAAAAGTATTCAGGAACTTCACTTTTGTACTATTTCAGTTGTTTGGAGAATTTGGTAGCCATTGGTTTTCTTGTTTTGCAGCGATTACATTGTGGTATGCGCAGCTAACGTCATTGAAAGCCGTTTACGTGCGATGTGGATGTTCTATTAAAAGTGTCTCTCGCTGTGGTTATGCAAGGCTGTTACGGTTTTATTTGGCAGTTCTAATGCTTGTTTCAAGCAGAGCTGCTTCGTATCAGTTCAGTGACGGCCAAGTTGCCTTGTTGGTTTGTGAGAGAGGCGGTGTCGTCACTATCTACGGAATGTTGTGTGGGCAAGGTTGGATTCGCAGCAAAATACGCCACTTAACATTTAGGCTTCATACAGTCGATATTTTATATCAAAGAAACGATGCCGCTTAATGAATCGTATTAAGTCCTTGCAAGTGATAAGCGTTTTACATAATAAATGCGTAGAGTTGTTATCTATTATGCCAAATAGGGTGATCACTGATGCATCATACGTGCATATAAACTAACTCACGAAGGTGGTCCAAGCGTTTTCCTCCTTTTCAGAAACAGGAAAGGAAACAATCATATCTTTTACCTTTTTTTCTAGAAGGTGTACAGGAAACAAATTCTTATTCGAATGTTTTATTGTTTTTTTTTTTCTATTTGAAAGTGTCAGAAAATAATTTTCTACAAATAATGAAGTTAGAGATTTTATTTCAAACCGATAAATAGTATGGAAAGATAGTCAGACTGAAAAATTCAATGCCATAGCCGGAATTGCAACCATGGATCCTCTGGTTGCCGTACAGTCGCTCTAACTCTTGAGCTACTATGGCCAACCTGCCGATATGACATTAAATTCTCCAACGTATTCGTGTGTTCCCGGTAAACCACTTAGGAGTTCTCATAAACACATGAGACAACTACTGTAATGGCAACTTACAACATGTAAGTACTTTAAGGCCCGGGCTTTATAGTTAACCACTATTAGGTCAATTAATGGAAATTAATTGTTACTTTACACTGGCCATGTGTAGGCTTAAGTATGGAAAGATAGTCAGACTCAAAACTTCAGAACTCCTAAGTGGTTTACCGGGAAAAACACGAGTCAGTTGGAGAATTTAATGTCATATCGCCTCGTTGGCCATATTAGCTCAAGGGTTAGAGCGGCTGCACGACAACCAGAGGATCCGTGGTTCAAATCCCGGCTATGGCATTGAATTTTTCAGTCTGACTATTCTTCCATACTTTAGCCTACACACGGCCAGTGTGAAATAACAATTTCCGATAAATAGTAGTCGATTTTATAATATATAGGGGAGAGTCATACACCATCGGCCGGCATGAAGTACCGGCCACTGTGATTTCCCTTTTCACCTCAATGTGGCAGAAGTTTCCAGTAAGCATCCACGTGCGCTATAGTCGGTTCCTCTCTTAAGTTCTTAGTCTGCTCTGAGTGCTTGATAGTGGTTAGTGTAGCACTTAGCGCACGGAAAATATTCTGAGACATATAGCAGCGCTATATTTGTTATCTCTGTAAACCAGCGAGCTAAGCATTTGTGAACTGAGCAGAAATAGTGCCAATAGGTTCCCATGCTTTTGTATTATACTATTGTTCTACATGTGGCAGTGTAATGTGATCACTGACAGTCTCTATTGTAACAGAAAAAACAGTGGCCGATACTGCAAGACACTTTCTACAAGCCCTATAATTCTAGATTTTTTACTTTCGATGTAATAAGGTACTATAAATAAAAATAAAAATCATTACATTATACCATATATAGAATATGTTTTGAGGTGAGAATAATATAAACAGATTCCTATTAACCACAACAGTTACAAAATAATAATTAAAAAAAAACTTAACCCGGCCGATACTGCACGACTTTCCCCTATAACAGTTTAAAGCAATAGAAAATAAAATGTGGAAGTTGGTAGACCTATAGCGAAATGGGTTTTTATTTCTGGACGCTCTTTAACTGGAGTTATTGGAGTGAAAGACCGCTTCATTTTACTTATATATCTCATTATAGGCTTAAGTTTCTTTTTTGTATGTAAATTTATGATACCAGACCATCGACTTCACTTCCCTTCCGAAGGAAGACATAAAAATTTTTACACAAAAAAGTACGTATAGAGTACCTGTATAGTGCAGTGACTCATTCCAACATGTTTATGCATACGCAATGCTATTTCAGAGATAAACTAAAGCAATATTTTTGTGGTCATGTAAATCGAGGTCAACCTTTGAAGGCAAAGGAGGAAGTAAAGTGTTATGCTTAGCAATGTGGAAAGAGCAAAAGAAGCGGAAAGTATAGAGGACGGATTACATAATGTTTGGTAAGAAGTGCAGAAGTGTGAGAAAAGAAAAATAACAAACATGTTAATATATAGTTAGTAATTATCCCGATAGATCCTTGAATTTAAATGGCATTAAGAGGTAATAAGTCCATATTACACAATAGAATCTGGAGTAGCAGTGAATAGCTTACCGAACCACTGCACTATATTATTCCTTTCTTACTCTGCTCATTACTTAACCCATAAATAAAAATTGTTTATTTTATCCACCATGCAGATAGAGAAGTTATTGAATTTTGATTTCAAATTATATTAGGTATAACCTGTATATTCTTTATTTTTATGGTTTTTTAATTGTTCCATTTATGGTCATATCGGCGTGTGTTCTCCTTTGGAACATATCGAAGGTGTTAACTCGTATTCATTGAGTTTTAATCACTAGATCACGCATACATTCGCACTCTTATTCATACTTCCAGACTCAAAAACACAACACCATCAAAATTCGCATTTCTGAACAAAAGACCTTTCAGTAAATTAAACGCCACGCTAGGAGATGGCGTGAGTATAGAAGATTAATTGGGTCAAAAAAGACGTAACTACTTTATTATCAAGCTGTATTGATCTGTGCTTCTTAAGACGATGGATTTCCATTTTTCAGGCCGGTTTCCAAGAGGAGCCGAACTGAAATCCAGCATCACGATTAAGTGTACTCCTCTCGGAGGAATTGGCCAAAGTCTCCTTAATTCTCCGCTCCCAGTAACTGTTGCATTTTGCCAAGATGGTCGTTTCCCGAATGTTGGCTCTATGGCTGTCATCAAAACAATGCTCTGCCAGTCCAGACTTCTCAGGTTGCATTAAATGAATGCTCCGTTCATGTTCGTTTATTCTGGTAGCGATGGTCCTTCCGGTTTGTCCTATATACGGTGTCAAAGTTCCGGGAGTGTACCGCATTCCCGGACTTGAACAGAGGCCAGGGACCCTAACAGCTATAGGGCTGAACTCTGGGTTGTGGCTTTTACATCTGGTGCTTTCCTCCCTGCAGACTTTAAACATTCCCCATGCAGCCTGGGTCAAGGATTTTTCTCGCTGACACTTGATTCCTGAAACAAACAAACAGTGAAAGATGAGAAATGAGGTGAAATAAAGGGGCAAGGAAATTGGGGGAATGTAGTTATTGTTTCCGGTATTTTCTAGTGAACTGGGAAACTCAGAAAAACTCCGTGGGTTAGAAATGAGTCAGACTCTTACGTCTGAGACATCCCACTCTAACAGAACTGCACCAAATAAAACAAGGAAAGAAAGAAAACTGGAATTCTGCAAGGTTATAGCGGTCATGTCATGTATCGTAGCAGATCGCGGATAATAAATCAGGAAAAAGCTCAAATTAAGACGGCAGAAATGAGATTTTTATGGAGAACAAATTGATGCATTAAACTGGACTTGATAATAAATAAAACTATAGAACTGAATATTTATACATTATACGATAATACTGAGGAAAATAAACAGCATTAGAAAGAGCATACTAACGCACGAGTGAAGAAAGTGTACTGCCTTTATACACACCTTTAGGAACAGACATCGGATGACCCAGAAACAAATGAACAACTCCATGACGGAACACGTGGAGTGCCTAACCTTGAAGTAAAGAAAAGGAAAAGAAGACTAATGGTGTGTACTTCGTTAGCATTTCATTTTTAAAGGTTTTTCAATAACGAGGGTTTTAAAATTAAACGTGTTAAAACATAAAAGGATATTTATAGACATGCAAATATTATAAGATAAAAGTGCATTTAATCATAAGATCATGTTAAATTTTAACGTTTGAAGTATAACTATTATGTGTTTCAAATGGGAAGGTGTTTGTCCTTGAGCACTACTAGGCGAGCAACCAATCGGACTTCTGCGGTGTTGTCGTACTGCATTCCCGCTAAGTGATGTGTGAGGAGCGCCAAACTAATCAATCTGTATGAAATACTATTCGCGCTAAGACAAAAATTTAGATTTCGCCAAAACTGATCCATGTGGAAAGTAGAGAGTAATGTATCTAACATAACAATGAAAACCCCATATTTTTTAGCTCAAATAGTTTTTCTAATACAAATAAATAAACCACTATTACCTGTATTATAACAATAAATCGCGACGTAAGCACTGTGTGAATATCATTATTGGTTGGCATATATGCGTGTACGTATATTTGTAATTACTCAGAACTGAAATGTGAATGTTTGACATGACGTGATAAAACAATTACTTTGAATAATCCAATTCGAGCGAGAGGAAACAAATTTCCTGCTGCCCTGGCAGAACGTGTCTGCAATCGGCACCAAGCCACGGAAAACAACCAGGAGATAACGTTTGCGTTTAACGCGCCTATTCACACGAGGGAGCAGATACTGAATCTTTTTTGCGCAATTCCTATACACTTCTTTCGTTTTCGTAGAGACTGTGCCATGTCACAGCGGCACTACCTCAGAAAACCACCCCTGTCTAAAATAATATAATAGTCTACTATGAGTTTCTAGGTCCAGCAGTAAACGTGTTGTGTAAAATATAATTTTGTTGAAAAAAAAAAAAAAGGTATTGGATTGATATGAAGACGTTTCGAAACAGTCACAGTAATTATTAATAAGACTTGAAGTAAATGTGAGATATTTTAAGTGCTCCATTTTTCATGCTAACAACTCGGAGCAGATTTGTCGAAGCTTTTATTGATTAGAGAATAGAAATTTATTGATGTTCTAAGACCTGCATGTCCTTAAGGGGTAGTGATGAGGAAGTGATGATGGAAGGGTACTGCAGGAGGCCGCCTGTTCGTAGGCTACAGAGACTCGTAAATTCCTAACTCCGTTGTCGACAAACCTGTCTGCCAATATATTTGTGCCATCCGTCCGGTACTGTCGAACACGACAGGCTTGAAAATACAACAGAATTATAATGAATGAAAACGATTAAAAGGAAATCGTGATATGCACGTACCTCCACGTTCGCCATAGTGACAAACGGAAACCATAGAAAACCCAAGTCAGAAGCCACGGTCGATGGATATCGAACCCACGACCTCCCAATACGAGACACAATTCACCCCGTTATATTGTTGAAGTATTTTTGATGTGGCATCTTCAGGTAGCTAAAGTTAATAGCAGACTGCTGCTATTGCTTATTTTAACGAGTCTTAAATATCAACAGTTCTACAGAGAATTAAACGAAGTAAAACTAATGTCAAATTCTTAGATATATATCGAGACCTGTTCACAAGCACGTGCGTGCCCTAGGCAGAAACCCATAAACCTTCACGTGATGGAGTATCAGAAGCGAAGCCATCTAGTAACTAAGGCTACAAGGCCAAACACGATCTTTCCGCTTCTCTCGGTTGTTTTGATGGTTGCTCAACCTTCTCGGACCAAAACATCTGACGACAGTATCCTGTAAGCTTCCACGTTTTCTTTGTTTCTAATTTTATAAGCGAGTTCCTATGAATTTGTTTAATTTAGTGGGACGGGTGACTACTGACTACCTCCAGCGGTGAGTTCCCCCCACCCTCGATTCCCTCCGAAGCAGTAATCGCATACACGTCGATTCCTACTACGCGGAAAAGTTACTGCTGGAATTATATATTCAGATTCCCTCCTGCACGACGATTTTGTCCTTAGTTTTGTGTTAGTAATACCTACAATTAAAGTCGGGCCGCGCCGGGGCTGAGTGGTGAGACCACTTGGCTCTCACCAAGGTGGCCCGTGTTTGATCCCAGGCAGCAGCAAACTGAGATTTGTGGTGAACAACACGGTGCTGGGGCGGGTTTTCTCCGGGATAGCCGGTTTCTCCACCGGTGCTCCGTCTTCATCACATGTATCTTCACCTGGGGATCAGTAAAGGGCGTTAAACATTGCACATTTCATTTCATTTACTACCGTATTCGATAGTACAGTCACAATCGATTCGGTCGCCTTCTATGTCCTTGGCCTTGGTAGCAGGCCTCTTCAATCAATATAGCAGTACTGGAGTGCAGGCGGATGTGTGTAGACAATGGAAAATGTGGAAAATATCATAAATGAAATGAGCAAGCAACTGATTCTACCAGGGAATTATAAATTTGGAGAACAAAATTGAACAATTAAATAATGGACAGATGAGTCTATCGCAATACTGCAATGCCATGCCTTAAAGTACTTCTGAACGTTCTTATGTAAATGATTTTGACTAATTAATACTTTTTCCTACTACGGAGGTGATTTGGCATGGTGACCAGACTTGATCTATTGTACCTATGACAGAGAGCGGCCAACCAAAGGAATCACGACAATGTAGAGGGCAGGGTTCCTACATTTTACTTAGATGGAAAGCTCCCCGGTAGGTCAGGACAAAGGATTTGCTCCCCTCGGAAGCAGTCCCAGCAGCCGGTTCGGAGATTGACAACCGACCTACTGCTCAAAGCATATCCTCCCATGCACCGCCGAAAGAGCCGCCGACATTTCTAACCTGAAACAGACCAAATGAGAGGTGTTGTAGAATAATTGAGATAATGTGGAATTATAATGGAGATGAATTGGAGGGACAGGAATTTCGGGAGATGTAATTAACTCACCGAGTATTCGCTTGGCGACCTGGGAAAACCCCCGAAAAACCCCATGGATCACGTAGGTCGGCCACGGAAACGAACCCGAGCCTCCCGAAAGTGGGCCACAGACAAAACTACCTAAGCCATCCCGCTCGGTGACTAATTAATACCTATACATTATTATTTGATTAATGAAAATGTTTTTAAACATAACAAAGGTATTGATTGGATATTTCGGTTAATATCCTGGACAGTCAGAAGTCTGTGTAAAATGTAACGGAAAATCGTGCGGTTAAGCCATTTAGGTAATCAGAATACACTATTATTTGAAAAATAGAAAATTAGGAGGAAAGTAACTTCACTTTGAAGTAATTAGAGCCTCATTTTTGGGAGGGAATCAATCGGACCAAGTGAGACTTGATTGGATTAAATGTATCCACATGATATAATGAAAGGGTGACAAATTCATATTCCGCCATTAAGTCTGCTAAATTCATAAAATATCTAAAATATGAGAGTGAAATGTTTACACGATGTACGTAGATGACTACCTTCAATAACCCACTTTAGAATAGCTTTGTCTATTAAATAACAATGAATGTTTTCCATCTTTATATTGTGACTTTGTGGGTTCGTAGAATTAAAAGTCCGAGTTACAGAAATTCAAAACGTTCTTTATTTGCGTAGAAATACACTTTGTACAGCAGCAGAGTTACGTAACACTCAAATACAATCTTCTAAGTTCGTTGACCACAACAAAGAGCTCACTTTCAAAACACGCCAGTTTCAATTACAACTCTCGTTGCGACTCTGTTTACGACTACTCGCTGGCGTGTCACGATCTCTTGTACTTATATTACCTCCATTGATAATTCTAGACTGTTCTAAAATTGCGGCAGTACCTTATCTCCGTCTCACGGCTGCACCTACCTGGGTCGACGTCGGGACTCCTTCATCGGTCTCCACGTCGTCGTCGGCTGCTTGCTTTACCCTGGGCTCTAACGGCTTCTCCTGCATGGACTCTGTTTTTGGTTCTCAGGGTGTTAAGGTTGAGACAACACAAACCAACGATAATCTCTGAACTGCTTTTATTTGTCCTTGCATTTGTGGAACCCGGGCACTTAAATAACTGCACTTTCGGCGGACATTTTATAGTACATTTTATTGGACGCGGGGTACTTCGTCGAACACAACTGATGGATTTATACAATACTACAATGAGCAACAAAGCAGCAACAACTGAGCACTGACTTTTTTTTTTTAGAGGCGGCCCCACACCCGCCTCCCCCGGTGACGATCGTCCGCCTGGAGGCTACGTCTTCTCCCCATGCACATGCTGTTAGTAATCTAACATGCAGCTACGGAGAGGTGCGTGGTTAATATTAATCGTGTAATTGCATAGTAGAAGAGTAACGAGTTAGTCGGGTTCCGCGATCGCACCCCGGTTAGTATAGGTTAATTCTACTCTTGCTAGCTCACATGCTTGCTAGCGGGTCAGGAATGTTAACCGGCGTCAGCCATGGCAAGCCCGGACTGCCGCCCGGTGGTTAGTACGTGCGAGTAGCTAAGTTAGGTTAGTGGTGAACAGTTGGAAACAAGCCACGGGTTGACTACAAAATGAAGTAAGGGTTAATTAATCATGCATTAATAGAAGTAAGTGGTGTGGTGGGGCTTTATCGGAAGTAGGTGTAGTTGTTTTGTCCTTTCTCGCTTAGTCTTTGATGTGGAGTGGAGGGTTTCTCATCTTGTATACCTACGGCATCTGTATGGTTGGGTTGAACCTGAAACTCTAGACAAGCATTTGAGGATAATGCAGTGGTTATTGTACTAGTTGTTGGAGGTATTGGAGGACCTCGTCTGCGGAAGTCTCGTTAGTAATGTCTCGGTCAAATAGGGAGAGAGGGCGTTTGTGTCTATTGGTTGAGGTATCATAGGAGCCGATGGACCTAATCAGTGGATTTCTGTTTTTGGTGCAGTTTGTATATAGTTCATGTGCAAGTTTCTCCTGCATTCGGAGTTCGCGGTGTAGAGTTTCGCCGGTGCTACGGGCGGTACTTTGGCTACGATACGGAGTATTTTGTTTTGTAGTGTTTGTAACTTATTTATGTGGGTTTTTGCTGCACACCCCCATACAGGGGCAGCGTAAGTGAAAATGGGGCGAAGCTGCATCTTATACAGTGTGAGTCCGGTATGCAGCTGTAATTCATTTCTGTAGTTGATGAGAGGGTATAACCTGCGCAATTGCGCCTTGGTTTTGGCACGTATCTTTAGCACGTGTTGGTTCTAGGTCAGACCCCGGTCCATAACTACGCCCAGGTAAGTTGCTGTGTCTGACCAGGGTATTGGTTGGCCGAATAGTTGGAGTGGTGGTAAGTGGCTTGCACGTTGCCTGTGTTTGACCCTCTTGGTGAAAAACATGGCCTGGGATTTAGTAGGGTTTACCTTAATGCGCCATTTGGTCAGCCATTTGGTATGGTCATTAGGTGCACTTTGAAGACGCGTGGAGATGAATTTTGGGTCTCCTGATTGCGCCATCAAAGCAGTGTCGTCTGCATAAAGTAAGAGCGTAGTGTTGTGGGTCTTTGGGATGTCGTTCATGTATATTGTGAAAAGTACTGGGCCAAGGACACTCCCTTGGGGGACCCCGGCCAGAATGGGACGGACGGTGGAGGAGGAGGAATTAACAGTTGATGTAAATTTGCGGTTATGTAAGTATTTGGCTATCAGCTTAATCGCGGTGTCTTGGAAATTGTACTGGCTGAGTTTGCGCAGTAAACCCTCGTGCCATACCCTGTCAAGGGCGCGTTCCATATCTAGAAATACCGCACCTGTGCTTTTTCGGATATTAAAACCAGAGGTGATGTGTTCCGTGGTTCGGAGGAGTTGTAAGGTGGTGGAGTGCTTCGAGCGAAAGCCGAATTGCTCGGGTATTAGTATGTCATGCCTATGAAGGTGCTTATTTAGACGCTTAAGAATTACTTTCTCTAATAGCTTGCTTAAGGTATTGAGGAGACTAATGGGCCTGTAGTTCTGCGGATTAGTGTGGTCCTTGTTGGGTTTCGGGAAGTGTAGTATGCGGGCCGTTTTCCAGCAATCTGGGAAGTGTCCAGTACAGAGGGTGAAGTTAAATATATCCGCCAGGGCCTGCAAGGCCTGTGGAGGTAGATTTTTGAGGGCTATATTGGGGATGCGGTCTGGTCCTGGAGCTTTTTTGTTTTTTAAGTGCTTTATGAGCCAGGAAATTTCAGAGGGGCATGTCTGTCTGAGGTAGTTATATACTGGCTGTGTTCGGTAGTTGGCTGTTAGGGTCATTGTTTCAGTAACGAAGTCTGGGTCTATAGGTTGGGGGTTTGGGACTAGGGTTTCTTGAAGTGCGTCTGCTAGGGCTTCGGCTTTAGCTACGTCCGTGGAGGCGATCTGCTGATTGTGATGTAGTGGGGGTATAGTTATAGGCTGTCGTGTAAGGTGCTTTGCAATCCGCCAAACCGTTTGGTTTTCGAGGTCCAGATTTGTAAGCGTTGCATTCCATTGTTCTGAGATGTACTGTGAGGTTTTTTCGTGGATGGTATGATTTAAGTAGCGAAGTAAGTCGAGGTCTGCGGGGTGTCTAGTACGCTGCCAATTCCGTCTGGCTCTGTTACGTTGGTCCGTCAGTCGTTGAATGTCCAGTGGAGGGGCAGGGCCACGTTCACCAGGGAGCACTATTGGTGCTGCCCTGGTGAGAGCGTAGCCTATGGTCGTTTCCAGGTGTTTTACAGCCTGGTCTAGCTCAGCTTCACATGTAATGGGTTCATGTCTCAGTTCGTGAATTATGGTTGTAGAGAAAACATTCCAGTTCGCTTTATTATAGTTGTGTCTAGGAAGTCTGGGCATTTGCTCCAATGTGCCATTAACTGTTAGTAAAACTGGCAAGTGGTCCGATGAGAGGTCGTTTATGGTATGAATGTCAATATTAAATGTAATATTACGAGCTAGTGCAATGTCCAGGATGTCAGGTAGATCTCTTTGATGGCGTGGTATGAATGTTGGTTCTATGGGTGCATAGATAATAAAGTCGGATTGATTTTCATAGCGGAGGAGTTTGTTACCAGGTACGTTAGAGGTGCGGCTATTCCATAGAGGATGTTTGCAGTTCAGATCACCCGCTAGTAACACTTGCGGGTGCTGTTGGAGAAGAATGTCCAGGTCGTCAATTTCTACATCACCTGGGGGATTATATACTGATATTAGCAATACGCGGATGTTATTGACCGAGACATGTACTGCTGTTGCCTCTGTTCGGATAAGGGGAGGAAGAGGGGCTTGGCTGTGGTTAAACCCTGCTTTGACGGCAATAGCCGTGCCGCCGCCGAATCGGTTGCGGTCCGTGCGGTAAAGTGTGTAGCCAGGGAAGTTTAGTTTATCTGTGCTATTTAGATGAGTTTCAGTTAGCAGGGCAATGCCTATATTCAGTTTGTTCATAAAGGTTAGGCATTCTGGTTTTCGCCGGCGTATCCCGTTCGCATTCCAGGTCATGATCCTAAAGCATTGCGGAGTCATCATAACTGGGAAACATGTTTGTTAGTGGGTCGGTTGTTACTCTGGCATGATGTGTGGGTTATTCGCTGAACATTTTAAAGAAGTCTGCGTTCCTGAGGATTGTGAATTTAAAATCTTCAGGAACTCGAGCAAGCTCCTCGAGAACTGCCATTGCGTGATCCCGGACCTGCTGCCAGTCAAGATTTCCCTCGTTTATGGACTTAAGTAGGCTCGCGGCGCCGGCCGGGAAGCTCTTAGTTTCTCGGTGTGAAGCCCGCGACCGCGCAGCGTACATAGCGTGGTAGTGTTCTCCGGAGGCTTGCGACTGTTGGAGTTCTCTAAGAGGTTGACTTGGTCGACGGGCTGGTTGCAGTGGACAAGAAGTAGGGTTAGCTGAAAAGGTAAATACCTCTGGGATAGAGGGTGGTACTCGGGGATCCCTGGGCGCCGGCCGCGTGCTAGCAGCAGCTGGCACTGGCGTGTTGGGTGCTGCTTGGGGGTTGTAGGGAGGAGCGTGGGCATTGAGGCGAGAGCTCTTCTGCCTCAGTCGAGCCGCCACTTCGCGGTAATATGGGCAGGAGCGCCAGCGGGAGCCGTGCCCGGACAACCGGCAGAGCGCGCACGTCCTCTGCGCTGGTGGGACCACGCAGCTTGCAGAGTCGTGCTCCCCTGAGCACTTGGAGCAGACTCTCACCTTGCTACCGCAAGATGCTTCTGTATGCATCAGCATCTGACACCTGTTGCATTGAACGGGAGTCTTTGGGGGGTTGAAGTCCTCTACGTGAACCTTGCAGTGTACTATTTCAGTGATCTCACTGAGCTTCTCGCGCTCCTCAGGCGAGCGCACTTCCACCATATACAGGGGCAGGAGTGTGCGCTGCCGGTTCCTCTTTCGGAGCTGGGTTACACTCAGGGGCGAGAGTCCTATCGAGGTAAGGTGGGCCCTTATTTCCGGCTCTGCCCTGTCCACATAGACTGGTTTGATTACCAATCTGTGGGTACGCGTGCCCTGTGGACGTGTCAGACCAATACTGACACCCTTCTCTTGTAAGAAGTGTACCACAGCTCGGTAATCTGCTGCGGAACGAGTTCTGATTGTTAGATCCCCTGTGAGGGAGGCGCGCGCGATGTTGTACCCATGATTGGGTCTAGTTCTATCGAACTCAGTCATCATTCCGCAGAGTTCAGCAGAGTGCTTCTTGTTGATGTAGATGGCCTGCTGTATGGTTACGGCCGCTGCCTCAGCATACGACCGTGGAGCGTGCGTTGCTGAGGTGGATGGTTGGGTTAGGTTTGTTGATGCTGCAGTGGTAAGGGCCTGAGGGGCATCAGGGTGGTGCGACCCAGAGGAGGGAGCTGCTGAGCAGCTGGAGCCTGCCTGCCGTGAAGCAGAGGAGAAGGACGCCGAAGGCGAGGATACAGCAGCTGGGAGAGAGTTGCTGTCGCTCGGGGCTGGTGAGGGGGACCTGAGGTTGTCCGCGTCAGTCGCAACCATGGTGCGTTCCGATTCTTTGCCAACCGCTTGGCTCCGAGTAGAGTACACCATGTTCCTGTTGTCTTTGTCAAATGAAGAAAAGAGGAAGAAGAAGGGTGCTGCAAAGAATAGTACTAACCGCTCTGGTATATCCCTTGCAGCACTAGAAAAAATTAAAGGGGAGCTTATGCTAGACAGATAGAGGAAGGAAGTAGTAGTTTATAAAGAGGCTTCTCGTAGGCGCCAAGAGACGCGAACACCAGAGGGCCGGAGCACTGAATGCCGCCTTAGTCCGTTTCGCAAGGAAAATGTTGGCTGTGGCCGTGGTGTTCTACCTAGTGAGGAAGCAGTGTGTCTTACCGCAAGCCGCAACGCCTGTTCAGCTTACTGCACGATCTTCGCACCGTCGCGCTGTCGGTCAGTCAGTCAGCCGTTGATGGTCCCTGTGTGCCTTCCGCTGCTCCAGTGCGCGGGAGGACCTCGACACAGGAGAGAGAGGCCTTCTTGAGCACTGAATAGGGGTTGCTACCGTCTTATATACACACAGCACGGCGTCACCAGGAAAACCTAAGGGTATATTGACCTGTATAACGGTACAGTAAAATAGCTAGCATACCATTCTATTGTCAAACACCCGCTCTTTCTAGACCGTCGTCCGGGAGTGCAGTGTTTCTCACGTATGCCTGCCCAGGTTCGTTATAATATTTCATCAAAGTCTACAATTTTGCTTTCGCTAACATAACTAGTTACAGTTCTTAAATTTATGAATAATTATTAAACATATAAGTAAATAAATAATTTATCCAAGGACCAAAGTTCCTGTTTCAAAACAAACAAGAAACCGAATGTTTTCTATCAAGATGTCACTAGAATGTAGATCACCAGGTGGCCCCACCGAGTTCATATCGGTAGCCTTCCCATTTTGGTGTTGGTACGCGTAATTGCCGTACCCACTTCCATCCCGTCTTGAGTCCACAGGGCCAGGTGGGGGGAGTAGCTTGTTAGTCTCTAGGTCTTGCCCCATGGAAATCCCCACGAGGCGCCGGGTGCCCTTTTGGGATACCTCGGTACCTCCCTGGTCGAAGGAGGCCCGGGTCCTTGGTACTACTGGTCCAGGACTAATGGGAGTAGAGCCTCTGACATTAACTGTCACTAGAATGTCCCATTTATCTCACTTTGTTTCAGCAGATCTGCGTGCTATCTTTATCAGTTCCTTTGTGTGCACAAGCTGCGCTATCGCGATAACGGGTTCGCGAAAATATCACCGTTTTATTGAAATGTTCCTAGCAGTAATGCTTTAAAAGCTCATTTATTAGCACAAAAGGATACAAAACAGGACTTGACCGTTGTTTATATCAAGAGCAATCTCATTCAATTCTTTTATTTATCAAGAAAATATCAAAACTTCATTGGTATTTAATCGACTCTCATTATTAAAATAAACTGTATAAAGATTACAAATCATTTACACATTAAAATATTAATGGGCTTTAACATGAAATGCTCTAAAACGATATTCTTCTATTTCTATTTGAATTGTGCCTGCTATTTTGTGATGTTAACTTTGAATATCCGTGCGGTAAACGAAAAATTTCTTTGCGATCAATAGCTGCTGGGCAGGTGATAAAGGCAAACAAATGCTACGCAGCTGATAAAACTGAGATAAGCAGCCATAATTGGTTGAAATAATCTTATTGCATCTTGTTGTTAAAAGGTAGTATGAGCAACAAGATTGCAATATGTATTCTAAAATTTAATTTAGTGGTCTTCCATGGCTTTGAGAAAACAAGTGTTTTATACAGAGAATATCAGTCACAATAAGACGAATTCAGAGTAAAAATGGAGAAACCAATGCAGTATATTTTCATAAAGAAAGAAATCACGAGGCTTTAAGTCACAGATGCTACTGTATTTAATGGTAGTATTAATTCGTGAAGCAAACTTCCACTAAAATATTCAATAGGATTTTCCCTCCCTATTCGAAATTGTGTAAGACTTCTGATTTCTTTCTGTGAACAGGATAGAATTCACAGTAAAAGTGGTAGACTCAATATCAATTTAAAGACGTATTTCATATATGTTTTACCTACAATAAATTGCATTCCAATCTAAAACCTTGCACAAAAAGCTAAAAATGTGATATCTGGTAATTTTCACTAGTTGATCTTCCCTAACCATGAGGCCTCTGAACAAAATCAATTAGACTTTGAGGCTCAAAACAATGGGATGCTGAACACCACTGTAGTTATGAAGCTTCCATAAAAAGAATTCGGCTAACCCTCTCTCGCTCTTTGCCTGTTTACCTCAAATAAGTGTGAGAGCGGTATAGGACATATGTTATCGAGTTGTGATCTGTATTGAAGGATACATGACATAGCTATTGCTGATAAAATTATTAGTTACTGAGAACATTTGGGGCCAGCTAAAACTCCTTGCTGGATTCCTAGTCATACCAGAGATGGAGTGCTCTAAGGTAGATTAGAATTTCTGACAAAATACTTCTCCCGAGTAATAAATAAAAAATGGAAACATATCTGGAGTCAATCGCTTCCAGAAAAGTTAAAAATGGTAAGGAAAGGGGATACCAGCTCTTCCCTTGTCTACTCTCATAGCATGAAGGAGCAGGTGATTTTATCTCACGTCTCCGCCTTGGTCATACAATGTTAACCTTAGCAAAGGCCAGCCACTGCAATGTGAAGTCACCCGCCTCACAGTAAACCATCTCCTCACAGAATTCAAGGAATACGCTTCATCACATCACTGGAGACTTATCCACCATTTTGAACACGCCTTCCAACTTCAAACACGTACTGCTATTTCTCCAAAGTACAAACATGTATACGAAAATCTAATTTTAAGGATATCAAATTTAAAAAATATGTATAAGTTATTATGCAACAAATTGATTGTCTAAATACTACTGTTCCACTTATTGTTACTCAGAACTTTAACCTTATGATATATAGGTATTAAATACCTTTGTCATACTGATTTATTATTTGTTTTCAGTTTTTGTTTAAGTAACTGTAAGCAATTTATTGTATACACTGTATTATACAAGATAGTCACGATATGTCCTAGATGTTAAAGCGATTCTATATAAATAAATTTAAAAAAAATCTAAAAAATTTCTGTCAAGTCTGTCTTCTGAGGCTTTTGTTGATTTCTTCCAACTACTTAACTGAATATTGCATAGTTTCGCCTCTTTTGAAGAACCATTTCATACATTCACTGTTATGACTTGTACGGTTTAAAGGACGTGGAATTTAAAAAGTAAATACATGATTTAATTAATCAAATATTGAATGTATGTGCACTTTTTTGTTTATAGGGAAAACAAAAAAGAAGATACTACGGAACGTCAGTGGCACGTTCTATCATGGGAAGTTGACAGCAATTCTGGGACCTTCAGGTTCCGGTAAATCCTCCCTTCTGAATTTACTATCAGGATTCAAGTAAGTGTAAGTTACAGCTTCAGGATAAGTTATTAGCTTAATGATTTCATAGAGTAGGATTGCTATAAACAATTTAAAAAAAACGAATGTATAGAAGACACAATTACAATAATATGGATTACATTTTCTTAAATTACGGCACAGAATATATCATTAGTGATATTTCAGATTTTGTCAACATTAATTGAATTATACAATGAATATTGAAACAGACAATATTATGTATATATGGATTCTTAAAGCTTTTCAGAAATATAATTCTATTTAAGAAAGTATATTGGAGTACACTGAAGATTGTTTACAAAACTTCCAGCAAAGCCGTGCCGTGGCTAGGTGGTCAGACAGCTTGGTGCTCAACAGTTTTGGGTTCAATCCCAGGCGACCGCAAAGTGAGATTTGTGGTGGACAACACGGCGTTGGAGCGGGTTTTCTCCGGGATCTCCGGTTTTCCCGCATCTGATTCCACAGGTGCTCCATCTTCATCTCATATCAGTATCACTGCCTATGGTGCCGCATGTAGTAAAAGCGGGCGTTAAACACTACACATTTAACTTAATTAACAACTTTCAGCTACTATAAGTCGTTTAGAAAAATGCGCGGTATTTTGGAAAATCTGACATTACATTTAGTTATAACTCTGAAAAAGTAAATTACGAGCTCTTTTCATAGATCATTTGTGCTCCTATTTTCGCTTACGAACAACATAAAGGTGGTAGCAGATCATACTTTGCACTGTTTGAACCATGTGATAATTACCCTAGGTTTTAGCGACATGTGTAGCTGAAATTTGGGTAAGACAAGGGAACCTTTTGAACAACGACCACTGTCATCAGATCAGCTGAGATCATCCCGTCCATAGAAGTGGAAGAAAAGAATGTCGAAACCAAATGAAATGTCATTATAATGGCATACTATACTGTGTATTCTCTAAGATTTCTTAGAAGATATTGAACGTACTGCTTAATATGATGTAACAAATAATTGCGTCATTGTTGATCCAGTAATTTATACTTACAAAATGTGTATTAATATTCATGTATTGACCACTTTAATCATATTACGGAATTTCAAGAGTTTTTCCTGCATCTAATTATTGTATTAAAGGCGTAGTTTCACTACGTGCCGCTAAGAAGCTTGTACGCAAGAAGAGCAGCAGCAAGAGAAAGTATTAACAAAATAAAAGCCCTTGAGCTGAAGGCCACGGTAGTAAATATAAGAAAAGAGAAGTTACCAAAAGATGTCATGACAGTTTTAAAGGAACCACCTCTAAATTTCAAGTTATAAAGCACGTGACACATCTGAAACAAAGGAAGAGCCAGTGTTTTACTTAAGCCAAAATCAGTTATGCTATTTAACCCTTAGACATATGTATCGCCTGTCCGCGAAGGAAAGCTCTCTAAATTTGCTTTATAAAAGGTATTATTAATATTAGAATACCGAGTAATAGGTCTGTGGCCCACATTCTGGAAATCTTGAGTTCGATTCATTGGTGGACCTAACTGACCCCGTGGGCTTCTTGGAGGTTTACCGAGTTGCTAGACGAATGTCGGGAAGGACAATTAAAGACCTGGAATTTCCTCTCTCTCGAATTTCAGCTTCTCAATGCAGTTTCGGGTGCATGACATTCCTCTCTGCAAATTCTTGTCCTCCGCATCAGGGCTCCGGCCCCTGAGGGGCTTTGACTCTTCTTTTCTCTCTGTCCCTCCCTTTCTCCCTTTACCTCTCCTCTTTCACCCCAGTCCCTCCTTTGGCTCCCCCTCCCTCCCTCCCACCCTTCCTCCCTCTCCCTCTTCTCTCCCACTCTTCCCCTCTCCGTCTTTCTCTTTCCCTCGCTCTTCCTCTTTTCTCTCTCTATAAAGTCTTTTGTCTTCACGTACCTTTGGAACACTTCCTATTAATTTTAAAACCAGAAAGTATTTTAATATCTAGTGTTAATATAAAAGTACTATACATAGGTTTTATGTTTCACATGCTCTCTAATTGCTCTCTAAATTTATTAAGTGTCGTATCAATATATATGCCAACAGCTACTAACACTAGCTATAACCTGATATCTTGCCTCAGAATCAATATAAAGTTTAAACGAAATTTCGAAACAAGTTACAGCTAATTTATTTTCCAAAGAAATAAAAGATCTCGGAATTTCATATAATTATCAATGTACTTTATTGCAGCTTGTGGATTCCATATTTATAGGTCAGTGCTCTCACTCTCGTGCATGGATAGGTCCACATGTTACCCTTCAGAAAGCAATAATTCAATTGTATAATGCCCTGGCTTCAAACCTGCACCCGGAAATATACCGCTGATTTCTATCTCACTTTGTTTCTAGAGGATTTTCTGTCTTTGGTCAATATAGTGCAATACATAAACAAACTTGGTCGTCACGAAAACTTTTATCTATGAATTGATATTCTAGCCGCATGTTAGTACGTGTTCAACTCTTTGTTTGTAAACAACAGACCTTGGCCTTATGGCATCTTGTGTCAAGGTTTCACTCCTTTATTCCGACAGTTTTTGAAGGTTTGCTCACGTATTAATATGGCGTTAACATCGGTTACGTGCTTTTTTGGGAAAAGTAATCGGTAAACTTTGTAAAATGTATTACTATGAGTATTTTCAAGATGTATGTGGTACTGCTCTTGGCTTCCTTTTCTGCAGACTATTGTTACAATTACTTATTCTTTATCTGCATTTCTTGTTTCTTTGGCCTTTCGTCTTCAAAGTTTACTTACCCAAGTCATATTTCTTAACTGGTTAAATCACCCTAGCCTAAATTTGAACTCTGGACCCCTCGAATGTGATGTCGCCCGCCACAGTACGTACCATACACTACTTGTTAATGCATATAAACCTTCATTATTATGCGTTTCTTTGTAGGTATAAAAGGAATGCAGTAAGTTAAAGCTATAGTGAACTCCTGAAGCCGGTCCCTTTATTATGAATTTAACATTTCGTAGAAACATAGATTGAAGAAACATAGATTGAAGAAACATAGATTGAAGAAACATAGATTGAAGAAACATAGATTGAAGAAACATAGATTGAAGAAACATAGATTGAAGAAACATAGATTGAAGAAACATAGATTGAAGAAACATAGATTGAAGAAACATAGATTGAAGAAACATATAAACACCGGGAATAACGATTTGACAAAAGCATAAAGTATTTGAAAATTAAAGCCAGTTACAAATCAATATCTAAGAAATTTTAAACGCCTCCAATACTTTTTGTAATAAGTTGTAAGTTGAAATTACGCATTTTTTATGAAATAAGATTTTTCTGACTATAAGGGTTTACCAGTCATTAAGAAAGAACACTTCAAAGGCTGTTCATAGAAATATTTGTCCTGGACATGTCATATAAGTACTTGCGCTATTTTAATCAATTTAGCTTTGGCTGTTGATGACAAAAATTCAAAATTTGTCCATATACCTACAGCTAGGTGGGCGTGGGGGAAATTTATTTTGTATATTATCGCTTAGATGAAGATCCTGATCACTAAGACCAAGTATGGCATTTCATCGATAATTTGTTTAGCGAGTTAGGCTTTCTATAGTTTACGGACATAATTATACACAAAAATATGAAAGTTTGATTTTTTTAAACATGATTTTTTTCATTTACGTTTCCTCAAAACTTTTAGATATTTTCGTAAAACTTAGTAAGAGGGCTGTTCAATAAAGAACGATCATAATTTTTTTTACGGTCATAATTTTTCGCACTAAAATTCATTCTTATCATATTCTGTTAGCTTAATTTGAAACAAACACACCATAGTAGTTTCATTGTTGGTACTCCTGGTTCCCGCCAGAGAGAACCAGGCAAGTTCAGGCATGTTCAGTGTCGCCTACCGCTGTAATGGAGGTAACATGCGAGGAACAATATGCGGCTTTGAAATTCTGCCTTCGTCTCAACAAATCTTCAGTTGGGGTCTATACAATGTTACAGGAGGCCTATGGAGAGTTATTCTTCCCTACAGCAGAGATCGAAGGTGGCTTAAAATGTTTAAAGAGTGGAGACAATCAATCTTAAAGGAAGGTGGAACTGCTACTCCGGTTACTGCTCTTACGGAAGAAAACATCAATACTGCTGGTGCCATTGTGAGAGAGGATCGACGAATTATCCTAGTATCACTTTCTGAAATACTGAATATTTCATTGGTTGGCACCCACACGTTGGTGACAAACATTGCACAGTAGACGTGTAATGCGCGATGGGATCCAAGACTGTTGATTCCCGAACCAAAGGATATTAGCATGCAGGTTTGCATGCAGTTAAAGTTGATGTTAGAGGAAGATCTGGAGTTTCTTTCAAACGTAATCACTGATGATGAAACTTGGCTACATTTTGATCCTGAGAACAAACAGCAAAGCTCAGTGTGGAAATATCCGTCACCAAACCCCCAAAAAGCAAAAGTGGTTGCTTCTGCTGGGGAAGATATGGTCATCTAATTCTTTGATATTCATGGAATCGTTTATCAACTTGTTGTACCTGCACACACATCAGTAACTGGACAATACTACAGGGATGACCTGAAAACATTGCAAGTCCATATCAGGCGCAAAAGACCACATTTCTCTGAAGCAGGCTGGATGCTGCTCCACGATAATGCGCGGCCGTATATTGCCAATGTTGTTGCTGAATATCTCGCAAAAATCAACGTGAAGTGCATTCCTCACCCTCCCTATGGTCCGGATTTAGTCCCATGTGACACGTTTTCTATTTCGTAACTTGAAGAAACGCCTTCGTAGGAAGCATTATCCATCATGAGAAGCAGTGGTGAAGGCTACGTAGGCTATTTTGAAGGATCTCTCAAAAAATGGTTTCCAGCATATCTTTGAAGACTGGCAGAAACGCTGGGACAAGTGTGTCGCATTCATGGGAGATTATTTTGAGAAGGACCATCAAAATAATGAGGATGAGTAAGGGTAGGTTGTCAAAAAAAAGTGATCATTCTTTATTGAACAGCCCCCGTAACTATATTTTCTTCCCAGAAGGATTCAGAGCTGATACATCAAAAGCAACTTATAAGGAATGTATCTTTAATCCTAAAGCTCTGCTAGATATTCTTAAGTTTTAATATGCTCCTGAGGCACCTGATTGAGATTAGCCTCCTCAGTTGTTTGTTATTCTGGTAATACCTAAATATTTACTTTGTTAATGACGCTGTCCATTCCAGGACCACATCTGTGCTACGAGTTAGCAGAAATGTTTTAGAAAAATCATGGAACCTTTCTACAGCACGGAAATAATACACTTAATAGATGCTTACCATAGGTGGTTCAGTTAACAAAGGATAAAAATGAGAGAAAATGGAACACAATTTCGAAATTAAACTTAGAAGTTATCAATAAATCCCCCAAAGCATGAAAATAAAGCACAAGCAATATCCCTCCTCCGAGTCCCTCCTACAAGCAATATCTAATATGGCTTTATCATGCAATATAGAGGCCTTACTTCATAATAATGTGTAAAGTACGACAACACTTCAACAAATTAGACTGGCACATTTTACATATAACTGAAATACAGCGCCAAGAAAGGAAATAAGTTTTATAAGCAATATATAATTTTTAATAAGAAATTTGGAAGAAACTAATATTTGAAAGAGCCCCAGACTACATGAGACTTTCCATAGATGAAGACTTAGAAAATTTGAAAAACTTTATAATGAATGTAATTAAGGAGGCTGTACCCACAAAGCAAGAAAAAAGATACCGATATCAGTTGGACGGATGCGCCTTAGGATCCAAGAAGGAACGTTCTGTGGTACAAAAGAATGGTTAGATAAACCTAAATATATAGAAATACCAGACACAAATAAAACTATCCTATTGAATGATAACTAGGAATGAAATATGGACAAATATTCGAAGATAATTTAGGGAAAAATATTTGAAGCACACCGTAAAACTTGTGAAAAAATTGGGAGAACAAACCAGTTAAAAATCTGGTTGGAACGTCTGCAATAAAGAGAACTAATTGAAAAAATACTGTTCGAATTTACACAAATTACTTATAAAATCCTGGTTGAAACAACTGACATAAGAGAACCTATTGAAAAAAAAACTCTTCGATTTCTACACAAATTATTATTTATCGATTATAAATCAACCGACACTCTTCAGAAAAAGCGTATAAACGTGTATTCGGAATATAAGTAAAAATAACATGGTTTTACATTTCGATAATGTAGAAACAAAGCTCTGCTTAAAAATTTTAAGAAAGAAAATCGGCAACCGATCATATTTTATACCAAATGAAGTTGTGGTACCTGTGTGTAGAAGAAATATTAGCGCCACTGTTGCGCATGTAGTGGGATCTGAATTCCAAAGTACTGGTAGCGGGCCAAAATTATTTTGAAAATGGCATACGATAAGGATCCAGAAAATCCGAAGTCATAGGTACAGACCAATATGCTTATTAAATTTTGTGGTAAAATTTTCAAATTAATAGTGCAATGCTTAGAGCTTTGGTGCGGATGAATAAAAAGTAATAAAGATATACAGAGGTTAATTCTAAACAAGACGCAATTGAGAATTAGGTATTTTTATAGATATATGTGGGATGTTTGACAACTTATGTTCAGTTTTGGAAATTTCCTGCCACACTAATAATGTGAAGGGCAAGGTTCGGATAGGTAGTTCAGGCTGAAAAATTCAATGCCGTAGCCCGGATTTGAACCACGGATCTCCAGGTCTCCTTCCGGTTGCTTTTAGCCATTGAGCTACCATGGCCAATATGTTAGCATAACAAATTCTCCAACTGACTCGTATATTTCCCGGCAAACCACTAGGGTGCTCATACACAATGAGATACGCAGCTTTTTACTTTTTAAGTGCCAGGCTTTATAGTTACAACTATTAGGTTATTGATGGGAATTTTTAGTCTGACTCACCTATACAAACCTTGCCCTACGCACGGGTAAAAGTAAAAAAATGCTGCAAAATGTCATGTGTATTCAGTAAGTTTAAAGAAAGAAATGAGATGGAACAAATTAATCAAGTGACATTTATGGATGAAATTTCACATAAAAGTAGTAACATTAATATAATGGATTAATAACTTTTTATAGCACCTGTAAATTATTATTCTCATACTTATTACGTATATCCATACCAACGAAATGCAAATGCATCATATTAATAAGCAGTGTCAGAAAATTCGCGAAAACGGTTTAAGGTACCTAAGAGCAAAGAAAAACTGTCAGTTATGTGAAGAATTTATGATCCTGCATGATGAGATTGCTAAGTAAGACCTTTAAGTATGAAACGGATAGATAAAAGCCGGTTTCCAAGGCTAGCCTACAATTGCCAACCTATTGGCAGCAGAAATTTTGCAAGTTGTACTCAAAGATGGAGAAAAACATGTATTCGGGGCTGGAAAAATTAAAATCATCAGATGACAACGGTAAAAAAGAATAAATAAATAAAGAATAAGTACTATAGTTAATCCTCCATTTCGACGTCTTGATTTTATCACACCGTTTCTTTCAAACTGCTATTTTTAATAGCTCGTTAATTGTTCCACCGTTACTTTGCTGTCTGCACTTAACTCTTTAGATGGTGATAACTGGCAGCCTTGATAATTATAATAGCTGTTTTATTATGGCTTCGTCAAGAAGTTTTCATTCTGATCAATGTTTTTATTTTAAAAGCCATAAGTTTATTTGCTATAATAAAATTTTAAGCTTCTTCTCGTACTATTTTATACACACCTTACAGCACTCTTTGCTAAAAGGTATTTTCGATAAAATGAATTGATCATCAGGAAATGGCAGTTTTGTGAACATTCAGAAACCTAGCTCAATAATTATTTGTTATAAATGTCCACGTATCATTTGTCTACATGCATGTGTGTAGTGGTTAACGCCCGCTTTTACTATATACGACACCACAGGGGGTGACACTGATGATACATGAGATGAAGACGGAGCACCGGTGGAATGCGATGGCGGGGGAAACCGTAGGTCCCGGAGAAAACCCGCCCCAGCGCCGTGTTTTCCATCACAAATCTCACTGTCTACATGCAGGGTAGACAATAGACGTTGTACGAGTATTTGTCCTAATAATAATTTTGTTTAGTATCAACAATCAGGTATCAACCAGTCAGGTTTCCAAACATAACGGAATACAAAATGAGAATTATAGCGTACGAAATAATGTTAAAATTATAGCGTACATCATTGCGAAATGATGTTCTTGCTTGTTGAAAAATAAATTATCAGATACTTAGATTTTTCTCCACTTTTCATCAGTTCAGAGTTCTAAGTACATTAGCTGCAAAAGTTTTTCTATGACCTTCGACAGTTAAGAGTCAATTCACCCATTAGGTCCTAAGGTCATCTTATGTTAAGTAACAACTGTGCTAGAAAATTATCAGCGACTGTTAGGCCGATAAAATGCACTTCACATCAGTGTGATCTTACATAAGTAGCTTACTGCAACTGTTATCACCCGAATAGACCTTTGGTCTCGTAGATCATTCGGCAGCTAAGTGATGAGCCTCATTTATGTATTGGCATTAGTTAATTTCTCCCAGCACCAACCTGCTGTGCGAAGGGTCTCGACTTTTAATCTCAACTGCAGTTCGGGAAGTGTTTCCTGGCTGAGATTATTCCGCTTGCGCTTCAGCATGTGAACATATGAGATCGTGAATGTGAATGTTTAAACCCAAAGAGAACCACAAATGCAATGACGCCCGTACAGAGTTAACATCACTGTCAATAGGCAATTACATCCAAACGTAAAGACTATTGCAGTCAAAAAGTGCGTTGTAAGTGGAATTTTAAAAAATAAAAATAAAATGAATAAACATTTCAGCTACTGGGCAAGTGTTATAATTACTGCCTTCTCTATCACATACACCAGGTGGCCCAGCCGTCCGTCTTTGGCGTAAGTACAGTTCCCTTCCTGCGCTAGAGCAGTTGCACGAACATCACCAGGAAACTTCGTTCCGTTCCTCACGATTTTCAGCAAAGCCATGCGATGAAAAGCACTTCCAAGGACTAAAGTAGCGAGTGAACTCCATGATATGAGAAAAGAATAGTGTTACAACTTATTTATTTTCGAGAGAATAAGCTCACTTTTTGGGTGGAAAAATGAATAAAAAGTATTTGTATGGCCTGTCCGTTCATTCTGTTCACGATGCTATTATCCAACGTTTCGGACCTCGTACGTATTGCAAAGCGCCATCAGAGATATCTTGCAAACATTAGGGCACGCTTTGTTTACGTGTTATTTGCTTTCTACTACTATTTATTTACTATTCCCTCACAGTTTAGGCATTAGCCTGTTCCGGTCTCGTATTTCTTGAAGCCTTCTTTTCTGGGGATGTCCTATTAATCTTCGTCTTCCAGGTCTATAAGTAACAGCTTGTTTTGATATTCATTCTTGTCATTCGATGGAGGTGTTCAAACCATTTTTTCTATATCTTTGTATTTCCTCTGATAATGGTTACAACCCAGTTCCTTTCCAATTATTTCATTTCTGATATGATCTTCTCTCGAACATCTCTTTGCTGTATTTAAGTATCTAATCTTGTTCGCTGCTGTCTCTCTTCCTTTTTCCTTATGGTCCATGCCTCACTTCCATACATCAATAATGGTATTTCCATTACATTACAAAACTTATTTGTTTCTTTTTTTTGGCCTTCAGTAAAGTCCCATATGGCCATCGTAGGGAAAAATAAGAAAAATAATGAAAGGAAGGTTAAGAGGATAGGAGGAGACTAGATCTGTAGATCACTTTCTTTAAGAAATTGCAGAAGAGCTTGGTATACAGGTTTGTTGCATAACTGTAATATGGTGTTGACGCTAGCGGGAAAAGGAACAGACTGCTGAAGTAGGCGACGGAGGAAGGAAGAACGGTGGGCTCAGTAGCGAGAGCAACTGAACAGGAGATGATTGAGGTCAGCGGTTTCGCCTGGGTCATCAGGACATACAGGGGAATCGATGAGACGTAGTCGGTGTAGATGCGCAGGATAACATCCATGTCCAAGTCGCATTCTAATGATGGAGGTGAGATGTCGACGTGCAATCCTGAAGCTGGAGAACCAAGGGGTCGTGGATAGATGCGTCTGAATGGCGGCGTGGTGTTTGCCTTTGATGGACTGCGAACGAATCCAGGCGTCATTCCAGCGACAATAGGCGTCACGATGAAGGACCGGGAAGAAATCCGTGTAGGGCAGTTGGATGCCTTGGAAGGTGCCTTGGGTGAGTCCCTCTTTTGCCAGGCGATCGGCGACTTCATTGTATCGAATTCAGACATGCCCTCTGATCCAAAGGAAGTGAATTTGATGTCCAGCTATGTTAGCTTTGTTCACCAACGTCAGTATCTCGTAAAGATAACAGTGCATATCTCTCGTCCAGCGGGGAGATGAGAGTCTCTGCAGCACACTCTGCGCATCGGTTAAGGTCAGCAGTTTGGGGAAGCCCTGAGAAATCCCATATTGCAAAGCGTCACGAATGGCCAGAACCTCCGCAGTGTAGCTGGAAGCCTCCATAGGTAGGCGGTATCGAGCCAGGGCATTAGTAGAAGGACAGACGTATGCGTAACCTACTCCATCAGCAGATTTAGAACCGTCGGTGCAAATCGTGGTGAAATCTGGCCATGTAATCTGCAAGAAATGAGAGAGGGTGACGTTCACGTCAGGGCTCCGAATGATGTGATCAGGAAGATAATGCACCGAAACATTCAAGAAGTGTAAGTCATATGGATATTGAAACCCCGGAAGAGAGGGACTTTTCAAAATTAAGGGAAAAGCGTGGTATAGAGACCGAAATTCCAGTAAGAGTAAGGGCAATCGTCGTACAGCTGGAAAATCCGCGTTGAGATAATTAGCAGCAAGATACTGCAACGTCCGCAATACTGGGTGGGCGTCCACGGAGAAAACTCGCAATAGAAAGCGCTGGGTTAAGAGCTGTCGTCGGATCTCCAATGGTGGTTCTGAGGCCTCAACCAAAAGTGCATTCGTCGGTGTGGAAAGCATAGCACCCAGGCAAAATCTAAGAGCACGGTACTGAGCAATATCCAATTTGCGCAAGACCGATGTGGAAGCAGAGCCAAAGAAGATACAGCCATAGTCCAGCACCGACCGAATTAGGGAACGATATAGCAGAAGTAATATGGAAGCGTCCCCACCCCACCATGAATGAGCGATACTGCGTAGAACATTAAGAGTTACACCAATCTTGGAGATGAGATGCTGGATGTGACGACTCCATGAAAGGCGACTATCCAAATAGATACCCAAAAATTTTGCGGATGATGCAAGGGTAAAAGTAGAAGGTCCCAAGCGGATAACGACATCAGGAAATGTCCGTCGTTTCCTAGTAAACACTACGACTGTAGACTTGGAAGGTGAAAGATGTAATCCGTGTTCAGAGGCCCAGGTTAATAAATCGGTGGCTGCATCACTAAGCCACAGACGAGTAATCCAAAAACTAGGGGACCGAGCGTACAAACAGATATCATCAGCGTACTGGAGAACTCGAATGTGAGGACTAAATAGAGAGTCTAAATCCGACGTATAAAGTGCATAAAGAAGGGGACTCAAAATCGCTCTCTGGGGCAATCCTCGAACTACTATTCTAGGGCCGAAGAAGGAGTTATCAGGAGAACGGATATAGATGAGGCGATGTCGGAGAAGATTATAAATGCCAGAGCAGCACCGAGGAGGAAGACCTAGTGCTTGCAGCTTCCCAAGCAAAACTGGCAGTAAAACACTGTCGTAGGCGCCGGAAATGTCCAAAAAGATGGCTGTCAGATAACCTTTTTCCAAATAGGTACGCTCGATGTCAGTAGTCAGGATGCTGAGACTATCCAAAGTACTCCGGGTTTTGCGGAAACCATATTGGGACATGGGTAATAATCTCCGGGATTCCAGCCACCATTCAAGTCGTTGTTTAAGCAATCGTTCAAAGGTCTTGGCGATACAGGAAGACAAAGCGATCGGGCGATAAGAGGTACCAAAGCTAGGGTCCTTCCCCGGCTTCAAGATAGGTACAATGATCTGTGTAGTCCAACTCTCGGGGAAGACGCCGGAGGCCCAAAGGTCGTTGAGTAGTTCCAAAAGGATCATCTTCGCACGAGGAGGAAGGTGGGTGAGCATACTATAGGATATTTGATCATAACCCGGAGCTGAATTCGACGACTGCTTCAGTACACTTTGGAGTTCAGACATGGAAAATGCTGATATCAAAGTGTGGTGCGAGTCCGCGGAAGAAGAGAGACCAGTAGGTGCTGGTGGTGATGTCACGGATGGCGGAGCAATGTGATCTGCAAACTCAGCGATCCAATCCCTCAGAGGGCGGGTATGAACTGGCTTCTTCCTCAATTTGTTAATAAACCCCCAAATCTGAGAAAGTGGGGTGGTGTTAGAGAGTTTGGCACAAAAGGTCTTCCAGCACTCCTTTTTGCACTGTCGTAAAAAACGTTTGGCCTCAGCTGCGGCCCGTTTATAGGCCAGAAAATTGTCCCATGTAGAGTTGTGCCGGTAGGTACTGAGCGCCAATTTCCTCTTCGCAACATAACGACTGCATTCTGCATTCCACCAAGGAGATGGTACACCACGGGACGTAAGAACTGGCCGTTTCTCTGGGATGGAAAGCAAAGCCGCACTATTGATACAGTGTAGAAAGGTGTCGTAACGCACCAACGGAGGACGATCATTGGGAATCTCAGAAACGGTGGCTTCGAGAATACGTTCGTACTTGACCCAATTGGCACGCCGTAAGTTCCATCTGGTCGAAGGCCGGTGGGCCACAGAAACGTACGGATGAATAGTCGAAATCTCCAGCGGGAAATGATCGGAGCCCATTGTAAAGGGAAGAACCTTCCATTGGAGTTCAGATAATAGGGAAGGGGAGCAGAGCGTCAAGTCAATCGCTGACGGTCGGTGTCCGGGCCGAGTGAGCAGGGTGGAAGACCCATCGTTGAGAAGAACCAAACCAGAGTCCTCGATGAAGTCCAAAAGCGTTCTGCCAGCAGCGTCGGTCATGTCACAACCCCATGTGGTATTATGAGCATTAAAATCTCCGCCGAGTAAAATGGGGGTTGTTAACTGGTGCAGGAAATGATACCATTTCGACTGGTGATGATCATTCTAGGGGGACAGTACAATGAGACAACTGTGACCTCTTGTTGACAAAGCAGAGTCCTCACCGCCACGGCTTCAAAAGAATGTATTTGGCTGTGGTCTATCTGAATGGAGTAATGTGGAATAGCAGAGTGCACCAGAATTGCAACTCCTCCCCATCCGTCCGTCCTATCCTTGGAGTAGAGGCAGAAAGGAGGTATGCGAAGAGACGTATTCGGGGTCAACCAAGTTTCAGACAGCAGGGCGATGGAGACGTAGCGTACAAAGAGTTCTTGCACAAGAGTCATAATTAGCTCGTAGAGAATGACAATTCCATTGCAACAAGGTTGAAGCCATGCTGTAATTTTGGGTTGTCATAGTTGGTTTATGAGCTTTGTAATAAGCTGGTAAGGAAGTCGCGGAGAAGTTCAAGTTGAACAGGGGCCGTTGAGGAAGGAGAAAAAGCAGATAATACAGGAACTATGAGCTGTAGTATTTGCTCCACAAGCTGCAAACTAGTGGGAGCAGACGGAGATGAAGGACCCGCCCAAGATGGCGGATAAGGATTATGAGTTATTGGAGATACAGGTACTCGTTGTGGAATATACAGAGTGGAATGAACTGGAGGAAAATGCGGAACTCGGTCCGGGGGAGGTCGTGTTGACACACGAGGCACCGAAACAGCAGGTGAAGTCGGAGTGGCGAGGGTAACGGCCGGTTGGATTCCTGGTGAAGGTGCTGGTCGAGGAGTGTAGGAAGGTGACGGAAGAGTACTGGCTGACTTTGTAGGAGATATTCCTCCAGGGAGAGGAGGGAAAGACCGTGTATCAGTCATCGAGAGGGCTCCATTAATGGCCTGTGTGTAAGTTGGACGAGATAGCTGAGGCGAGCAAGGGGCATCTATTCGAGAAGCCGCCACCCGTGCCTCCCGGTATTGACGGTATGCTGGGCATTTTCTGTCTTTTGCCAGGTGAGCTCCCTGACAGTGAATGCAGCAAGGACCTGAAGTAGAGGTGCAGTCTTCTAAGAAATGGGGTCCAGCACATTTACCGCATCTAGCCGCACTCCGACACTGATGCGAGCGATGGCCGAAGCGTAAACACTTAGTGCAGATGTAGACTGGAGGATCACGAGGTTCCACCGGGCAGCGCGTTCCGAAGATGACTACATGAGTCGGCAACACTTGAGAGCGGAAGGTAATCTTACACACTGGAATGGGGAGCCGTACTGCAGGGTCGCTAGTGGGTCGAGAAAAACGCTGGACAGAAATAACAGGGTAGGCACTCTCTAGAAACTCAGCAATTTCTTCTTCTGAGAGACTGGTGTCCACGTTGCGAATAACACCCTGTTTGTGTATCAGAAAATTGGGAATGTAAACTTCCAAAGATGTTCCAGTAAATGCCGGTGACTCTACTATAGTGTTAGCGGCCTCTGCCGATGCTGCCTCAATTTTCAGTCGGTTTTTTCCTGCTGAGGTAATATGCACAATTGCACGTCGGATTGTCGGGTTGTGACGAAATAGTAGTTTACCCACACTCATGGGGTGTAGCTTACCCACATTCTTATCCAAACTTTCAATAAACACATAAAAAGGTCCGGGATCTGCGCTGCTATAACGATTGGAATGGCTACGTGGTGTAGAGACGCCAGGTGTAGAAGGTGTTGTTGTAGGACGTGACGTGGAAGGAGGAGATAGTGTAGAAGGTCTCGTCGTCGAAGACTGAAGAGGGCCGACGTTCGAGGTGTCTACTGGCAAGTTCCCATTTGGTACACAATCATTCGAGTCAAAATCCATGTTGGAGTCTAATGGCGCAACGGATTCTCCTGAAGTCCGCTGCCGCTTAGAAGCACCTTCGTCTTTTCCACTAGTAGCAGAAGTTGTAGGACGGAGTGAAGTTTGGACTGGTTCACAGTGAAGAGTCGGTAGAGATTGCTGCAGAGAAGTGGAAGCAGAAAGTTGTTCTTCTTGCTGGTAACATGTCTGCATTGCGGAGTAGATTAGCTGCCTCGTATCAGGGGGGTCAGCCATAGTACACTAAATATTAACACTTCACGAGTAGAAAGTACGCACTTGAAAACACAAAGAAATTTGACGTAGAATTAAGCCGGCAATTTGCTGTCACACAGCAACTGCAAAGGTTAGTTGAGGTTATACAATAATAACTTCGCTTTTCACGCACTGACACCAACACAATACTGAACTATACTTAGGCACTCGTGACACTATTAGTTTGTGTTAAACAATATCGTTTCAGTTTTCGAAATAAGTTCACAACCGTCGATAATTATGAAAATAATAAGAGGCTCGGTAACATGCAAACTATGTATTTGTTTCTTTTGTTATTTTATTCCTAAGAGTTCTCTTAAATAATTATCATTTAATCAGCTTTGCTTTTTTTTTTTTTTTTTTTTTTTTTTTTTTTTTTTTTTTTTTGTAATTTACGTCCTCCAACGTTGAATGGAAAGGGTGAAATGGTCAAATGAGTCCGAGGTCCATAGAGCTTAGGGTTACCCGACATTCGTCTTTCTGGATAGGGGAAAACCCAGGAAAAAACCTTATCCAGGTAACTCGCGCTGACCTAGATTCGAACTCGGGACCTCTTTAACGTGAGATCCCACCACGCTACCGAGGCGGGCTTTGTAATTTATTAGATATCAGAATTATGAAATTGTAGAATTAATACATTTATTAAGAAATAAGGAGATAAATACGAGAGCTGATCAACAAAGATTGAGACTGATTTCTTTTCACAGATGTTTATTACTGCAATTCAATGTTTACTTGATCTTTTTCAAAGTAATCCCCTCCTACTTTAATGCACCTTTTATAGCGTCTCTGCCAGTCCTTGAACACATTCTGCAGACCATTATTTGTCAGGTCCTTGAGAATCACCTCTCTTATCTTGAGCACTGCTTCAGAGTTCTCAAATCGAATATCCCTAAGCTGTATAGGAATAAAAAGAAAAACCCTCACAGGGTGCAAGATCGGGGCTATAAGGTGGATGTGGTGCAGAGGTAATGTTGAATCAAGCAAGAAACTGCATGACTTGATTTGCGTCGTGAGGCCATGCATTGTCATGATGAAGTGGTCACTCAGTCCGAGAAAGCTCTGGTCGTTTCTTTGCAATGTGCTTCCTCAGTGTAGCCAATACTGACGTGTAGTATTCTGCTGTAACAGTAGTGTGAGGGGGAACTGTATGGTGGTAAATCATTCTATTACAGTCAAAATGTGATCACTTTCCCTGCAGATATAACAACTTTTGCCACTTTTGATGTTGGAGAACCTGGAGATTTCCACACTGTGCTGGCTCGTTTTCCTTCAGGATTATAATGATGCAGCCATGGCACATCACTGGTGATAATCGATTTAAAAAATGCATCCCCTCCATCAGCAAAGAGACGCAGCACCTCACGGCTTGTCTCCATTCGCACAGCCTTTTGTTCGGGAGTCAACAGACGTGGCACCCAACGAGCACAAACTCGGGTCATATGTATAATTGTAAACACACTTCACTGAGGTTACAAAATGTTATATGCCAATCCTCTCGGACAATCACAGCAGCTGTGTTGACTTCAATCACAGCAGCTGTGTTGACTTCAGTCACAGCAGAAGCCGAAACACCAGGCCCACCTTGCTTAACACTGATAAGTCGGCCTTCTATGAAGTCCTTGAACCACCTAAACACTGTTGCCTGAGGTGGTGCATCTTCACTGTACGCTTGCTTCAGCTTTTCATAAGTTTCAGTGGCTGCATTGTATAAACGAAAACAGAATTTGATTGCGCTGTACTGCTCCTCTCGCGTCACCTCCATTGTCTGGTATGCGAAATGCACATAGGGTCTACAAAATAGAACATTACTACCAACATAGCAATACGAGAGTGCTGCAGCCTACCGACATATATAAAAACCCGTTCTTTTCAAATATTTGTTAAAGATACGAAACTATCACGGAAGATACAGGAAAAAATCAGTCCGTCTTTGTTGACCCACCCTCGTACTTCCAATAAATAACTTTCGTATAACATAAATGTATAAACTGAGAAACAGCTACATCTTATCACGGGAGGAAGCTCATTAGGCGAGCTAAGGTAATTTGGGTTATAGAGTTAGCACAGGGTTTCTTATAACTTTGCAAGCTACCAAATGAAACATATTTTGATATGCGAATGAGAAGCTTTGAAATTGGGCAACATAATAAACTTGGGCGGGGAGTTGTAGTTGCAGGCAGGACTTGGTGATAGTGAACATTTTTAAAATTTGTATGTGTTCCTTCTTGGTGCAGTCCTACAAAAGTGATCGATTATCGGCAGTCCGAACGAAGCATCTAAGAACTGCGCTTGACTTTATTAGTTTTAGGGGAGAGGCAAGGGAATATTCTTATTGGCATTTCTGCGACCAACGCCAGATTATGACTGCTATTATCAAATATTATTGAAACTGTTATATTAAACCTTAAACTACTGAATTTATCAGAAGTTAAAATGTGTATTTCAGCAGTTAGTGTCTTATCATAAGATTGAGAAACAGTTATTACTGCATTTTCAGTCAGCAACTCCTTTCAAATAAGCCATTTTTGGTCACAAATTTATCGGCCAACTGATTTTTTTTATTCTTACACCCACTGACGTCTACTCAGAGACGAAAGTCTCATACTTCACACTGGAACACTTGACAGCAGACACACTGAAGACTGAAGAATAGGAGAAAACGCTAGAGAGAGAAGTAATTCAGGCTGACGCACTGAGTCAGAGCACACATGCGTTATCAACATTTATAGATTTTAAGCAATGTTTGAGCTACTACATCGCCAAGCGAGAAAGCGTATCGGAAAAATTTCGCAACACAGATAATTACCTGAGCTTATCGCACATACACGGTGAGTCAAGTGTATGTATACTCTGTTCAGATATAATCATGTCTTTTGGATAGCAATGTGTCATACATCGGCAGCCGCGAGAAAACATATCACAGACACACGCAGCTTCCAATCGCTCTATTTGTTTCGTAACTTACTGTACATCAACTTACTAATATTTCAGTCTTCTAATTGATCAGAGATGACCCGATGACAGTGCTGGTCACCTGAAGGTAAATACGCCTCAACGCTCTGTCGAGTAATACATACTGTGATAAAAACACAAAACACAATACGAAATGATGCTCATCTCAAACTTCTTAATTGCTACTCAAATCGCCTGCCCAGTGCTAGGATTAGGAACACTATGGAGGGGAATCGGCACTGTGACCAGTCTTAATCTATTGTGACCCCAAGGAGCCACGACAGTGCAGAGGACACAGTACAGAGGCTATCCCTATATTTTACTTAGATGTAAACCTCCCTCATAGGCCAGGACAACGGACATTCCCTCCTGTGGTTCGTAAGTGGCCCCAGCAGTCGGTTCGGAGACCGGTAAGCGACTTACTGAAGGAGGAAGCGGTTCACTTAGAGCAAATTATCTTGCCTTGCAGCCGCCCACATTTCCACTCTGTAAGAGAACATCAATGAGAGATGTAAAATTATAATGGAGCGACAGGAAATTCAGGGATGTATTTAACCTCCCCAGCATTTCGATAAAAACCATGGGTAAGGCGGGTGGGCCATTGGAATCAACCCCAGACCTCCCGAATGCGAACGACAGACGAAATCGCCTGATCCATCCCGCTCGGTTATCCCAATGCTAACTTGCAGTCACCTTGTCTTTTACACAAATAAGCAGCTTTAACAGTCTGTTTCTTTGTCTCTGCCTTTTTGGTTCGTATCTACTTGCACTGATATTAGTCTATCTGACTTACACAACGGTTTCCTCATACGAAACTGCACGCAGACTCGGATATTCGCTTTTATTGCATTGCCGATTCACACTGCCCGCCGATACCTCACACGAAGCTTGGAGTCACTGTTCTCTTGAGGTGTTTCACTGCACCGATTCTTCACAAAGGACCACACTCGACTTCAAACTCGAAACGCACACAAACGCTAAAGCACCCTACCACTCATTTAGGCCTCGCATCGGTTCTTATACCGTTCTGATGGGTGCGAGAGATCGTTCCAATGTTCTCGAACTACATTCTAGAACGGCATTGAATGGTGCTTGCGCTATAACACAATTCACTCCAGGTTTCGTGCACAGAGCACAGATGATGCTGTCAAACTCCCTAGCGAATACAGGGATAAGCAAAGGGATAGTTCCCATGTTAGTGTCGTCAGTTGCTGTCCTGCTCCTCCAGGTCATATCGGTACCCTTCCCATTTTGTGTTGGCGCGCGTAAGTGGCGTATCTACTTCCATCCCGTTTTGTGTCCTTGGACCAGATGGCGGGGGGACTTGTTAGTAACCCAGGTCTTGTCCTATGGAAAACCCCACGGAGGACGCCGGGCGCCCTTTGGGACAGCTCAGATACTCCCTGGTTGAAAGAGGCCCGGGTCTTCGTCCTACGGGTCCAGGACTAATGGGAGTAGAACCTCTGGACTCAACTGTCCTGCTCCTCCCATTGGCAATAAACAGCAAGGGCGGAGCACTCAACTTCTCAGCAGGATATTGATCGCCAACGTGATAATACATTCAGACAATACGGTAATACAAAGAACGTAAACAGCCTGAAGTAGGTAAGGGTCACTATTAGCGGAATGCCTTATGGCGAGTTGACTCAGACCGCTACCTATTGTAAGAGGGATGGGGTTTGTTTTTGTACCTCCACTACCCTTCTACACTTTAGTTATCGTTCAACTACTTTTCCTTTCGTTCTGATTTTAATGCAATGTCGGTCCCCATAGCCGTGCTCGCTAAAGTGCCTAGCTTTGCTACTTGCTAGCGTTGGGGATTACCGGTTCGAGTTCCCTCTTCGGCATGGGTGTTTATTATATGTAATTTGTACGTGCATGCGACACAATAAACGGAGAAATCCACCACAAAAATGGTCAAAAACTACTTTAGAATATCTATGCTTGACACACAAGGAGCTTCTAGGTACATTGTACCACCAGGTGGTAGACATGTTGAACCCCTTGTGCTGATAGCCTTTTGGGAAACCAAATCAGTTAAAGTTATACAGTGTCATCTCTACATTGAACTTTACTACAAAATACCAGTCCCTTCTTAGTTTCCTTCTAGTTTAGTTAGCTACCTTACGATTCACTGAGGTGGAGCCCAGCTGAAGATCGAAAGCCTTAAAAAAAAAAAAAAAAAAAAAAAAAAAAAAGCTACATGAAGATCTACCAAATAAGGATTACTTGCAGTAACCTATCACAGACGTATAACGAATCTATTGTCAACTTTATTACTGCATTTCTTATGAGTAAATAATGGTTACCCTCTCACAAAAGACAAGAAAAATATTAAAGTTTTGGAATGACTGGGTTAGATAAAGATTCCATTACCAAGGTTAACATGTATTACGTAGCCATTCAAAACCTCAGTACCATTCCCCTCAACAAGTCTAGAGTTTGTATTAGGGATTTCCGAGCATTTAATATGCAATGTATACTAATTTAAATGCAAATAAATTCTACATGTTAGCAATTAATCTTCTTGGCCATTTCCACAACTTTGCTGCTTGTATTGTTTTCTTTGTAATAGCTTTTCTTTGAAATTAGCGATTTTTCCCCTACAGAGTTACTATACAGATGTATTTAATTTACTCCACAGGACTAAAGGTCTTACCGGAAGCGTGATGGTGAATGGTTGCCGGAGGCACCCGCAGGAGTTTCGGAAACTTTCATGTTACATCACGCAGGATTGTGCTATGTTGACAAACCTCACCACCCACGAGACACTTGTCTTTATGGCCAGCCTGAGATTAGATCGTAACATTAGCAGGAGCAAAAAGCTCATGATGGTAAGTGAATATATTATCTGGTTTATAACGACGCTTTTACTTGTCAGAAATATATCAGTACCGCCGGTGTTCCGGAATTTCATCTTGCAGAAGTTCTTTTATATGTTATTAAGTTTACTCTTTACTGCTGTTTATTGTTGTTACTTTTAGACACCATCGATCTTGGCCAGATTTGAAACCGGCATCAATAAACCAGACTAACCAACTGAGGTACTCTGACATGTTATATGAATATAAAGCAAAGTCGGCACTTAAATTAAGAGTTACATCAATGTCCCGACTTCTTCCTTAGTCTTATGAAAGTGTATGCCATTTTCATATATCTCTCTTCCTTCATATGTTTTACATGCACTTGTCATGACAAAATATGCATTACTGAAAAGCTTTGAAGCTTTCTAGTTTGAAAAAGTATGGAACTTTCTGTGTTAATTTTGTAAAACCAAGAACACTTAATGAAACCACCTCTACAAATACCCATGAATTTCTCCCACCAATGAACAGCTTAAGAGCTCTTAAAATATCTACGTCTTTCTCCACTTTCCCAGCTTACAAAGAGTATTTGTAGTTTGAATCGGATTATATTAACCCTTTTGTTTTTAGTCCAACAATGCAACCCTCTAAACCTATCAGTAAGGGCAACATAGGTGAAGTAAAAGGAGGGAATAACAAGATCATGGTATACAAATATCCTAACGATGAAATCATAGGATTGGTAAAGAGTTTGTGATGGACTTTTTTTTGTATGCGAAGAGTATTAATTAGTAACATATATATGAACCTGGCGTACTTACTGGTATCTGATATATAAAACAGGTTCATGTGGAGCTCCCATAGTTCATATTCCTTTTTGAAGAGAAGCATGGAAGAAAGCAGCAGGATAAGTTTATAATATGCGAATTTCTTCAAGGGAAATTCTATGAAGCCAAATGTGCACTAATGCTTTCACAGTTTTAAGTATCCCTTTTGCCAGAAATACATTTAGAAATACTGTAGTGTCAATTCAAAATAATGTTGATCACCACTGCAGTAACAAAGAGGAAAATATGTTTTAGGTATATCGAGAAATTCATGAACCCGTAATTTGTTTTTAAGAAATATGTCTACAAATGTAGCAGGATTGTTTGCTACAAAGTGCGATGTTTGAAGACGACGCTTTAGAATCCCCGCGTTGCGACGATCATGTGTAGCGGGAGTTATGTTGCTGATGATGAGATGATGGTGATCTCAAAGTCTGCAGCGATCATGTGGACGGAATAATTCTCAGTTGATGTCGTCCCGCGTTGTGACTGAGGTTGTGGGTTGTGTGCTACTCTCCCGGATGGAAACAATGAAGCCACGAGCTGCAGTTTCTTCCCGGTCTGAATCTTTGGTTCAGATCTGGCACTCAGATGCATCGTTGTGTATATAAAATTTCCGGATCTGCTTCAGTCTGAGCTATGAGATCTCTTGAATTTTCAGACGTGGTCGCGAGTGAAAACGATATATTTTCTAAATAAATTTCGATACCAATAAATTCCCTTTATTTTTAAAATATCCAGACGTTCGATTTAATTTATATTATTTATAAAATATTTCGTATGAAACTTGACAATAGTGAAGTTAATAGTAAAGTTGATTACACTTAGCAGAAAACTGATACTAACCAATTTACAGCTCTTTCACTCTTTAGTGGCACTGAATTTACGTCTGTTCCCCATAACGTTTTTCCATCAAGACGCTTTCTTTCCTAGCTGTTTTACCAAAATTATTGATTTTTAATCGGTGTGGTATTATGCTTCTTCGGACCTAAAAATTAAAAAAGGCCATAAAAATTAACTGCAAATAAAATACAAATTAATAATTGTAAAGGCTCTTGAATTTTTTGACACAGCCAACCCACTGGAACTCCGAGAAATTTCTTCTATATCTGAAGCAATATTTTGCACACATTCGATGTTTGAAGATGCTATGATGGTGTACCACGTTGTGGCACTATCTTGAAGCAGGATTATTTGGGATGAAGGTGGATGCAAATTGTCTCACCTTTGGTGACGATCTTGAAGAAATCTAGAAGTTTCTCCTGCAACTGTGGCTAATTAGGCGCATCTGTAATTCTTGAGCGACAAATTGTTTTCTTTCTGAGGGTCTCGGTAACGGGGCTGAGAAGGATAGTATTACAACTTATGATGAATGAAAAAATAATACTTTTCTTGCTCAAAGATGGAAATTTAATTCTTCATAAACATTTTTAAACTCCTTGATACAATTCTGAATATTATTAGTGTAGTTTTTTACAGACAGCGTTTGATGCCACACAAACTATTTCTGCACACATTCAGAGAGACAAATACACGTCTTAACCCTAATATTTTCATAAGCAGAAGAACAAAGTCTTTTAAAACATTTAACAACTTCGTATCATATTACGTCATCAAGGTTACACCATTACCTACCTTACATTATTTCTTTATTTTATTCAAAATACCAATCTCTTTGACTATTCTTAACAAAACATCAATTATCTAAAATAACTATTACATATCTGTGCTGAGTAAACGTTTGAACTCAACATTTGAACGCACAATAAATACTAAAGAATCAAAACTAGATTTCCCAAAGTGGCGGGATTGACTCAACTGTCTCGCTCACTGTGACAACGTGATATTACATAAACCTACGTATATTTAGGTTATACCACAAGACAATGCTATTACTTCTGAGATAGCACGAGCAACATTGTGCGACTGTCGCATCGCGTGCTATTTATGCTTCCATTTAACCCCTTGTACCATCATGTTGAATCGAAGTTGTTGCTTGACATGAAATCGCATTCTTAAGTTGCACACAACGTTTAATATATTTCGTATTTCAGATCTTTTAGTCTTCGATATATGGAGGAACAGACACAGGTGAGATAGTGCACAATGATTAGTTGAGATCCTCTGATAAGGAACTATAGTATCCTCAATCTTCCAAATCAGTGCATTCACAAAGGCAGACGTAATGCAGGGGATATACAGGCATCCGTTGAATACCGGTGTTCATTTATTATAGGTCTTATTTCTTGAGTGACCAAATTATGTACATACTTCTATTTGCTTACATTTTCAGGTACAAAACTTCAATAGATTTAAAAGTTCTTATTGGCAACACAGATACCACATATAAATATACTGAGCATGTGGTAGTGTGAGGTTTGAATTTGGGAGGTCATATATTTGATTGGCATCGAGCACCCAATAGATTGGTCTTGAGTTTTTAGTGTTTTTACTGATTCGTAGGTGAAAGGATATTGTATCACGTACGAGATTTCTATCCCTTATTTCCTTTAAGTACGTTTCGTTCTTATGCTTCATGGACAGTTTAGTTTTCGTTGCGAGTTGGCGCTGGACACAGGGTAAGGAGGCTTGCTCTAAGCAAAAGGGCCTAGAGTTGTCGGTCTGGTCGCAATGTACCACGTACTGATTTAGGAGTTAATTTCAATAATTATCTATCTTTTACTTAACACATTAACACATTACTCAGTGTAGCATATAGAAATCTGGAATTCGTTACTCGTAACTCATCCAACTTGAAGGGTATTAGACTTTTTGTTACATTACATAATTCATTTGTAAGATCCAGGCTAGAATATTCTTCACTAGTATGGAGTCGTTATACCACCAAATTTATTAAACTTATCGAAAAACCACACTTAGTTGCTGCAGCATGGCCCGCTGAAGATGACCAAGGCCTTGGTAGAAAACATGTTTCGGAGGAAATTTGAACACCTAAAGTCTGGGTGAGTACTCTTATACAAATTAAATCAGGCGCGCTACTCGTAATTAATACGAGGGATGTTCAATAAAGAATGATCGTTTTTTACGGTCATAATTTTTCGCACTAAAATTCAATCTTATTATATTGCTAGCTTTTATAATTTACGTTCGCCCCAACGTTAAGTTATATCGGACGGTGAATGAATTGGGTGAAATGATACTCAAATGAGTCCAGGGTCCATAGAGCTTAGTTACCCGACATTCGTCTTGACGGATAAGGGAAAACCCTGGAAAAAACCTTAACTAGGTAACTCACCCTGACCGAGATTCCAACTCGGGACCTCTTGAACGTGAGGCAGACGTGCTACCATCTACGCTACTGAGGCGGGCTATTTTGTTAGCTTAATGTGAAGCAAACACGCTGTAGTAGCTTCATTGTTGGCATTCCTGGTTCTCGTCTGTGAGTACCAGGCAAGTTCAGAAACATTCAGTATCGCCTACTGCTGCAATGGAGGTAATTTACAGTTAAAGTTGATGTTTTCCGGAGTTTCTTTCAAACGTAATCACTGCTGATGAAACTTGGCTACATCATTTTGATCCTGAGAGCAAACAGCAAAGCTCAGTGTGGAAATCTCCTTCATCACCAACTCCCAAATAAGCAAAAGTGGTTGCTTCTGCTGGGAAAGTTGTGGTTATCTCATTCGTTGATATTCATGGAATGGTTTATTAGACTGTTGTACCTGCACACACATCAGTAACTGTACAATACTACAGGGATGTCCTGAAAACATTGCAAGTCCATATTAGGCGCAAAAGACCACATTTCTATTAAGGAGACTGGATACTGCACCACGATAATGCGCGGCCACATATTGCCAATGTTGTTGATGAATATCTTGCAAAACTCAACGAGAAGTGCATCCCCCAACCTCCCTTTAGTCCGCATTTAGCCCCATGTGACCTTTTTCTGTTCCCTAACTTGAAGGGATGCCTTCATGGGAGGCAGTATCCATCATCAGAAACAGTGGAGAAGGCTGTGGAGGCGATTATGAAGGATCTCTCAAAAATGGTTTCCAGCATATTGTGACTTTGTGGGTTCGTGAAATAAAAAGTCCAATTACACCACTCAACAATGTTCTTTATTTCCACCGACTTACAGTTAAACACTTGCCAATTACACAGAATTACGTGCTGCAACAATTATAATTCACCAGTCCGTCCGTTACAATTTCACTGTACTCGCGGTTACGTAAACACGTCCTTCGCTAGCACGTCAAACACTGACTAACTCTTCTTACACCAAGAACTGTCCTCATTCACTAACCAACTGATTGACCAACTCAAACCAACAACTGACTGACTACACCAAAACCAACTCAACAACTGACTGACACTGTCTGTCTGTAACCCTCTTTATAGGAATATCGCCGGTTTCTGGTGTTTACAAGATTGTTCTGGTAAACGAAAGATCGAGAAACAGGTAGAAGGAAAACAAACGCACAGTTATGTTTCTTTCCGACCGCTGGCTGTCACCACTATAAGACAAACGAGGGAAAGGCGTGGCTAACCGAGCCTCCCCTGTCTTCCGTTGCCAGCTGCTCACAGGGTGTTTCAGCGCTCCCCGTTACACTGCTCCCTTCTCAAAGCTGTTCGCCCTCGAACAGCCCCATCGTAGCGTGCGAGGCGGTCCAGGTGTACCACCGGCATCTGCTCGGAGTCTCAGCCAGAAGTAGCGCTGCCGTAGTTTGTGAATCATTCGGTTCGCTCCCAGGTGTCCTCCTGAAGTACCGGCGTGCACTTCCTCCAAGATTTCCGGGACCTTACTCCGGGGAAGTACCAACTGTCCTCTCTGCGCCTTCCCATCGGGTGACTCCCATACCCGGAACAGCACGCCCACTCTGGTCTTCAACGAGTCCCATTGGGCCCAGTGCGACTTGTAGGTGGCGCTCCTCGGTGCGATGTCCTCCCAGGTCGGTCTCGTCCCTGCGTCCACTTCCCTCAAGAGTGGCCCCAAGTCTGCGTCCGCCAGCTGCTCCCTCCTCAGGCCTGCGCTATCCCAGCCTTCAGCAGGCACTGCCACAACTACTCGGACTGCTGCGGCACGCTCCTCCTCTTCCACTCTTGTGCGCTCGTGGCCGTCCTGGATCTGCGATAGGACACCTCCAATGCAATGGTCGCTGGCGTCGGTGTCCACAATGAAGGCACCACCCGGTTGTGGGAAACCCAAAATAGGAGCACTGCACAGGGTCCCCTTCGGGTGCTGGAAAGCGTCTTCGGCGTCCTCCGTCCACACATAAGGCCGGTTTTCCTCCGTCAGGCGGGCGAGGGGCTTTGCGATGTTGTCGGCCTTTTCCTCTAAATCATTAAGGCGGTCGTCTACTTGACCCTTCCGCTTGCCCGGGTTCGTGACGTCATTCCCCACGCCGGCCAACCGTTCCTCAAATTTGGCGGCGAGAGCCTCATTCGCCACCTTCATTTCGGTAGCCAGACCGTCATTCGCTGCTCTCATTTCCGTGGCTAACTCGGCCTTCATTTGTTCCATCTTCTCGGCGATGTTCTCCCTAGCCGTCCTGATTAGTTTCAACTCCGCGGCCAGGTTATTTCTAGTCTCCAGCACTTCCGCGGCCAGGTTATTTCTAGTCTCCAGCTTCTCTGTTAATTCGGCCTGCATTTCTTCCATCTTCCTGGTGATGTTGTCTTTAGCCGTCTTTATTTCTTGCAGTTCCGCTAAAATCTTTTCTAATGCTGCCTCCATCGTTGTAATGTTCGGTGATGTTGTTTTCCCGCTTCCTGACACCAGTGTGACTTTGTGTTATATCCCACTTCTGACACCAATTGTGACTTTGTGGGTTCGTGAAATAAAAAGTCCAATTACACCACTCAACAATGTTCTTTATTTCCACCGACTTACAGTTAAACACTTGCCAATTACACAGAATTACGTGCTGCAACAATTATAATTCACCAGTCCGTCCGTTACAATTTCACTGTACTCGCGGTTACGTAAACACGTCCTTCGCTAGCACGTCAAACACTGACTAACTCTTCTTACACCAAGAACTGTCCTCATTCACTAACCAACTGATTGACCAACTCAAACCAACAACTGACTGACTACACCAAAACCAACTCAACAACTGACTGACACTGTCTGTCTGTAACCCTCTTTATAGGAATATCGCCGGTTTCTGGTGTTTACAAGATTGTTCTGGTAAAGGAAAGATCGAGAAACAGGTAGAAGGAAAACAAACGCACAGTTATGTTTCTTTCCGACCGCTGGCTGTCACCACTATAAGACAAACGAGGGAAAGGCGTGGCTAACCGAGCCTCCCCTGTCTTCCGTTGCCAGCTGCTCACAGGGTGTTTCAGCGCTCCCCGTTACAATATCTTTGAAGACTGGCGGAAACGCTGGTACAAGTGAATCGCATTCAGTAGAGACTATTTTGAAAAGGAACATCAACATTATGAGGATAAGTAAAGGTACGTTGTCAAAAAAAAATTGTGATCATTCTTTATTGAACAGCCCTAGTATAACAGATGTCTCGCTTTAAATACTTTGACAATCCTTTATAAAACTTATCGAAGTTATTCATTACAAATTTCTAAGGTATGTTTTTCAAAACTTTTCATTGTTTTCCTAAGTTCATATCATTTAATTGATTGCTTCATTTATTCGAATTAAGAAGTCTATTACATAGGAGAAATTGTCAGTTGTTTTTTTTCCTTTACAAATTACTTCATAATATGATTGATGACCCTAACCTATGATAGTTAATAAGTTGTTACTTTCCAAATGTTGCACCTAATAAATTTCGTAATATATTTTCTTTCTCAGAAGGTTAGTACTGATTCCTATAAATATTCACCTATGCATAGAATGCAGTCATTATACAATAAATTACATCCCTTTAACTTTGACGTATTTAGTATGAAATTCAGAAACTTTGCTGTATCCTGTGATTACTTATTACCATAATTAGAATGACTTACTGTACATGAGAACCAATGTTACCAACTCGTTTGTGTTTGTTTTTGCTTTGTTATCATTTATCCTGTAGTTAATTTTGTTGTTTTAAACATTTTGTTCAGATTGTAACTTTATAGTGAACATTGTGATTGGGGAAACCTGTAATGTTCACATTGAGTAAATGAAGGAAGGGCGGGAGGGAGGGAGGATGTGAGGAAGGTAGGGAGGGAAGGAGGGATCGATAAAGTGTGAATGTGTCTACTTTCGTTGTATCCTTAGACCCTGTATTAATGCATAAGAATTAACTGAAAGCCAAATATGTAAAACAAATGTGCAGGTAACATTTCGGTTTACAATAAGTGTAATACTTCGGATAATATTAAAACCCTTGCACTGATGATAAAATGAACTGGTAAATTAAAGAATACTCGGTGTAAAAATCAAGTGCATATTGATCTTTTCTCCAACAACTGAACATAAAACAAAGCTTGTTTCAAATCCGAACATAAAAAAAACAACTAGACAGTACAACAGATCACATATCTTCACAAATTATTCTTTATTCTCTTACCTGAACATTATTTGGTATGGTTACCGACAAATATTGTTAATGAGTGCATTAGCTCCTTCAACAACGTTGCGTCATTAGACCAGTAGTATAAAACTGATTTTTGGAAAAAGGCAATCAGTGTAGAGGAGTTTCACCACTAAAGCTTAAGGTAATGATACACTTCATACCGCGTGTTCAATTTATTTTGGATTGTTGTCCAGAATATTGGCAAGGTATGACGTCAGCGCTCACTGGCATCTTCAAATAACGAATGCTTACGCCAGATGCTATCAACCTGAATGGACTATAGGGTAGGATGGCAGCTGGAAACTTGGGTGTATTAAACAGTGGTCTTTTCGGATTTTGCGATAGATTTACTTTAATTTCAGATGAGACACAAAGCGAGCTAATTAATAGTCTTAAATGTTTTAAAGAGTTTCAATTTTTGTAGGAAGCATAAAAATGCCCTAAAATCTAAAACATCTTCCAAATAAAAGGAACAAAAATTTTAAACAAATGACTCAGAATTTCCACTATTCCGTAGTTTAGGAAGTACTCGCTTCTTGTGTACAACGCTCTCAAGCAATGCAGGGTGGCAACTGGTAATCATCTAGAGTATGAAGTTCAATACAGGGTGGCATCTGGTAATCATCTGGAGTATGAAGTTCACTAGCTGGTTCAGATTTTCATGGCGTGATGCACCTAAGTAGCATCCAATTAGGTCCCCTGACTGGGATGCTTTTCTTGAGAACAGCTATCCTCTGGGAACTGCACCACCCTGTACCAGTACTTAATCTTTCCATCACCATTCCTTTTGTACTAACTTTCCCATTTCTAAAAGTACTATTCTTACATTTTCTGAATTCTGGGGTACGCCCAGCATAAATTGAGTCTTAATACGAGGTCAATTTTCACCCAGTCATTTTGAACCCCCGTATTTCAACCCCATACTCCTCCCTAGACTCTCCTAAGACTATCATTGCAAATACTGTGGATGGTGGAACAACTAGAGGGATTTAATATCAGACATATGCTGGAACAGGCTGGAATCATACCACTTGTAACCAATATCAAAATTCATTCTCAAGAAATGACGAAATCACTCAGGGAGTTGCGCGATTAACCTAACTTCGATGAAACTAGATGTCACAGGACAGTCTCATATCGCAGAACTGTGTCGAAACAATATTCCAAGTTTCTGTTTAACTATTAGGCAAAGTCTTGCAGGAAAACAACTGGAGAACCAAATAAAAGTATACATTTATAAATTATCCGAAATAGTTGCGAAGCAATGCACGCAAACTGAATCAACTTTTACACAGTGGAATATAGGGAAAAAGTATGCAAAATGAACTGAACAACTTGTTAAGCTGATTTACAACGCAAAGTGCTTCAAATTTCGCTGAGCCTCTAACCGTATTGACGCAATGCAATGTATGGTCTTCAACCCACAATCTGACTAATCAATTTAGGTTTCAATCTGTAACAATCATACCTTAATTTTTAAGAGGTTCACAGAACGGAACAATTCAACAGTGCCCATTCATGACCAATTCCACCAGAGGTAATGGCACCCATGTTCTCTCTTTGCACAGAAAAGAAAGTCCTGAGAAACACAATAGATCAAGAAGTTACTTGAATTTGCCCTAGTACTCTAATTTGGCATTTATATTATATCTGTATTACATCCTATGACAAATTACATTCATTATAGGATATGTACACTGGCGAGAAAACACTACAGTTCTCTTCCCACCTGAACTGACTGGACTATGCTAAGGAGGGCATTGAGCACGGAGGTCCAAACTTGGGTGTATTGTATCTGTGCCTCCAACTGGGGTACCCCTGAGAGAAAACTGGAGGGCTGTCTCAAGGAACCACGATAATGCAGAGAGCAGGGCCCCTGAAATTGGCAACTGGAAGCCCCCCTACAGCATATCATCCTGCCATGCAACGCTCAAACACATCCACCATCAGTTCTACTGAGAAAGAGACCACTAGATGAGAGATGATGTGAAATAATGGAGATGAAACTGCCAGTTCACTACAAACTAATAGGCACAATTTTAGGTTTTCTCATAATGGATTATTTTTATTTATTGTAAGTTTTTTACTTTTTAACTTTAACTCCGAGGAAATGTTTTAACTTGAACACAATTCCGTTTACAAGTCTTACTTGGTTATGTTTTGTCTCCTTGTTACGCAGATTACTGAAACACTGGAGTTATTGGGACTTCAGAATGCCGCTGATACTCCTGTGGGCAACTTGTCTGGAGGAGAGAAAAGGCGTCTTTCTGTCGCTCAAGAGCTTCTCAGAAATGTTCCCATTATGCTGTTCGATGAGCCCACGAGGTAAGGCGTAATTGTCACTCCTTGGGTTAAATGTTAATTAGAACTAATGTATCAATAATGACTCATGCGCAATGATACGGTACGTATTTGACGCCTTTAGTATTGCTTATAAGGACAGAGTACTAATGTTCTTTGTAAAAGAAAGGAGCAAATGCGTCATTTATTCTGTCGTATATGCACAGCTGCTGCTGATTATCGCAGACATCTCATCCCACGGATATATCATAACCTGACATATTCTGACCGAATGGCTCTGTCTGAGTCTTTTCATTGGTGTTTCCAGCCTCTTCAGTTTTTCCTTCCCAACGATTATACGAGGGCTGTTCAATAAAGAATGATCATAATGTTTCTTACGGTCATAATTTTTCGCATTACAATTCATTCTTATTATATTCTGTTAACTTAACGTGAAACAAACAGGCCGTAGTAGTTTCATTGTTGGTACTCCTGGTTTTCGACTTTGAGAACCAGGCAAGTTCAGGCATGTTCAGTATCGCCTACCACTGCAATGGAGGTAACACGAGAGGATCAATATGCGGCTTTGAAATTCTGCTTTCGTCTCAACAAATCTTCAGTTGAGGCCTATACAATGTTACAGGAGGCCCATGGAGGGTCTGTTCTACTCTACAGCACAGTTCGTAGTTGGTTTAAAATGTTTAAAGAGGGGAGACAATCAATTTCAAAGCAAAATGGACCCGGTGCTCCGGATACTGTTCTTACAGATGAAAACACTGCTACTGCCATTGTGAGAGAGGATAGACGAATTACCTTACGATCACGAAATACTGAACATTTCATTGGGTGCCACATTTCCGGGAAGCAGGCTGGATGCTGCGCCACGATAATGCCCCGCCACATATTGCCAATGTTGTTGCTGAATATCTTGCAAAAATCAACGTGAAGTGGATCCCTCACCCTCCCTATAGTCCGGATTTAGCCCTATTTGACTTTTTTCTATTCCCTAACTTGAAAAAACGCCTTCGTGTGAGGAATTATCCATCATCAGAAGCAGTGGTAAAGGCTGCGGAGGCAATTTTGAAGAATCTCTTAAAAATGGTTTCCATCATGTCTTTGAAGACCGACAAAAAAGCTGGGACCTCTGCGTTGCATTCAGGGGAGACTATTTTGAGAAGGACCATCAAAATTATGAGGATGAGTAAAGGTACATTGTCAAAAGAAAACTGATCATTCTTTATTGAACAGCCCTCGTACTAGGTGCAACAATTTTAGTGGCATCAATAACATTTACTAATTTACTTCCTTAGATGTTTACAAATAGGTGCTATTAAAGTCAGACTTTATAACTACTGAACAGGATTAACATAGCAAAGCTATATTATACTTGAACCATTCAATATCACGGACTGGGGCTTCGAAATATGGTCCTGTATCCGTGCCAATGCATTAATTTCATAATTTTGTGAATTTTTTTACAGGAAGCTCCTGTTTTTGCAGACTTACCCGCTGGCGCATAGCGACTCATTAATTACGACACATATGGTGTTGTAACCGAGTGTACTATTGGTCCACGAGCTTAAATATTTTCTTTGATAAAACCCTGTTAATTGCCACGATATGGAAATGTATTCCGCAGTGCTTTTACAGGCCAGAAAAGCTGACATATAACTGCTGCTTTTAGGCACTTATTCGCGACCTTGGGATCTTAGGCCAACGCCTAACTGAGCCACTTTGACCAACAGTTTGGGTCAACTTTAATACTGAGGAAAGGATGGTAGAGTTTCTGTAATTTACGTCCTCCAACGTTCAGTCATATCGGACGATGAATGGAATGGGTGAAATGATGCTAAAATGAGCCCGGGGTGAATGGTGCTTAGAGTTACCCGACATTCGTCTTTTAGGATAAGGGAAAACCCCGCAGAAAACCTTATCTAGGTAACTCACCCTGACCAAGATTTGAACTCGGGACCTCTTGAACGTGAGGCAGACATGCTACCACCACGCTACCGAGGCGGGCAGTGGGAAATTGTGGCAGTGGAAAATTGTGGCAGTGGAAAATTGCATAGACAATATATTATGTATATTTTGATGACCATTGCCGTTCAATTTTTCTATAATCCATGCCCCAAAGTAGAAATTGCTCCCATAAACTAAAGTCTATAGTCAAATAATCCAGAGTAGATAAAACAACTGACTGCATACCTGCCACAGATCACGAGCTGGTAAACAGATTGTAAACAATAGTAGATTTATGCAAGAGTTATTTGAAATAGATGAAAATTAAGGCAACTTACCTCCAGAATCTATTTACAAGGAGTATAAGGAAGATCTATATGTAATAAATCGATATTTTTCTAAGAATAATTTCAACATAATTTTTAATATGTCCAAAGCCCCAATGAAATTGATGCAAAATTAAGAAAATATTTAGAACATGTTTTATTTTTCCTAGTACTTCCAGTACTTGCACATTATTTTCACCGCAACATATTCATAATCAGGCTAACTTTATATGAATGTATATATGGCCTACTAAAACCCCTATTGAGCAAAAGCATCTACTGATAATTCTCGACTGTTATTTCCAGCGGCCTGGACAGCTCCTCCTGTCTCCAGATGATAGCTCATCTTAAGAAGCTAGCCCAGAATGGCAGAACTGTTGTCTGCAGCATACACCAACCCAGTTCGCGGATATTTGGTCTCTTTGATGACATCTTCTTGCTGAGCGAGGGACAATGTCTGTACAGAGGACCAGTAACCAGCATGACCAATGCACTCAGCGAGGCAGGTTTTTCTTGTCCCAACTTTTACAATCCGGCAGACTATGGTGAGTAGTTTTGTAAATGTCCATTTCAGGCATCAACTATGTATCATTTTCCTTTTTTCTTTTACTTCCTTTATTTCTTACTCGTTTTGTACGGCATCCTACATTCGGTACAAGCTATAACTTTCTAACTTATCATAACCAACTTGTAAACATTTACAGGTAACATTATTAATGCAAATGGTGAAAATCAGTGGAAATTATAAAAGTTATGTCGCGTTAACGAACTTATCTAACTTAGGCATAGCTAAATGAGGAATTCTCTAAAAAAGAAATTCTAAGACGCTCTGAAGCAGAATTTGGAACCTTAAAAATGACATACATATTGATTTTTACCTTTTAACAAATGAACATGAGGAATTACAACTAATGTCCTCACAAAGTTTATCTTTAGGTTCAGGTGGTTCATTTGGTTAGGTGTTGGTCTACTGATCCTAAGGTTGCGGATTCAAACTGAGACCAGACCAGCAGACCACCTGGACGGGGTGTTTTCTGCCCAGCACCTAGCCGCTTAGTGCGACTTTATCTGGGCAGTGTAAGAGATGTCATGTGTCTCAGGCCGTTGTGTTGGGCAGTGCTATATCTAGCCATCTGTGGGCGCAACAGCCCACGAGGGGTGTTTACGCCCAATGCAGCTGCGCACTTCCGCCTGCCTGTGAGGCATCTGAACACAGTCCGCTTGACAGAATAGAGGGAAAGGAAGCAAGGTAAAGGTATTGCTGTAACCAGGCCCGTCCCTGGGCTTGGGGGTACTGGTATGAAGGGAAAGTGGCCCTGTTCAGGCTAGGTTGCCCAAAGCTTCTTTGGCCAGCCGTTAAAAAGGTCTCCTATGGTCATAACGGCCTAGGGCGTTCGCCAGTTGATTGGGATGGTAGTAAAATTTCCTGTAGATGGTGATGGTCCTCTCCCGCACCAGGTCTACAATATACGGTACTCCAGAATAGACGTGATGTATATGGGACGGCAATCTACGCCCAGTATCATAAATCATTCGTAGCGCCCTCTTCTCCACGCGCTGCAATCTGCGAATATGGTCGGAGCCGCTGATCACCAGACCTCGCAGCCGTACAGGATCAGGGGCGGGATAATCACCCGATACAGGCGTAGTTTGAGGTGTACGTGCATATGGGATTTTAGTACAGAATACAACTAAGTGCTGCATGCCCTTGCCCGGCTTTGGCCCGGACGTGAGGGGCGTAGGTGAGGCCGCGTTCGAAACGATCTGCTTAAAAGCGACAGCTCCAAGTTAGTAGATTTACTGTCGTATAAAGGCGACAATTGTGGTATACCAGCGGTGCTGCTGATCCCGGCAATTGCTAAAGTCATTAACAAACAGAATAGCTATTTAAACGCTCATCTGGCGAATGTAATCGAATTTCAAACCTTCTAGAAATACAGCAGGTGAGCTATTAAGCTGAGCATTAACTTAATAGCCAATGAAAGCAAAGAATAAGGGATATTTCTATTCATTTAATATAGTTTTAGGAAGCTAATACATATTTTATACATTAAGAGCTTGTACAGAAAGAAATAATCTCAGTGACAAACATGTTCCTTAAGAAGCACATTGAAGAAGTGTCCCCTAATGACCGGTGCCGAATCTCTAAGAGACAGACGTGTGTCAGTCAATACAATAAAAACTGGCATTATTTTTGAAAAGTAAAGATTTCAGAGTACGTGATTTATATTTTTATCGTATTAATTTGTCTGAGAATTATGCTTCAGATTCACATCAGCTAGTTATCTCTCCATCTTCTTCCCTCGTTAACACCGATGATATTGCACCTCGTTATCACATGTCTGACCAATAAAATTTGATTTGTAGCTTTTGGTATTGCTAAGTAATACCCTCTTTAATATATATATATATATGTATGATGGCTCTCCAGTTGTTCAATGGAAAAGAATATGAACAAATTTCTACTGACTACTTACTTTTCTGTTGCTTTTAGGTTCTTCCAAAATACCTTCAAATCCTGGAATTTTCTATGAAGAAACAGTACAGCCTATGTAAAGCGAACATTTGCATTCAATATTGCCAGAGAGAATTTCTGCCTTACTATATGCATACTAGGAACACTCTTTCTGGAATAATTGATAGTTAAGCAATTTATTTACTGCGTTATCCGCAATCAAAGTAACTTTCATAAATATTTCTGTAGTTTGGTATAACGAAATATTTTCACAGATACCTTGGATAAGGGGTGACCTCTGCTCATAAAGTATTGTGACTTTGTGGGTTCGTGAAATAACAAGTCGAGGTTACAAACACAAAGAACTGCACTTTATTCTCGTAGCAATACACTGTTCACAATTACAATTTGCTAGATAACCTAAAACTGTTTATTTTAAAAACACTTCGCTCAACTGACTGTCGCTTCCGGTAACGATCTGCCCCGAAGTTTCCCGAATCTCCACCGGCCATCATTTATTGATCGGCATCGCAAGTCTGCCGCCAGGGTAACACTGCTCCCTCCTCAAGGCTGGTCGTCCCGAACAGCGCCTTCGTAGCGGGCCAGGCGATCCAGGTGTACCACCTGAAGTACCGGCGTGCACTTCTTCCAATACTTCCGGAACCTTACTTCGGGGAAGTACCAACCGTTCTCTCTGCGTCTTCCCATCGGGCGATTCCCATACCCGTAACAGCACACCCTCTCTGGTCTTCAACGAATCCCACTGGGCCCAGTAAGACTTGTAGGTGGCGCTCCTCGGTGCGACGTCCGCCCAGGTTGGTCTCGTCCCTGCCTCCACTTCCCTCAAGAGTGGCCCCAAGTCTGCGTCCGCCAGCTGCTCCCTCCTCAGGCCTGCGTTACCCCAGCCATCCGCAGGCACAGCCGTGACTACTCGAACTGCTGCGGCACGCTCCTTCTTCTCCACTCTTGTGTATTGGACGCACTCTTCTGGACAGGGTCTTCGGGACATAGCGTCCCCATTACCGTGGCTCTTCCCTCTGCGATGTTCACAGGTGAAGTCGTACTCCTGCAGCCTCTGAATCAAACCTGCTGTCCGGCCTTTCGGTCGCGCTGTCACCATCACCTCCCTCCTCGCGGGGACAACCACGTCTTCGTTCAAGACGACCCTACCGTTTCCAAGGCGCTCTTCAGTTTGACGGAGTATAACCTCTTCTCCGTTGAGCCGTAGGACCTTCCTGCCAACGTCGAACGTCGCCTCGTGGCTCCTGAGGGCATCCATTCCCAGAATCACCTCCTCAGCCACCTTTGCGACGAACACCCACAGACGCACGGCACTCCGTCCCAAGGTCACCTCCAGCAGGGCCTCCTTCTCCACAGGCATGGCGTCGCCCGATGCCGTCACAAGCTCGTATGGTCGGCTCGGCTTCCTCGTCAGCAAGTCCTTTGCCACGTCAGGTCTGATGGTCACGGCCGCCCCGGTGTCCACCAGCACGTGGCACGGCTTTCCTCTTACCCAGCCGTCCGCGATGAGGTTGTCATCCATCCGCCGGCTGACGGCGCGGATTGTCACTCGAGGGGATGGTGGTAATGGCGCCGACGTATCCCTCTCCACGCCGGGCCTTACTCGTTCTTCCCGCTGCCCTTCCTGGTGTGGTCAGTCTCTCTGCAGGTGCCCGGCTGTCCACACCCCAAACACAGGCCACTAGGTGTCCAGCCGGCGTCCCTCAGCTGGTCTTCGGTCTCCGGCGTAGCGGACGCTCCTCGTTCTCGACTTCGGGATAGATGCTACCTTGGCCGCCTCCATCCTTAATGCCGCTGTCAGCGCCTCGTGGATGGTTTTATAATCGCCGAGCATTAGGCGCTGACGAATCTCCGTGTCCCGTACCCCGTCTATAAAGTTGTAGGCGGCTTCCCGGCATACGAACTCCAGTGGCAGGTCAACTAAGGCCTTGCCAGCTAGCTGCTCAATCGCTAAGGCGAACTCCTGCAGCGTCTCCCCCGGCTGCTGTGACATTGCCTTTAGTTGGCTGCGGTACGCTGCGGCTAAGCGGTGGTTCCCAAAACGATTCTCCAGGGCCTCCCAGATGTCCTTGGGCGCCACCGTTGTCTGCACCGCGTTTAGGACTTCCGCGGCCCGTCCCTGGAGGCTGGGTATTAGCTGTGTGGCCTCCTCCTCCGGTGACCATCTGTTGTGCTTGGCCACTGTGTGGAACTGGCGGTGGAAGACTTCAAATGTTGACGCGCCGTCATATTTCGGTGGTTTGACGCGCGCAGATGTTGTGTCGCGTCCCGGCGCATCGGCCTTCAAATCCTTCAGTTTCCTGCCGACGACGTCCTCTACTATGGCGTTCAGGGACTTGACGCTGCTGTCGGCCTTTCCCTCCAGGTCGTCAACGCGGCTCGCCAGGTCCTCGACGCGCTCGTCCACTTTGCCCATCCGCTTCCCCAGCTCCGTCACGTTATCCCTCACGCCGGCCAACTGTTCTTCAAACTTCACGGCAAGGGCCTCGCTTGCCGCTTTCATCTCCGTGGCCAGGCTGTCGTTCGCTGCCCTCATTTCTGTGGTCAGTTCGGCCACCTTTGCGGTCATGCTCGTGGCCAGGTTATTTGCCGCTTCCGTCTCCGCTGTTATTTCGGCCTTCACTTCTTGCATCTTCTCGGCGATGTTGTCGTTGGCCGTCTTCATTTCTTCCATTTTGTGTAAAATCTTTTCCAGTGCCGATTCCATGGCCGTTATCCCACTTCTGACGCCAGTTGTGACTTTGTGGGTTCGTGAAATAACAAGTCGAGGTTACAAACACAAAAAAAAACTGCACTTTATTCTCGTAGCAATATACTGTTCACAATTACAATTTGCTAGATAACCTAAAACTGTTTATTTTAAAAACACTTCGCTCAACTGACTGTCGCTTCCGGTAACGATCGGCCCCGAAGTTTCCCGAATCTCCACCGGCCATCATTTATGATCGGCATCGCGAGTCTGCCGCCAGGGTAACAGTATGTAGTTCGGAACTATACGTAAGACCAGCGATATTACAGGGGAAAGGCTTTATCACTTGGCTACGATGAAGACTTGGGCTTAACTTCCCATAACTCAAAACTCTTCTGCATTTACCGTTTAGTAATGAAATGAATACCTCAAATAATAGTTTTGAGCCCGTCTCGGTAGTGTGGTGGTAGAATGCCTCACGTTCAAGTGGTCCCGAGTTCGTATCTCGGTCAGGGTGAGTTAGCTGGATAAGTTTTTTTCAAGGGTTTTCCCTTATCCTGAAAGACAAATGTCGGGTAACTCAAAGCTCTATAGACCCTGGGCTCATTTGAGCATCATTTCACCCATTCCATTCATCGTCTGATATGACTAAACTTTGGAGGACTACTGTGATTTGCCTAGCTGCACCTCAGAATTGTCCTCTTGAGTCCACAAAACCAGGATGTCCAACCTAGAGAATATGCTGTAGTTAGTGGAATGACTTGCCACGATCAGTTTTAAAAGGCAACGCACTGACCGTGCAGTAATCTGGCAGGGTTATATTCTTGCTTCCTCATACGCTTCCAAATTCCAGAAATACTATTAAAACTAATACAAAAATTCTTTTTTGTAACAGTTCCTTTTTCGTTACAGCATCGCAGTGGCACAGTAGCACACAGAGGGCTATAGCTCATGCAGTGGCATCTCTCGAGACGTCTTGAATTCATTTCCGATGGCCCAAATATTCTTTTGGGGGATATCCCTTTGTCGGTAGGCGAATGACAGGACAATTAAATCTTCTGAATGTCCTTTATTTCCATTTCCCCTCACTTGACACTTCAGTTCACCCTGCCTCCTAGTTGACTGTTTCAGGGTTCTGAATTTTCATCGTGAATGGTAGGTGTATTGCTATATATATTTATATACATCCTCGACATCCTCGACATCCGTATCGGGCAAGTTCTTTCGAGTTCCGGTCCCTAAGAGGATGTGGAACACCGCAGCGGGGCTGGGGAGCCGGCTGTACGATTAGTCATACCTGTCATATCAGTAGTTGTCAGATTTTGCGTCTGATATCACTAGGTTCTTTCACCTCACCCTTCCCTCTAGACAGTATCAAATTACTCAATAGGGGTTTCCATAGTCCATGTAGATAAATATCTCTACAGCACAAAGTACAAATTGTTTAAATATAACTCTTTCTCCATTCCATCGCACAAAAAATAAGTACCAACTATCACTAACAGTCCTCTGTACATTTGATCCTTCACGCTCCCCCCTCAACTTAACTAACATTCTTTTCCATTTGTTCTGTAAGCTTTCGGAAATATGTGGTGCAGTTGTACTTGCTACAAAAATATATTCAAAATCATGAGTCGCTAGAAGTAAATGACTACGAGATTACATATGAGAACAATGTAAACATGTGCTTATGTTGGCATTCGTTTTGTTGTTAACATAAACGTAAAACAAAACGGTTTCCTACGTAATCGTAATTATCAGTCCAGACCACCTTGTGAGAGTCGAGTGTTCTAACCACTCTGCCATGGCGCGGCCCTCAGTAGATATCTCAATATATACAATTCGTTTGCGTCTGAGTGTATGTATGTATGTATGTATGTGTGTGTGCGTGTGTGTAGTTACATGTTTACTTGCGATTTCTACACATTGCAGCCTTTTGTACTAAAACTGGCAGAGAAAACTTTTGGTGCAAAGCAACCTGTAAATTAACATTTTCTTAGAATTGACGTTTCTCTCCATTTCCACAATTATTTAACTTCTTGTCATGCCTACAAAAGCAGGTATGATCATCTGTCATTCAACAATAATTATAGAGCTAGAATATCAGCACAGATCTAAAATTGACAGTGGTACAAGATTTTATGCAATATTCCTTCATCTCCTGTATGCACTGTGGAGTGACAAATCCAATGTATTTCTTTTGTTTAAATTTCTGTGGACTTAACTATGTTGGATATTTTAGTTCCTGAGAATAAACAATGTTATGTGTGTACGTTACTTAAGCATTGATTCAGTAAATATTGTAAAACATTTATCAATTCGTTTACTTAATTTATCATTTTATTTCAGTGATAGAAGTTGCTAGTGGTGAACGAGGGAACACCGAAAGTTTGGCTGCGCTATATAACCGCAGTGACGTTGAAGCGACTGACATTAGCCATGAAACTGGTAAGTCTACTTTATGTATTCTCTATTAAAAATAATAAGGTAGAGAGAGAATTAACGTTGTCCAACGTTGCCATATGGGACAGTAAATGATGTGATGACCAAATAAGTCCAGGTTGCATAGAGCTTATAGTTGATCCGAAATTCCTTCTTTCAGGATAAGGGAAAACCCCGAAAAGTAATCCAGATAACATAGGACCTCTTGAAACGCGTAAGGGATGACATGCTACCACCGACGCTACATATACGTGCACGTTTACTATCTTACCAACTACCCTTCGGAAGTTGAAGGTTTTGTATTCCATAAAATACATGTTCTGGTTACGTCGACAAAGAGTATTCCTAAATTGCTCGTGTATATATATATATATAATGAGAAAGACAGAAATAACCGCCTTACTATATGGAATGTTAGATAAATACCAAATTCATATGATTATGATATTGATAATAATGATAAACAGATGCATCGGCACGAGTACCAGCAGCTTCACAGGGAAAGTTCTGCGCTAACATTGAGGTTAACATTTTGAATTTCAAATATTTCTTGGAGGATAGTAGTTAGGTTAGCTTTCGCTGATGTTGGAGTTCCTCCGACATTAACGTATGTGCCCACATGTCATACGAGGAGCACTTTATGGCTCAAACGGCCTTCTCTCAGATTGTAATCCCAATGACATCTATCCAGGATACTCCAATAGAGTGACAAATGACCAACGTGCGTGGGTACTGGTAGTCTGAGTTTGAGAACTCGTTAGTTTAGGTGGGTGTTAGGTAAGTATATGAAGTAACATGGCGCTCCTTCGTGCCAGAGGGAAAAGCGCAAAGTAAATAAACCTGACGTGTGGACTCATAAATGCATTGTGACTGCTACGAAGTGGAATGTAGGAGCCAATTAAATCCCTGTAAGGTTATTGGAAGTTCAGATTTTGTTTGTCAGAAATTGCTCCCACAGTGGAAATGCGCTATCCTGAGAAGTTGAGCGTCCAGGAGGAATTCAAATTGATGTTTAGGATAGCTTCAATATGACCCAAAAGTGTAGACTAGCAGCATTCTCCAGAGCGCGTTTGAAAATTTCTAAAGGGCACTAATGGGTAAGTAGTTAGAAGGATCTACCGGACATTTTTCGAGGTTCAAAATGTAAATGACCCGGGCCTCTCTCGCGAAAAGTAATCCAGAATGAGACATGTTGAATACCCTCATCAACAAGAGCACAACGTTAAGAGGAACATGGAGGGCCATGAGGTGAAAAAACCCGACGCCTTTCTGATTTTGAAACGCTAGAGTGCGCCCTAGAGTTCACTCGGTTAGATCACCGGGAGCCGTTCCGTTTAAAGTCGGGTGTCGAAACTAAAATCAACCTGGGTGTGTAGATACTATACCATCTTTTGGGTTTCCTGAGGAGGAGTGTTGATCTCGTCGGTTATTAAGTGTTTTAATGATCCTCAATACAACTCTACCCTTAACATTCAATCTGGCCATCTTCTCGGAGCCCGTGCAGTCGGATACTTATCGGCACCTAAACGTGGGATAAATTATTGGCTGTGTCGTGGGGTGGGAATGGGGTCTCCATGCCATTCGGGAGCGGCGTATGTGGAACGTTATGTCCAAGGATAGGACTTTCTGGTGGAGGGGCCAGGGATGTGAATTGCCTGTTTATTTTTTTTTTTAGTTTTTTTTTTTTTTAGTTTTACGTCCTCCAATGTTAAGTCATATTGGACGGTGAATGGTGAAATGATACTCAAATGAGCCCAGGATCCATAGAGCTTAGTTATCCGACATTCATCTTTCAGGATAAGGGAAAACCGCGGAAAAATCTTATCCAGGTAACTCACCCTGATCGAGATTCGAACTCGGTACCTCTTGAGGCACACTCGCTACCACCACGCTACCGCGGCGGGCTGCCTGTTTATTGGCAGTTGGTATCTCTATGGAGGTAAAGAAGAGACTACACCCTCTATAGATGGGATGTGGTAACTTCGGAGTGTGGTGGAATGGAATAGCGAAGGAATTCTCGCATACGAAGGGACGTGTTATAGGTACAACTCTAAGAGTTAATTTCAGTCACCACGGGTTCTGGTCGGAATGTAGTGCGTTGATTGAAGCGAGGTTGATATGATATGATTATGGCTTCGTTGTAAAGTCGAAGACTAAAGGCAGCTCTTCACCTGCCGGAGGTTATGGTAGGTGCCATGGATCATATACTTAAACTTGGGGATCTGCATCTTTTAGGCGAATGAGTATATTTCATCCGGTGTCAGAACATGGACGAAATGCCAACGGTAATGTTGCATTGAAGTCGCAGGTAAGGATGGCAATGGATATAGTGCAAGCAGGGCTAGGTAGTGATTAGATAGCAACTGCCTATCGAGAGGATGGTACACGGAAATTGCAAGGACCTCCGTTCTGCCGAGGTCCAGACAAACTGTCGTAAGCTATGGTTTGAATAGGTGGAAGTTAAATGGAACGATATTCTCCTCACAATGACCGCTCTGCCCCTCACGTAAGGACTATACGACCCATTTTATGCCGGACGTAGCCCGGTAAACGGAAACAGATTTCAAGGTGAGATGTGTTAGCCAACTGAGTGTGTTTCCGGAATGCAAATCGAAACTAAGTGCTCGAGCCATTTAGATTTGCCATTCTGTGACCGCAAGATGGAGCTCAAGAGGGTTCATCCCTCCATTGCGACCAGCATTCTTCTGGCCTGATTGGTGGAGCAGAATCTGGCCTTCAGCTCGCAGATGTTCTGTCCGTGGGTTTGCAACAGTTCCTGTAGCCAGTTCATCATCTCCACGAAGTGTAAGTCGCGGCTTGAGGAGGAGTTTCCTGTAGGGATAGGAAAGGTGTGTGGATCGGAGCAGGCCTCCAGCCCACTCCTTTTTTTCTAGACTAAAATTGGGTAACCGCGGCCCTTTGATTCTAAGTCGCCTCTAATATCGAGCCCGAAACCTGGACAGTTCTTCCAGGAGATAGTTGAGGTGGGTGACTGGATAGCTGGTAACTATACTGGTTTTTATGTGGGTACTTGTGTAGATTGTCTTACGACGAGATATCAGTGGAGGGAAGGCGATTACACCGCTTGGTCGTAGGTCGAGCACGAGTATTTGAAGCGCGCTTTGTTGTTCCTGTCCCTAACTGGCCGTCTACCGAAGCGTGCTCTAATCATGTGAATCATCTTTACTCCCTCCTGAAGGCTGGTGTCGCTGTGGTTGTGGCAGTTTTCCTCAGGCAACCCGCCTGTCCATCCGTAGTGCTGGTAGCTATGCATAGCCCGAGTGTATTTTGCTGCGTACCAAGCCTTGATGTTTAAAGATAAATAGGGACTTTAAGGGGGTTTTATAGGTAGGTTATGAAGTTTATATGAAAAATGGTTTATGATGTAGCAACTTCGCAAAACGTCTCATGTCCCTGCTCAAAAACTCAGTTGCCTCAAATCAAGAATGAGCCTTTCCTTAGCAGTGGCAGTGAGTAATGGTTTGTAAAGCCATAATATTTGGAACATTATTTCTTCAACTAATAATGAAAATATGGTAACTGATTAATATTTGGCCACCTAAACTGTTAACTAGTCTTAACTAAACATGTTTATTTCAGCACCGATGTTATCGAGGAAGGTCGATGAGATGGCCAACAGTGCCCCATTTCCCAAGGAAAAGAATCTCAGCTTTCCTTTGTGGTACCAGTGCCAGGTCCTCTTCAGAAGATCTCTGTTGTGTACTTTGAGAGATCTGGTATGTATAGAAGAATTCGTGATCATAAAGGATTTTCATTTGATTTAGACAGATACAGGCGCCATTCTGAAACGTACAACAATCATATTGTATTTAACTGACGTTTTGATTTGAATATGTGAATGGTGCCTTTTAGGATGCCGTCCCTCATTTTGTAATCGTTTTTCAAGTCAATTATTGTGGTTCTTATTTTGTGCTAACATAAATAGGATGCACATCTGAAGCTTTAAATCTTAGTTACTAGTTGCTCTTTTTGTGAAATTATCAGACAAAAGTGTTTCTTCTGGACGACTGGCCCACTGCAGGAAACAACGCATTTTGTTGCGTTATTGGGCTGTTCATGGCTCCTTAAATCAAGCACATAGATTTCTCATTGAATATGTTGGAAACTACCTCAATATTAGAAACCACACCTGCTGGGCGAAATTTGCTATACGAGTTGGTCATATGATGCTGGAAAGTGACAACGTCATTAAAAAAGGAAATATTTTTTTATTCTGACACAAACTACGGAATCTCGAACTAGACGCATCTGCTCCATAACTCTTATTGCTGCAGCTAAGATTTCGAGACTCCCGCGGGCGCATTAACGTGTGATTCAGAGGTACATATATTGGTGAACGCTTAGGATGGCTTACTTCAAGATAGCTTAAAATATTGCAACTGCTTTCAATGAAATTTAACTATGGCTAGGGCTATGGTGAGTTAAGTGGGGATATTTATTATTTTTGTCATTCCTTATTTAATATTCAAGTTTTGGTTCCATGCGAATATTTAAAATTTATTTCTAAATTTACATTAGCGGTACTGTAATTTTAAAGAATTAATGAGGTTACTCATATTCTTACAATATGAATAACTTACCAAAAGCTACTGCTAGGGTGCGTGTGCGTGTAAGAGAGATTGGGTTTTCTTAAGAATACTTACCTATGACTGAAAATTTGAAATCCTGAACTAACAACGCCAGCTTTTTAAGATTTATACTACAGATGTAACCTAGTGCAAATATGATACAGCCCACATTTTGTCAATTTCACTGTGATAGTTTGGAAAATATGGTCAAATTTATATATTTTTGGTTACGTAACCTGAAAAGTCCCTTCCGACAAAATAACTTAAACTTTGGTATAATATTTTAACATGTTCCCAAAACATCTATATTTTTAATATGCCCTAACTTTCTATGTGTCTCAATAACTTTAGGCTCCAAAATTTATAAAGTTATAAATATGGATTTTTTCTGCCCAAAATTTGAATTTTTTGTGTTTTAGAGTAAATAAAGTGTGCTTAAAATGCATCTCACAATAAAACGCAGGGCAATTTCTATTCACTGTCTCTGTGAACGTGTGTACCAAGTTTCATTAGTGCGACGCAATGATCATTTTAAGTGATGAAAAGTGCTGAAATTTTCAATAGCGGAAAACAAGGATAAAGAATTAGAATTCATAAGTAGCGCTAGCATCCACGTAGCTTTCAAACTAGATTGGAGCATTTAAAAGTGGCTTTCGGATGCTATGTAAGCTTCTTTGGATTCCGGAAGCCTTACACTATTTCATAGACTAGAAAGTGGAAAAGGTGATTTTTTTTTAAATGTTCATTATATTTCAGTCATACATATCTTTAAAATGTTAGATTTAACAGCAATTTCTAAACTTCCAAATTCTACGGAAAAACCTTAGGAACTGATATAAGGTTGCAAATATTTACAGTGGATTTACAATTCATTTGTAGCGGAAAGGTATTGTCTTAACTAACCTTTCATTTATAATGTACCCTTACTGATATTATTAACATCTATAACATTTTAAACATTCTTGGTCATTATAATATTCTAACTTTCATTATGGTAAAAGGATAAGTTTTTCATTTTCCATGAATTTGCAGAAACTTTGTAGAATATGCCTTTGAAAATGGCTGATCATGCGAAATAGTATTACGGATAATAACATTTAACTTAAATTTACATTCGCTAGGTAGAAGGTAAACATTTCACAATAAGTGCTTCTTTACTCTAGCTGCCTGCAATGGTAGCTCAAGCAGTAAAAGCACTGGCATCCAGAACCAAGTATGCGTTTGCGGTTCTGAGTGACATTAAAGTTTTCAAATCTATTTAAACAATCCAGCTTGTATTATTTTGTAGATGATGTCTCACAAGTAATATCGGTATTTAAGCAACGCTTTAAGCCAAATATATTGTTCCTGGAAATGCATCTATTTTTAAACTATCGACCATTAAATTCTATAGTTCTGAGCAACTTTTCAATGAGATACATGCAGCGGTACAGTTTATGATTTTTATGGGAAATTTCGTGATACACACTTTTTTTCTGCATTATTATTCCACAACAATGGAGTTACACAGATGGTAATCTGATGGCGCAATATGAGATTAATATACTCTATGTAGTAGCAATTCGATTATTTCCAGTTCTTGAATTTTGTTCATTCTTCTTTGATCTCACGTTCTGCTGCAACCTAACTTTTTATCAAAACTTATCTCGTTCTGGTTATTTAGAATAAATCCATATTAACTGCACTCCCAGTTGGATTAAGTTTCCAGTGAATCACAACTTCAAAATTGCGTCAGACGTATATTATTTTGGGATCGAAGCGACATTTTTAACGTTTGCAGGCTGACTGCATCGAGCTACAATTTTTAGGGTTGCGCTAATAGACGCATTAATCATTGCCTCATAAATATTATGACAAATATCATCCTAGTGAGTAGTGATAACATGATTACAGATATCCACTCCACGTTGTGCTTGATCAAGTGTCAAAGGAAAGCAAATTTACAAATTCTGGACGACCTATCTTAATATGACAATATATAGGGCCTGTTGAGACACCATGGTTTTCTGACAATCTCACAGTGCTTCTCTGTGGATTTTCTTGCTAAGTTCAGTGCGCCATGATATGGTCTTCCAGAACATAGTAAATATTAAGTGTTTTCATCTCCAATGAACAATCTTCCATGTTTCACCATTCAACAAGCAAATACACAGATAAATATAGATTTTAAGTAGAGGGGAGGGTATGCATTTGGGAATAGGTGGAAGCTAAATGTTGTATTCAGGATTTATATAACTTTCCAAACTACTTCTTCACAAACTACTAGTACTTCACTTGAAGTACTTCAATTTATTGTAAGTCATAGAGAATACCTTGCCTGAACATTATTACTGTATAAATATTTTTACACAACAATAATGCAGTTTACTAATTTTATATTCTAACATTGGCATATGGCATCTGTGTATTAAGTATTAAATGCACATATTGTTAACTCCTCTACTAAGCATAGTCAGAAGGGTAACTACTGTATTCAAGAACCGTATCCAGATAACTGGCCCTGAGCGAGATTCAAACTCGGGGCGTAAACTAGATGATAGTTGTTATATTAACTCATTATCAGGAAAATACGTCCATCCCAATCTACTCTTTAAATCGAAGAGTTTTCGTAAAGTGTGACTGTCTCAAAGAGGTGTTTCGTTAAAATAGGTTTGACATGTTTTCATAACATCCGAAATGTATTCCTGCCATTTTCTCGAAACAGCGCATCAAGCGTTCATCAAGCATCATCAGTTGCATCAAGCAACTATCAAGCATTTGGCATCTTTATAATATGTGAAAGACAGATAATATTGACATGGCTATTTAGTTTTAATTAATTAAATAAAAAATTTAAACCATTTGAATAAAACTGCTAGTGACTTAAGATGAAAAAATCATGCATTTACTCTCGCATGTGCTCGAACTTGTTCTAAATTTTGCAAGCATTTCAGGACAATCTGTAAGAGGTTATAAATCTGTATGGGCTAGGATAAGTTATTTTTTCTTTTCCTTTTAGCCATTTTTAGAAACATAATATGGGAACATTTCAAATTAATTTACTAAACTTTATTTTGGTGTAATTAATAAAAGAACTGTGCTAATCATGTACAATCATTTAAAGAACTGTTGTGCCATGCATACAGTGAAATCTCCGAGAATCAGACTGTGTTCTTTTTTGTAATTTACGTCCTCCAATGTTAATCATATCGGATGATGAATGGAATGTGTGAAATGATGCTCAAATGAGTCTAGGGTACATAGAGCTTAGTTACCCGACATTTGTCATTCAGGATAAGGGAAAACCCCGATAAAAGCCTTATCCAGGTAGCTCACCCTGACCGAGATTCGAACTCGGGGCCTCTTGAACGTGAGGCAGACATGCTACCACCACGCTACCGAGGGGAGCAAGATTTTATTGTGCAGAGCCTTGATATCATCATGAAATTTACGATCTCTGGAGATTTCTACTCATGTTTGGCAATTAGTGCCATTCCACAGGATGCATCGCACTAAGTATTATTACTTTTTATAGGTTTGCATAGCTAAATAATTGGGTTTTATCAGAGCCAGTTTTCTATTTTACATTTGTACTGCTATGAGGCTGTCACCTTGTTTCATTAATGGAGATCCCTCGATTCACCTTTCGAACTAAACTGGTTGAACTCGCTAAAGCAAAGTTATCAAAATGGGACACCTTCAGAAGTTGTTTAGAAAAGTTTAATAGGAACTAGTAGCCATTTTCATCTGGTTATATGAATGAAAAGCCAACATATGTACAAATTTAGGTCTTTGACATCTTGGAATCAATGCAATTTTGAAAATTAGTGTATTTAACTCTTAATATATCTTTGTAATAAATATATATAAATATATCTTTGTACACCTGTTTCTTCCTACAATTTTAGTATTTCAATGCAAGTCCAGACTATGAAAGCAAACAAAGTGTAAGAATAGCACGGCTTGTAAGGTCCCTTAAATTATCTATTTGAAAACGTATTTTTCTTTCTAGCAACAAACGAAACTACGTCTGGTGATCCACGTTCTGGTAGGATTGCTTCTTGGAGGCATGTATTACGGAGTCGGAAATGAAGCCTCTAAAATCTACAGTAATACTGGCTGTATCTTCTTTTTCATCATGTTCATCTTTTACTCCAACGCTCTGCCGTATGTGACAACATGTAAGTATACAGTTCATAAGAGTAATACTATGCAATAAGGATCTACGGATTCACATATGGTACAGTCATCTTGTTTGGCGTAAACTCAAACTCCAATACTAGAGCGAGATGTGACCGGTTTATTAAGTTACCTGATGGTCGTTTACACAACATGATTAATATTAGGTTGAAGCGCAAAGAACTGCACTTCAGCACTGGAGCTTGATCATGCAGACCTGTTGTGACTTGTTCGAGATCGCAAGAAGCGGACAACCAATGTGCAACAGGTGTCGGACGTCACCGCAGACCAGCAAGAACTAGGTCCCTAACGATTCCAAAATAACAGCAACCGCTAGCACATTAAATTCGACAGCCCTAGCAAATATTCTCTAAACACCATAAGTTATACTCTCATCCCACCACAGAAAGGCCCTTCCAACAACCTTTGGAACAGTTTTATAGACTAGAGTAGTATGTACTCCTCGGGAGCCAGACGGTCAAAGTCCAACCCTGGCGCCAGTGAAAAGTCAAAAGTCAAAAGGTTGAGGCGATGGTGTTAATGGCGACAGCAGATGACATTGACCTCTTAATGAGGCGTTCAAAAGGTGAAGGTGAACTGCTGGCGTCATTGTCATTCTTTTCGACCTCAGCCTTTTGTCCCCTTTCGGCGCCAGGGTCGGAACGCGTACTAGCTGCCGAGGGGCTCAGTTTCGGGTTTTACTTTTGTTTTGTTAATCACATCATTCTAACAATAGAAAAGACGATCGAATGAATAAGGTCCAGGTCCGCCTATGTGAGTTTCGTAGCCGCGAGGATTGAAATGTTTGGCGCACTGGCGATATTTGCTTAACAGCCTTTTACACTTAACCCATGTCTGTCCACACACAGTCCACGTCACGAGCAGGAAAGAGTTGTAGCAATAATGGTAGCCACGCTAATACGCCTCAATCGATTGTTGATAGCTTGTATATACTTTCGAATTCGGATGAATATTTGCGAGGGACCAGGTCAAACTTTTCAGCCATTTTTGTATGTAAAAAGTGCAATAAAATAGATACGACGCAGGAAAAAGAGATGACTGTAAAATGAGAATACATGTGGAGTGTGGTGTTTTATTTTGTAATTTACGTCATCCACCGTTAAGCCATATCGGACAATGAATTGAATGGGATAAATGATACGTAAATGAGTCCAGGATCCATAGAGCTTAGTTACCTGACATTCATCTTTTAGGATAAGGGAAAGCCCCGGAAGAAACCTTATCGAGGTAACACACCTTGACCAAGATTCGAACTCGAGAGCCCTTGAACGTGAGGCAGACACGCTACCACCACGCTACCAAGGCGGGAATTCTGTGTGGTGGTGGTGATATGTATAGTGTACATGCCTTTATTTGTCATTGTTGTGATGTACTACAATGTGAGTGAACTTAAATGCTGCACTGCATGAAACCTAATACAGGTAAAACATATTTGTATTTGTTTAACAAGGCACCATTACAGGATTGTATAGTAATGCGTCTTACTTACACGTACCTTAATTTTGTGACTTCTGCTGAGGCGAATTACGATGTGAACTTGATCAGCAAGAACCTCACACGGGTTATTTACTGCACACAGCTGTATTCTGTAACGTATGCTTAGTTATGACGACGTGAACAGAATGAGATGGAGTGGCGGTTGTTATCGGTGGAAGCACTGGTATGCTATGGCATGTGCTAAGCACGTGACTGGGTAGTGTTTATCACGGGATGTATTACGTCATATGTACAAATTTTTACTGGTGTTACAGATGCTGATGTTACATCTTAGTCACGTGACGTGCAGTTTTATAGCTAAACTAACAGATGCCGAATCAAGTTGTGCAACCTTTGATGGATGTGGATTTGCAATTAACAATACTACCGGGCTGACGCAAAATGCAACCATGTGTCAGGAAAATCATGAATTATTCCCTAATTGTTCGTGTATTTATATACGTAGCTCTAAGTGTTGTTTAATGAATATCGAGAACCTAAACAATGTATGTACCTGTTTAAGACCTATAAAAGAAACATCTGCGGAGGTCATTGAGGTGAGTTGTTCTATAGGGATTTACGTGCAGCTAAAATGCAATCGATGAGCGTTTTGTAGTAAATGAGGTTTGTGACTTAGCAAAACTTCCATTTCAGTACAATAGGGTTTCACTTCGCTGTTGCACCTGTTAAAATGCTAACGATCGGTAATAATTCAATACCAGTATAAATTTTGGTTTGTAGAGAATTGTTAGATAAATACGAGTTTCCATCTGGTTTAAATCTGAATTGGAAGTTAACCAAAGAATAAACAGAATTGATGTTACACAGCGTGTTTTACGTCATAACTTTATATTTTTCAAATAATTATATTTACGTGTTTGCAAACTGAAAATATTGAGTGGAATTTACATATAGGGGTTACATAACAGGTTGCAGTAAGAATTAAGCGCTGAGCTTCTTGGTCAGCTGAAGATTCCTTAAATATCCGCTTGAATGTGCCACAGGTCCTTCAGAAACTGGACGTTTGCCAGTAAACAGTTCTCGAAAATATGCAGCAAAAATACAGAGCAGCCGTTCCAAAGGTTAAGCAAAAGTCTGAACAAGAGTGTAATGAGAAATTTGAGACTTCGGTTACGTTGTGTACGAAGATTTATCTCTCATACGTAACTGAAACACAAAACGTTTCTCCGTTATTTTTATCAAAGGAGAGCAAAGGGCAGAGCATCTTCGCAAACTCACGTACAGAACCGCAATTGGCATAAAAAGCAGCATATAATGGCGAATAGTTATTAGGATTCCATACATTGTCTTGTATGTACCCTGTCATAGAATACACACTTTTAATTGTTAAATTTAGCGATATGGTTTCATACCATGGATACAAGAAACAACTTATAGTGTGATCCCAACCAAGCAATTCACATATTCCTCACGAGATAAATCATAAATCATCACTAATTTGCCGTCTTTACGAAAATTTCATTAATAATTTGATTTAGAACACGCCTTAAAGCTACTTATTCGAGTGCCACCACAATCAAACCGCAGTGCAGTCTCTTCATGTAAACGACAGAAATAAATTACGTATATAAAATATGCAATACTAGACAGATAGGCCGAGTGGCTTAAGGCGTTGTACTTTAGATATAATTCTCCAAAAGAGTGCGGGTTCAAATCCCGCACGTGACATATATTTTGCTTCGGTATCTAGCATGAGTGGACCATAACCTAAGAAATTAAAATCAACTGAAGACTAAAACAATCTCCATCCTTATGTGGTTTAGGAATTAATGTGTTCTTTTTGGAAAGAAAGTTTCTTTGTGTAGGACTTTCTTGTCAACTTTCTTGCGAACTGTGCACTACTATCGCAAAATGGGTGATGATCGTGGTATTGTTCATAACCTTTTCCATTGGAAAGGGATATCACGTCATACATTACCCTTATTGATATAAATTCTAAAAAAAGCAGCTAATAAATGGAATTTTAATGTAAACGAAGAATTAAGGCTAGATGTTAAGCAGGCATTTGAAATTCCTAATTTAATAATGAAACATCAAGTTGATAATTTGATTGCTACATCTTTAGTTGAAAATGAATATAAAAATTAATAAAACTACATTCTATTATCTATTATCCAAGATACTGTTTAATATTGGCTGAAGGAATTTGAAGTTAATAGTATAATTATTATTTACAACAAATACATAACGGAGAAAGTGCGGAAGAAGACATGTCATGTTCTCAGTATACAGGTTATATCCTATGTGTCACTTCCAATGTTTATCATGAAATTCGTTTCTAATTGAACAATGTCCAGCAGCCGCATGTGATCACGCGTTAAGGACGTGATAAAATCATGCTTGATACGTAACACATTGATGTAGGAAGCATGTATAATCATGCGCACAAAACGTGCTAATCTCGCCTTTATTGCATCAGCTACATGGAACTGGACTTAGCACATGATCACGCGTAGAGAACTGCCAATGGCGCATTTATTAGTTCAATTACACGTGAAAAAAACATGTCATTGTAATGGTTACACACAAGTTAATATGAATTTATTAGTTTTAACGTTTGTCTCAAACATATTGTCACTTCTAAGTCATCTCGTGTCATTCTTTAAAATGCAAAATGGCTAACAACGATAACAGCAACCTCATGGACTTTGAAACACTTCTCAACATCATCGGCAGAGGTTCAGTCGCAGGTGCTAAACCCATAACTGCTAGTGAAAGGATCGCAGGTAAGCGCTACCTCATAAAAATATATGTGTAGCAAAGAAAAATTGAGCAGGAAAGCTATAGCTACGATGTAAGATGGAGAATTAATCCTACCTGAACGGTTTGAAAAATAACTGCAGAGGAATTACGAAAAATTATTGCTGAAAAATTTTATATGTATAATATATAATGCGAAGGACAACTTGCAAACAATAATACTAGACACTTATGCAAGAAAAAGCATTGAAAGAGCATTGAAAGAGCAATAGAATTAAACGAAGCAGAAGATAATTAATGTATATGACGTAGTTTTCGGCTTGAACTAACAAATATATAGCACAATCTTTCTTTTCATCGGTTCTAAACATGTACTGTCTGCATATGCCATATAAGCATAATTGCAGGAGCTGTCAATGCTTTGTGTTACAATGGTCCAGCACAGCGCATCGGTCCCGACAGTGTTATTGAAGAAGCTGTATTAAAAAGTGCCGACGCTGTGCCAATGACGTCATAGCAGATAGCATATTTAACGAGGTTGCACTGGATGTAAGAAGTCAGTCTACAGGAAGAAGTAACGGTGTATACACATTGGATCTTGTCTCGTAGCTCATCAACGCGGGACATTAATTTGGACTCCGCTCATCAACACCATCACACTGGTCAATGCCGATGGTAAATGGTCAACGTGTGTTTCAATCTTCTCTCCACTGAAATAAATCTCGACATTGCGACGGAAAAGACAATCATTATGAAGCTCAAATCGCCATCTTCTTGTTCAGTTTATGCTGGTGTTCTACACGCTGCTTTTAAAAGTTTTTTGGTAGACCCAAACTTTAGGGATTCAGGAAGATTAATAATCACTGCAGCCAACGCTAAAATACCTAGTCTTGATCAGTGCATTATCCAGCGCGGTTACTGTAACCTTAATGACTGGGAAAATAATGGGCAGTGTGTGTTCGTCATGGGCGCCCTGTATGGGCCAAAATCTGATGAAGACGTAAGTAAAAGGTTTTCTCATCCCATGTACAAGTGCGTCACCAACAGCATACCTAAGACACTCTACTTATGCTTGGCGATACTGATAGCAAAAACGATATTAAATTCCAATTTAACAGCAAAAGTAACAATAACAGTAACACAAGCATCGATAAAACATACCAGACTGACAATACTGAACACGCTACCAGCATCAACAGCAACAGCTCTATTACAGGCAGTACTAGCACCACTACCGATATCCATCCTAACAGTGACAGCAAGAATAATCAAGAAGTAGTCACGTTTATAAAAATTATAATACATAAATCTCAGTAGCATTCAAACTAACAAAAATGTAGTAATAGTAGAGTTTTGATGTAATTACTAGCTCATTCATAAGCATAATTTTTAAAATATAAAACAGTATGCTAATTTGCAAATTTTCCATTAACGTGATTAATATCTTTTAAGTAAAATTTAAAATACTTAACATGGCTGCTGTATGTTAATATTTTAAAAAAGTTATACATTGTAGTTCAAATTGTATGTCAATAACACACTGTAATTTAATTGCTATCGCCAATGTATAAGTTAATTTTAAGAATACAATTGTTACTGTTTTGCCCTGTATTTTATCCATTGTATTGACTGTAATGGAAAAAATAAATGAAAAAGATGTGCACCTTGGTGGCCCGGACGGGTTTCCAAGCTGGCGCCAAAAAGTAGCTGAAGGCTGAAGTCGAAAAATACGACATTAATATCAGCAGTTCACCTTCACCTATTGAACACGTCATCAATAGGTCAAGGCCAACTACTGGCACCAATGCCGCCTTTTATCTTCATCACCTCAACCTTTTAATCTTTCACTGGCGCCAGGTTTGGACTTTGACCGTCTGCCTCCCGAGGGGTACATACTACTGAGTGGAACTTCTCACCGGATTTCTGAGTAATATCCATCTATAAAATAATGAAAGCTTAATTTATCATTTAAAACATAAAAGTATATAAACTATTAATGCCCATAATAATTGTAGCTAATTAATTTATAATAATATTATTAATCATCTATAGAAACTTTGAAGTTTGGTTTAAGTGGCAATCCATCATAGCAATCGTTTAAGGAATGACGTAAGAAGAATTTAACAACTTTTCTTTGCCTTCCAGTAGTGGATGTTCGAGATTTTCTGCGGAATTGGGTTCCTCTCGATATACCACTGACTTGAAATGGTCCCTGAAAACAGGTCTCAACCAGCTAAATCAGGGGGTCCTGCACAATTCTCTTGCAGTACATAGTTATGCAAAAACCTGCTCTAAATACAGATAATTTGATCTGTTCAAACTGAGCTGAAGCTATATCCAGTAGGACACTTTTTTTGGTCAAACCATGGCTGGCGGTACGTGGGGCAATAAGCACATCACTGAGTATACTACCTGAACAGAACCACTTTAATTATCTAGCAGGGTTTAGGATTTCTCCAAAGAAGAAAAATTAACAGTACTTCACCAAAAATACCAGTCGAAACATTCCATTTTTGTGGATATTGCGTGTGGTACACCACTATCCATTGCGAACATATTGTATGACCAGATGTTACCTGGTAAGTTAAGCTTAAATGGGATTCTAATTGTAAAGTTGACATCGGATTGACAGACAGACAGTCTGGCTTGGGGATTATACGTCGTGTGTTATCTTTTGTCTGAATCGTACTTCATATACAACTGCAACAGAAATTTTAAAACAATTACTGAAATTGGATTCACATAGTACTTGACACCCACATACGGAAGCCCGAGATTGACTTAAAATCTGAATTCCCCAAGAGTGTGATCCAACCCGGAGCGTCCCATAGCAGGGTACTGGAGCAAAACGCTCCAGCCCAATATATTGCAGTACAGTACACCACGCTTGGAATGTATATTATTGAATAATTTCGCAGTCTCGGGACGATATGGGTGACTGTCTGTGTGCCTAAAAATGGCTAAATTTAGAATGCCTTTCTTCTCACTCAGAATAAAAATAATATAATTTAACACATTAGATGTCCATTTCGTTGTAAGTCGATAAATATTAATAAGCATTTTTCCGTGGATGACAAGGAATAGCCAAATAAACATATCTTCATGGATATAACCAAGCGACAGCAAATTAAACATGCTCCCGTTCCATTACTGCTTAGAGTAGACATGAAAATGACCACGTCCCGACCATCGCCGTGTAGGTGTGCCTAGATGGGGAAAACTAATAAGCAAAAGCAAATGCTGTGAGAACGATGAAACAGTCCTCCAAGGACCCATATATGTGTGACGATGGACAGTTTAATGTGAGCTATATCTGCAGAAACTACGTTCCCCATTCCATTGGTTGCATCTGCATAGATACGTGGAAATGAGCTGCTGCCAATTCAACATATACAAGCAAGACATGGGCTCCAATCACTTATGTTACTCACCTTTTTCACAATAACTGAAATTATATTGATAGGATAACAGTCAACCCAGTACCGCCTATTTTAATGACATGGTATACAGGATTAGGAGTCAACTCCAGTAGAAGCTTATGCTGATCTTTCGTATTCACTCTGGTCCATATCGCGGAACTGTTTGGGATATACAGCTCAGAGGGGGATGCTATGTAATATAACTATCATGGGCCGGGCTTTATTCTTCGTCATTTAATGACGCTTAATTGGAAAAAAGCGCGCGGCACTCCAGCTCGACGTGAAAACCAAATACTACCTCAGCTTGGATATTTGCAGTTAATTTCTTCCCTTCTGCAACAAACTCTCTGGAATCTCGTGCGTTTTACCAGTCCAATAATGGACTCACATGTCAGTGAGGGAGCTTGTTAACTTAGTTAACTAAATATAGGTAAATCATGATCGGTATGAGAGGGTGCGAGCAGAAGGGCAGAGACTTAATTTCTTCAAATGGTAGTGCCAGAAAAGAGAAGACGTATTCTTATTTGGAGAGTCCAGTGAGCGAAGCCCCAGGCGGGTCTGTGGGGCTGTGGGTCTCTCTTATGCTCACATGGTCGTTCTGGAGTTTTTCTCACTGTTGACGCTGATTCCTCAAACCGCTAAGCACAGAGAAAACAAAAAAAGATAGCAGTGAGACTGAATATTGTGTCGTTGCGTGTTCGTAGAATTAAAAGTGCAACTTGCAGAAATTCTGAATGCTCCTTATTTGCGTAGAAATACTCACAGTAGCGTATTATGTCACATACGCAATTAAAATCTTCCAAGTTCGTTGACCGCAACAAAGATTACGCTTCCAAAACACCAGTTTCAATTACAGCTCTCGTTTCGTCTGTCTACAACTGTTTACGACTACTGCTCTGCTTGCTACTGTCCCTTGGCATGTCGCCGCTTCCTTAAATACCGCTACTCATATTAATAGATATTTCCGGAATATTCTGTAAGAAACAATAAATCCAATGTTTGGTAAGACAATCAAGATTTGAAAAGAATGTTTTAACTGTGTCTGTTTTGGAATACATTTTATCTCCGCGCTATGTTTATCTGCTTTTACAAGCTGTTTATTTCCGCCCGGCTCCATTTGTTCCTTATCGCTCTCACGCCGCGCTTTCGTAAATAATGGGTTCGCGACAATGTTATGTTAGTTTAATTCATATCGGACACTCGCTCTTTGTTAGAATTGTTTGTTCCCGTGTACATAATTGTAAAACTAACTTGATACTTAAAATGTTTTATTTTATTAGACCACTTGTACAAAATGTGACGTGAATACACCTGTGTATCGTTACATTAATATTATCTATTTATTTCTAAATTTGTAACGCTATATAACGGATCACCTCAATTTCCTTTCAATGAAACATTTTGTTCCATGCTTGCTTTAACTGCGTAGGAAATGCAGAAATATATTTAACCCTGAGAAGGTAAAACTAAGTATCTTAAATTAGCTATCATTAATAGAGCCCCCCAGGGGCCTACTACGATAGGTACGGGCATTGGCGATCCCGGGGTCCCGAGCCAATCATCCCCATCGTCACCCTCTCACCCCATTTTGGTTGTGCCACGTTGGTCACCCATAGTTTTAAGCTTCTTCCTCTTCTAGGTTTATTGTTTTATTTTAGCTTTAGCTGTTTAGGTTTATAAACTCCTGACTCACCACCAGGGATCTTTCTTCTGTCTCCGTGGTTCCTGTCCCACGGTTCCAGCGCGGCTTCCGACTTGCGTGCTCTCCGGAGGTCTCAGGCGTGAAGGTTGTAGTGGACTCCCTACTGACCCTGTGTGTGACCTTAGGTGCGGAGCCCGTCCACACCGTCATGTACACTCACGTAGTCTCCATGAGGCCCGGCTGGTTTTAATGGTCCAAAGGCCGTGAGTCATTGGTCCAGTATTACCAGTCGGACATGTTACCGCTGACGGGAGCCCCGGTGTAATCAACCACAAGCCCCCTGAGTCCAGTCCAGTAAGCTCCTGAAGGCTTGCTTGTTGGGTTCCTACCCCATTCGGGTAGCCCCACATAAGACTTTGAATAGCTGTAGAGGGGTCGTGACAACCTCCAGTTTGGACGACCTCTCTAACGAGGAAATAGCATCTAATTTGACTGACCAGAATGTGTGCGAGGCGTACCGTCTCCTTGGTAAACGTGATGGACAGTCTGTTCCGTTGCGGACAGTCTTCCTCACTTTCAAAGGAACCACATTACCGGACGCTATCTATTGTGGGTACGAACGTGCTGCAGAGCGACCGTATGTCCCAAACCCTATGCGCTGTTTTCGGTGTCAGCGGTTTGGGCATACTCAGGCCCGTTGTACTTTTGATGCTGTATGTGACCGTTGCAGTTTACCTCCCCATGGCGACGCTATATGTACCCGCGACCCGGTCTGCGTCAATTGCGGTGGTACGCATCCCTCCAGCTCCCGGCAATGCCCGCAGTTTCTTGATGAGAAGGCCATTCAGGAACTGCGCGTCAAAGAACGTCTGTCCTTTCTAGAGGCAAAAAGACGGTTTGAGCAACTGAAACCCGCTGCCAGCTTAGGATACGCAACAGCAGTTCGCCGCTCTCCTGTGCATGCGACGCAGTCTGTTGCCACACGGACCCTCAAATGTTTCGGATGCTTCAATCCAATGCAACTTCCTGGAGACTGCCAAACCTTTTAAGGCGCTGGCACCAGCAGCCTCGTCTAGCTCCTCTACTGCCCCAGCTGCAGTTTCACGTTCTGTGTCGGTCACCACTACTCCCGGCACTTCTACGGGTTGCCGCTCCCGTAGTCGCATTCGAGGAACCGGAAGGACTTCTGTTCAGTCGGTTTCCCGATCCCCTTCTCGAAGGGACTCTTCCGACTCCCGCACATCTTAGGAGTCGCCCATGGAGCGACCGTTTGTCGGCCCCAAGTCCGCCAAAGTGCGGAAAAAAGAGAAACGACGTCCGACTACCTGAACCCGCATTCCTCGCGCCCTGCAATATTTAATTTTCTCCCTAACACCGCCGCTCCTCCCTAGCTCTTTTCCATGGCTCTCCTAACGTGGAACATTCGTGGTGTGCGCTCACATAGGGCAGAGCTCCAGCTCTTGTTGAGGACCTACAACGCCATAGCGGTTTGTTTACAAGAGACCAAACTTCACCCTCAGGATGCTTTTGATTTGCGTCATTATATTCCGGTACGCTTCAACCTTCTGCCGGAAGTGGGCTCTCCTGCTCATGGTGGTGTCATGATTCTCACACGTGCTGATGTTTTTGGTCAACCTCTGCCCCTTAACACTACTTTGCAAGCTGTTCCTCTTCGGCTCAGTCTTCCCGGATTATCGTTTACCTTATGCACAGTTTACCTCCCCCTTCAGACTCCGTCCTTCTTGCCGACCTCTCTCAACTCGCGTCGCAGCTCCCCACACCCTTTCTTCTTTTGGGGGATTTTAATGCCCATCATCCATGTTGGGGCTCTCCTAGGGCGTGTGCAAGGGGAACCCTACTTGCTGACTTCTTTGACCAGTTTCCTCTCCTTGTTTTAAACACTGGTGAACCCACCTTTTTTCCGATTCCACCGGTACTGCCTCCCACCTCGATCTTTCTCTCTGCTCCACACAGCTTGCTCATTGTTTCCAATGGCATGTAGTATCTGACACTCATTCCAGTGATCACTGCCCATGTGTGCTAACGTTACTCTACCACAACGTTCCCCGCTCGCGTGCATCCTTATGGCAACTCTCCAAGGCTAACTGGGCGCTCTTTTCCGAAGCTGCCACATTCAAGGATTCACAGTTTACTTCTATTGACCTTCTGGTCGACCATTTCACTTCAGTTGTCTCCGCTGCCGAGCAATCTATTCCGAAATCCTCCACAGAGCCTCGGCGTTTGCCTGTCCCGTACTGGACTCTTGAGTGCCGCGATGCCCTTCGCGCACGCCGGAAAGCTCTTAGGGTATTTAAACATCACCCCACCGTCGAGAACTTGGTAGCTTATAAACAGCTGCGCGCACAAGCCCGACGTGTTTTTAGGGCTAGCAAAAGAGTGTCCTGGACTTCCTTTGTTGCCTCTTTCTCGCACACCACCCCTTCTTCTGTGGTTTGAGAGAAACTCCGTCGTGTTGCGGGTAAACGGCCACCCTCATTCATTCCTGGACTTCAGGATGGACCTCTCACTGTTGTAGATGCGGTTGATGTTGCTAACTGCCTGGGTAGCACTTTTGCTGCAGCCTCCAGCTCTGCCAACTATGTTTCGATGTTTCGGGTCCTCAAGTCTCAGATTGAGGCCCAGGAATTATCTTTCCGCTCAGCTAACCTGGAGTGCTACAACGCAGAATTTAGCTTCCGGGAGCTGGACTCGACGTTATGCTCCTCTCCCTTATCCGCTCCTGGGCCTGATGGTGTTCACGTGGCTATGCTTCAACACCTCTCCTCTGCTGGTAAAGACTTTCTGCTACGCATGTACAACCGCATCTGGCGTGACGGAGTTTTCACTACAGCTTGGCGCGAGGCAACTATCATTCCGGTCCCAAAACCGGGTAAGGACCGCCGTTTGCCCTCCAGTTACCGCCCCATCTCCCTCACCAGTACAGTGTGTAAGGTGATGGAGCGCATGTTTAATGGGCGCTTACGATGGTGGCTTGAGTCGGAGAACCTTCTGTGCAACATCTAATGCGGATTTCGCCGTTACCGTCACCTGATTTCCCTCTCGACTCATATCATGAACGCCTACCTGCGCCGCTGCCAAACTGTGGCCGTCTTTTTTGACCTTACGAAGGCCTATGACACCTGTTGGCGGGGTACCGCCAACGGGGTACCCCAGGGTTCGGTCCTCAGCGTTACCCTCTTTGCCATCGCCATCAATCCTATCACTGAGTGTATTCCCGCTGGAATATCCTCTTCGTTATTTGTTGATGACTTCGCCGTATATTGTAGCTCTCGGCGGACGAATATCTTGGAGCGTCGGCTCCAGGTCTGTTTAGATCGCCTTTACACTTGGAGCCTCCACAACGGCTTCCATTTTTCCACCGAGAAGACCGTGTGCGTGAAATTTTGGCGCCGTAAGGCGTTTGATTCACCCTCACTCCACCTCGGTCCCCATACGCTTCCTTTTGCAGAGGAAGCTAAATTTTTAGGATTGGTGTTCGATAGGAAGCTTAGCTGGGATTCTCATATCGCTTCCCTGAAAGGTCGCTGTGCCCGGTCCCTCAATATATTACGTGTCTTATCAGGTACATCCTGGGGAGCTGATCAGACCGTGCTCTTACAGCTCTATCGGTCCCTGGTACGATCAAAGCTTGACTATGGGAGTGTGGTATATTCGTCGGCACGGCCTTCCATTTTGAGCCGTTTGGATCCTGTGCACAATCGGGGGATACGTCTAGCTACTGGTGCTTTTCCAACCAGCCCCATCCCCAGTCTGTACACTGAAGCAGCTGAACCTCCCCTGTGCTACAGGCGAGATATTCTTTTAGGCACCTATGCATGCCGTCTATCCTCTCTACCCACGCACCCAACGTACAAGCCTTTCTTTGACTCGTCTCTTGATCGCCAGTACGCCGTCAGCCCCCCTGCATTACTTCCGCCCGGTGTTCGCTTTCGCCTGCTTCTTCGGGCCCTGAACGTCACACTACCGCCAGTATTACCTCGGAGGGAATCTATTTTTCCTCCTTGGTTGCGGTATGACACCCTATTCCACCTTGGGTTGACGTCGATGCCCAAGTCTGCGTTTCCGACCACTGGCATCCAATCCGCATTTTTAGAACTTCAGCAGCATTTTAAGAACTACAGTTTTATTTTTACGGACGGCTCTAAAACTGACCGAGGTGTTGGCTGTGCCTTCGTAGCTGCTGCGGAGAGTTTTACGTTTCGTCTTTCCGGACAGTGTTCGATTTTTACCGCTGAACTTTTTAGTATCTATCAAGCCCTACTTTTTATCAGCCAGCAGCACTCTAACCACTTTGCCATATGTAGCGATTCTCTGAGTGCTCTACAGAGCATTCGTTCGCTGTACCCCAGCCATCCCCTAGTACAGCGAATACACGATCGGCTGCATTCGCTCGCTGATTCAGGGTTCCACGTGTCGTTTGTTTGGGTTCCCGCACACGTACGCATTCCGGGCAACGAGGCTGCTGATGCCGCCGCGAAGTCTGCTATTTTATCCCCCACTGTTTTTAGCAATTCCGTTCCTTTCGAGGATCTTAGTGCTTCCCTTCGCCGAGCCATGAACACTCGCTGGCATGATGACTGGTCCGCGCTCGTTGGGAACAAACTCCGGGAGGTTAAACCTCTTCCGCTTCCCTGGGCCACATCTTCACGTTCTTCTCGCAGGGAAGAGGTTATTTTAGCTAGACTTCGCATCGGGCACTGCCGTTTTAGCCATCAACACTTGTTACCCCGGGACTCAGCACCTCATTGTTCTCACTGCGGTGAGCCTTTGACGGTGCAGCACTTTTTAGTGGAGTGCCGATTTTACTCAACGTTGCGCTCCTCCTTGTGTTTGGCACCCAACCTCAGCGCAATGTTGAGGGATGATATTGCTGCTGTGGAGGGCCTCTTCGACTTTTTACAGCGCAGCGCAATGCTTCGTTCCATATGATTTCAACATCCCTCGCCGTGCCTCATTTTAGATTCATCTCGGCACTCCTATTTTAACTATTTTAACAGTTTGAGCATCTTTTATGTTTTTTGTGTTTTTGGACCTCTTAGTGGATTTTATTGTTTTTAGCGTTTACATTTCAGGTGGGCTTTACCTAGTCTGAGCTCGGGCGCTAATGACCTTAGCTGTTGTGCGCCCCTAAGCCCCACTACTACTACTACTACTACTACTACTACTACTATTAATAGAGTAAACTTCTTTTGTTTGTATTTTTCTGATGTTAAACCGGAAATGGGAGAATACGCTAAACCTAAATTTTGGCACCAAAAATGTAATGCTACCCGTGCAGCGGTTAAACAGTGGTGAGGGCACCAAGAATAGCAGTTATCTAGCAACACATTTTACTTCTTGAACCAAAACAAACCAAAATGCTTGTACTCCCAATGGTCAATACGATAAGTGATGCCCCTGTGTTTGAAGTAAGATATGAAATTGTTGAAGATTGTCACTAAACTTTCTTGCGTAATAGACTGCACATAATTGAGGACATTAACTTTGTGTTCATCGATCGTTTTCGGATCAATTACGTACACTTAGATTTTGCCAAACTAAATAATCTGATGGTGTCAAAGGGTGACAGGGTTGACCAACGACGTCTTATTGTTATTCTTTACCCAAAAATTGATTTAAAACGTGAAGGGACTGGTTTTATTGTTCTGTAACTTGTTGCGCTCTGTCAAGGTTCCCTTGTTCCTCCGGTCTTCGAAGCGACGGTCTGTTAGTCTTTCGCCGTACTCGTCAATGGAAATTAATTCTTTCGCACCGGCCGTGTGTAGGGTCAAGTGTGGAAAGATACATGGAAACATTCAATGCCATTGCTGGTATTTGAACGACGAATCTACTGGTTGCCGTCCATCCCCTCTAACCCTTGAGATACTATGGCCGTACTCGTCAATGGAAATTAATTCTTTGGCACCGGCCGTGTGTAGGGTCAAGTGTGGAAAGATACATGGAAACATTCAATGCCATTGCTGGTATTTGAACGACGAATCTACTGGTTGCCGTCCAGCCACTCTAACCCTTGAGCTACTATGGCCAACGTGCTAACATGACATTAAATTTTACATCTGACTCGCGTTTTCCCGGTAAACCACTTAGAAGTTCTCATAAACACATGAGACTACTGCCTCAATGGTGACTTCCAAAGTGTAAGTACTTGAAGGCCCGAAATTTTATATTTAACCACTATTAGGTGAGCTAATGGAAATTAATTGTTCTTTCACAATGGCCGAGTGTATGCTAAAGTATGGAAAGATAGTCAGACTGAAAAATTCAATGCCATAGCCGGGATTTGAACCACGGATATTCTGGTTGCCGTCCAGCCACTCTAACCCTTGAGCTATTATGTCCAATGTGCCGACATGACATTAAATTCTCCATCTGACTCGCGTTTTTCCCGGTAAACCACTTAGGAGTTCTGATAAACACATGAGAAACTACTTTAATGGTGACTTACAACGTGTAAGTACTTTAAGGACCAGGCTTTTATAGTTAACCACTTAATTTCCATTGACCTAATAGTGGTTAACTATATTTCCCGGGCCTTAAAGTACTTACACGTTGTAAGTTGCCATTAAGGTACTTTCTCATGTGTTTATGAGAACTCCTAAGTGGTTTACCGGGAAAAACGCGAGTCAGATGGAGAATTTAATGCCATGTCGGCACGTTGGCTATAGTAGATCAAGGGTTAGAGCAGCTGGACAGCAACCAGAAGATCCGTGGTTCAAATCCCGGCTATGGCTTTGAATTTTTCAGCCGGACTATGTTTCCGTACTCGTCGATGTTGTGGCCGAGGAAGCGCTGTGATCTCACGGTCCGCCTCGACAAGTATCTGTATCGACTTCCAATTGTTATGGAGTTGATGCTGTGTTAGGAGAGAGAATTGGGACTTCTCTCAAGATTCTTTGTAAAATAGTCCTCTTAAATCTTTTCCGTCGGCGTTCCTAGTTACACGGATATCTTTAGGTTTCACTGTATTAGGAACCACTTGCCGAATGTAAATATACTTGCTGGAAGCATTTAAGTAAATAGATAAATCGCAACATAACATGGGATGCACTTCGTGTTCCTCTGGTTGCAAAGTATATATCGCCGTTTGACGCTGCTACGGATTCCTCCCACCCGAAACTCCACCCATGGGAAGCCTCCTAATTCTGTTAGCCTAAGCCAGTATTTCTATCTTCCCGTTGGTTATTTCATATTTATTTTTGCCTTAACTGGTCCCTTCTTTAACGGTATCCAAAGCAATTTTTGCGGTAGATTTTTCTGCCCCGGTTAATTCTTTCTTTCTCGACAGAAAGAGAAGGCCAATAACTTTTATGGCCCACGCTAAGAGTAGCAACAGATTTGAGGAATTCGTTCTGTTATTCATGCTTAAAACTGGCTCAGTTTCCTGAGTAACTGAGCCTGTATTTATTAGTAACTAATAAAAATCGGGCGCGCCGTAGTTGAATGATTAGACCGCTTGAATATTTCCAAGGTGACCCGGGTTCGATCCCAGAGTTCGACCTCAAAGTACGATTTGTGATGGACAACATGGAGCTGGGACAGGTTTTCTCTGGGTCCTCGGGTTACCCTCGTCAGTATTCCACCAATTGTTCCATCATATCGCTCTCATATCAGTCACTTCCTTCCTTCACAGCAGGCACTGAGCTGATCACCCGTCCTGGTTCTCTTGTCAAGGTCCAGAGTTTCCGTTCCAGAGGTCCGACCTTAAAAGGGATACAGGAACAAGAACTTCCTAACACTATCATAGCGGTAAAACTAGGGAGGTTAAGGAAGAAGACTAATTAATGTTAAGGCTTGTACCATTTTATACGTGTTTTTAAGGGTTTCCACGTGATACATTTTTAGAAGTACTGGTGTAAACACCATATAGGTTTGCTACTGAATAATATATAATTATTAGCTCTTAAATCAAAAATATCTAATAACTCATTTTTATACATGAATGAGCAGGCGAAATAACGCTACATGCATCGTCCTGTCGAAAGAAGGATCGTTCAATTTTGTATCATTCTACTGGATAATAAAGGTGCAAATTACTCAAAGTTAGGCCTCAGAGTTGATATACTTTCAAACAAGTTTGGCCTCATTGTTGCTTGTCTTACTGTAACCCATATAATAACCCAATATATAACCCAATTTTGTGCGAAAGAGTTGTCACATTGGAATTGAATGAATATTAAATCCTTTATCTTTTTTCCAAATGTACATTGTGCTTAAGTGAAGCAGTGCAATATTTGTTTAAAAGAAGGCGTTCAAGACATTCAAATCTTGGAGTATTTGGGACTATCCACAGCAGTCTATTTTCGCAATCACTGTTTTACTTCATTAACCACGGTAATTTTCTAACGTAACAGCTGAAGCTATTTTCAGAGTTTTATTTTGTCTAATTAAGGGATACCGGTAACTTGTACTGACTTGCGTGTTTTTTTCATTGGATACGGAACATTGTTTCCGAGATTGCATCCAATTTTTCATGTATTAAAATCCTGCTTTTATCACATTGTTAAATTTATATTGCAAATCTCGAACAATATCCTGATTTTTATATTTTGAATTAGCAAAACGTGTCTGAAGTTTGTGTTACGCTTACTGTAAAGCAATTACCTTCGCGAAACAAGATGTTTCATCAAGAAAACCATTTGTCTCTCTCCAAGGCGACCCGGATTCCATCCCAGGTTACCGCGAAGTGAGATTTGTGGTGGACAACATGGTGCTGGGGTCGGTTTTCTCCGTAATCTCCAGTTTTTCCCGTCATCTCATTCCTCCGGTGTTCCACATTTATCTTGTGTTTCATCAGTGCCACCTCCTGCGTTGCCAAAAGCGGCCGTTAAGCACTACACATTTCTAAGAAAACCATTCTTTTCAATACTAAAAATTACCAATAACCCATTGTTGCACTGCTTCACCATCAGGCCTAAAGAGACGCATGTTCCATATAGACTAATGCAAGAAAACACCACATTTATAAACTTCCAATGACTATATATCAGCCACTGCTGCTTCTGCAACTCTTGTTAGCCGTAGTTTGACTTCACAATGGAGGGGAAAGACTTTTCTGTAACCCGTCTGCAATTCATGTTTTAATATAGCCAGAATTTTGATATGTTAAGAACATCACCAACTTGGATATTTAAATGGTTTCAGATCCGTCTGAAACGGCAGTCTTCCTTCGTGAACATCACAACAACTGTTATTCTATTACGGCGTACTTCTTGTCCAAACTGATCTCTGATCTGCCTGTATTGGTGAGTAGAAATATGTTCTGTTATTTCATAGATGCTGGAGACATCTTCTATCTGTAACAGACTCCGTGAACCTTTTTTTTCAGGTTCTGTGTCCTACAGCTTTCATCTTGGCGGGGTATTTTTTGACAGACCAGCCCACGGATGGCTTCAGATTGCTCCAGTTTTGGCTTATGTGCTTCTTGACCACAGCCATGGGACAGACAGTTGGACTTGCTTCTGGAGCGGCCTTCGATGCTCAGGTAGATACGTGTTTCATATCAGAAGTGAATGACAAATAAGGTTTTTAGAGTTATTCGTTCCTTTAAGTCACTGGAGTCCTTATTTCTGTGACCTAGATTTTTGTTCTTCACTGTCAATTAGGCTTGCAGCCTGTTCCTCAGCAATGCAACATTTCTTTGTGGGTCGTCTCGTTTCTTGTTTTCCTTCTGATTGTATTTTATTATTCGCTTGACTAATTTTTAATTTCCTGCTTTTAATAATAAACTTTATTCGTTATTGTTTACTTTCTTAACTGTTCTCGACCGTTTCCTACAGATATTAATAATTTTAATACTATATATGAAAGGCCCGGGAAAGATTGGTAAAGAAAAGGTCCAAAATATACTAAGTTCTTTTCAACAATCTTTTATATTCTCAAAAATATTCCAAACTTAATTTCCAAAAACATAACCTTGCTACTGATCAGAGAGTATTTTTTTTTTTTTTTTAAATTTCGTTAGTATTTCGAATTGGGCACTAGCGTCGAGGAAATTCACAGCAATTCACGCGAGAATATACGGGAAAAATAATTTGAAAGAAGAATTTTGAGAAGGAATGTCCAAAAACTTACACTGAACGCGAAGCCAAAAATGTTGTCCCCAAAGTTCCTGCGAGAAGTGCGGCGAGAAAGGTGCGAAGTCCACTGTTCCATATCCATAACCAGAAGTGAAGGTACTTGTACTCCACCTCCCAAGGAAACCACGGAGCCTCCAAGCCTGGCCCTCCCGGTGGTGGTGGTGGTGGTGGAATTCAAATGTTAGAACTAACTCCCTCTGCCGGCGACACTGCCGCTTCCTGGCGCTAGGCGGCAAAACTTGATGAAGGCAGAGAGTAACGAAGGCGTATAAGTGGTCTAAGAGCAAACCTATTAGTATTACCCGGGACATTTAGCAAGATACTTTGTAGTGGAGGTGCTGTTATCTGTTTACACCGCACGGTTGGTTAATTATCAGAGGTAAATAGAATGTCACACGTACGTACATTATTGAATGCAGAAAATACGCTACACAAAGGAGCAGAACAATTTTGACTTAATTATGTGCGAACATTCCTATTCCAGCACATTCGTTTGACTTGCTTTATCCGTATAGCTTCCATCTGTGGAGAGGTCGTCTAAAGGAGGGATATCACCTCTTATGTCCCTAGAGCTACAGTTGTTATCTCTGGAATCCATAAAACGACTAATGAGTTTGCTTCCTCTCTTTCCTCAGTGCTATACAAACCAACATTGATTACTATTCTTTCTATTTCTTCTTTCATCAATGCATCTTGTTGCCAGTATTGTTATTCTACGGCCTTAATTCTGATGCACGCGTTTTTCCAATCCACTTCATTGCTGTCATCAACACTATCTGATTTGTGTTTAAGTGCGTTTAAATTCATAGAAAGATATTTTTCTGTTCTGCTGATATTCCATATCAGTTCAATGGGGTATAAATAGCAATGATACGGCGGCAATCTATATCCTGGTTTCGCTTCCGCTCTCTTCTACAACTAAATGTCGACGTGGTACAAACGCTTCTTAGCGGAAAACCTCGCTTTCCTCCCTGGATACGCGACGGGGTCCGTTGCAACCTTGGGCTCACATCCATGGTGAAAGATAGGACGCCTTTTTAGAACTCAAGGCGCAATTCGGGGATTGCGATTTTATCTATACGGACGGATCAGAGAGCGAACTTGGAGTCGCGTGTGCTTTTATTTTTTGGCGTAGGAGTTTTACTTTTGTTTTATGGTGACTGTTGGATTTTTACCGCGGAGCATTTTATTCTTTACCAGGCGATTTTATATATTGAGTGGCATTCTATGCGTATCTGCGTGCTCTCTATGGAATCCCTCAGTACGCTTCAAAGCCTCTTGACGCTGTACCTTTACCATCCTCTGGTGCAGCGTATTCAGGATAGTCCACTGCCTGGCACCGGGATTACCTTTGTGTGGACGCCAGGTCATGTGGTAGTGTCTGGCAATGAGGCTGCAGATGCCGCGGCTAAATCTGGTGGTGGTGGGGGTGGTGAGGGTGGTGATGATGGTGGTGGTGGTGGTGGTGGTGGTGGTGGTGGTGGTGATTTTTATTTTTATTATTTTTATTATACTGCGGTACTCATGCGTCACACCACAAATAACACGAGTTTAACAAATTAATACGCATCTTATAGCCAACCATCACAATACGCGTAGTTTCCAATAACGCCGTACATAAACAAAGCTCAAGTATTTGTCCCGGGTAATACGAGGGTCGGCTGATAAGTCGCGGTACTCGCATACAAATGGCGCCACTGGGCCTGTTTGACGGATAGCATCATATTTTAACTCCAGACTAGCTTGTATACATAGTTACAGGTCAATAGCTTGTCTAATCTTTCAACGACAGCATTTTAAACAAGTGAGGTTTCACGAAAATAAGAGATTTGGAAAAACGAGCAGTGATTAAATTATGTAGAAAATGAAGCTAGTTACAGTGAAGCAATGAGTATTAATGCAAATATAACTATTTGTAATAAAAAAACTTCACTTATCTTAAGAAAAATAATGTCGATTTTTCTTATTAGTTAAATTAGTTGAAGTTGAAATCGATTTCACAAACCCCTGTTCGCGTCGTCAGTCAAAGAAAACCCTAAATAATTATATAATCATAACCCTAAGTGATTAAATACTTCATTTGAAAGGCTTAACGCCCAAAGAAATCAAGGAGGAAATGGGCAGTACATTGAAAAGCTCTGCCCCTTCATATACAATGATTAAAAGTTAGGTTACATAGTTTAAAATGGGACTACGAGCACTAGTGATAAGCCTCGCTCTGGACGCCTTGTGGAAGTCACAACTCCAGAGATCATTGAAAAAATTCATCGTTTAATACTGGAAGACTGCAGATTGAAGTTGTTTGAGATAGAAGAGGCTGGAAATATATCAAAAGACCGTGCAGAGTTCTAAAATGTATATATATATATTATATATATATATATATATATATATATATATATATATATAAGGATACAACAATCACCATACATATTGGAAATGGAATTTATATTAAATGGATACATACAAATCAAGGTGTAAGACAGGGTTGCAGTTTGTCTCCTATTTTATTCATAATTTATATAGATGATCTTGAGTACGGAGTGGATGTTTAAGATTAACGGAGGCATTCATCTTGCACCAAACTTTATTCTTAAGACGATGCTATTTGTGGATGACCAAATAATTATAAGTAAAACTGAAGACGAGCTGCAAAGAGCAGTATATATTTTACAGAAGTTATCTAAGAATTATAATTTCAAAATTTCCACAAATAAAACAAAAACAATGGCGTTTCGAGGTAAAGACACTGTTAGACTTAGAGGAAGTTATGGGTTTTAAATATTTGGGAACATATGTCAGTTATAAATATGAAAAGGATTTTAAAAATAAATTACCAATGTTTGAACAAATATGCGGCAAAATAAATAGAAGCCTAAATACTAAAACCAGAAAAGAAATGAATGAAATTTTATGAGGTAATGGCTGTGCCTGCTTTTCTTTTTGGTTCTGAAACATGGACATTAACAACAGCAGACAAAAACAAGATACAGGCTGCCGAAATGAGATTTTTAAGAGCAGTAAAGAGATGTACTCTTTTAGATAAAACTCCAAATGAAAAAATAATAGAAGATTTACAAATACGTTCTTTAGAAGCAACAAAAAAAAAAAAAAAAAAAAAAAAAAAAAAAAAAAAAAAAAAAATGGATGGAGAGAGCATATTGAGGGAATGTCGAGAGATAGGATACCAAGAAGAGTTAAGAACTATAAACCTAGAGGAAAGACATCCGGGAAGACCACGAAAACGATGGTCAGACATGTTTTAAGCCGGAACAGGCAGCATTGCCTAGCCCTTGGAGTGAAGAAGAAGAACGTGCAGATAATATTTTAAGTAACGTTTTGAGCTTTCACAAGGTCTGTGCAAGATGGGTGCCGCGCTTGTCAAAAGTAGCAAAGAAAGTGTTGCTCTTAAGAATTTGGAACTCTACGGTAAAAATCTCAGTGAATGTTTGAGACGGTTTATTACCATAAATAAAAATTGGAAACTGCACTCCAGAAAGTAAATCACAGTCAAATCAGTGGTTTGCGCCAGTTGAACCAACTGCAAAAAAGGCAAAGTCAATTTTCTCACCAAACAAGTTTATGGCGAATGTTTTTGTGATGTACAGGGAATTAATGTAATTGATTACTTGAAAAGGGTTGAAGTATCACTGGTGACTATTGCACAAGCTTACTGCAACGTTTGAGTGATGAGGTGAAAAGAAAAAGACGTCATTTGTCAAAGAAAAATCTTGTTTCTTCATGACAATGCTTCGGTGTATCGTTCAGTCATTGAAATGCGAAAAATGTACGAATTAAAGTTGGAACTGCTTGATCATCTAGTCTATTTGCCAGATTTAGCACCCAGTGACTACCACATGTTCCCGAACCACAAACACGTTCTTGGAGGACGAAGGTTCCACAGCAACGAGGAGCTCATTGATGCGGGAAAACAGCTATTTTGAGGGCCATAATAAATCGTACTACAGAGATGGTTTAATTAAATTGGAACACCAATATGACAAATGTATTAGCCGTTCTGGAGATTATGTTGACAAATAAAAAAATATAATGTTAAATAAATTTGTTGTTGTTGTGAAGCCCTGGACTTATTAGCCGACCCCTGTAAGGACGTCAATAATAGGTTGATACGTGAACCATGTAGCCCTAGATTGTGCAAGTGTGACAAAAATGCAATGCCGAAAGTTAAGGGACTGAAAGGGTGTCCTTTTGCACAAGAATTTCATGGTAGTTATTTTGCACTAAGTAGAAATATATTAAATCAAAACTGTATCATACAAATATCAGAAGCAACAAACTGTATTCTGTAAACAATGAAGCACTAATCTGTTTCATATAACTTTGTCCCGCTGACATGTATCACTCCGCGTGCAACTACCTCCCCCTCACCCTCATCGGCTAATGCTTTCGCGCCATAGGCGGTGCCTTCCCGTCACATTTAAACCTTCAGTAAACATTATAATAATTGCCAGCAAGATAAATATAATCATACAAATAAGAATGTGGAGGTATGCAAAAATACAAGTTTATAATGAAAGTGAGCAAGTTGAAACTGAGTGAATGAGCAATGAAACCGAAACAGGTTTATAATGAAAGGCCCTCGGCCTTTTTACTGGAATTTTTTAAACTAGCACAAATACCTTGCAAAAATGCTCGTTTTTCAGTCTTAAAAATCGTGTCACGCCATACTTTACTTTTCGCGTGTCCTTCATTCACCAAGTCTCGCCAAGGTAGTGTGTTTTGCGATTTGTACCTCGGTACAGTCTGATTGTCCTTAAATAACGTCTTCGCCACACAGCAATATCGCCTCTATCCCTTAGAAATTTTTTCTTGTCCCTTATTTCATTCACAAAACCCAGCTGTATAAGAAATCTATACAGACTAGATCTGCTGAAATTTGTAAATCTGCATCCTCATTTACAGCAGACAAAATTTTATTTATATTAGGGAGTTCCACAAAAAGTGGAAGGGTCTTTTGATTTCACTAGTAATGTCTCAAATGGGGAACTTGAATGGAAGCCCAAAGTTTCAGCAATCTGTAAGCGTATGACTAAGAGACGGTAATTAATGATATTGGAACTGGTTTCAGCTTGGTGTGTTTGTGGTACCTGCTGTGACAATACCAATGCTGCTGTTTTCTGGATTCTTCATGAACCTGCGGGACATTCCCAGAGGTCTTAGATGGCTGGCAGATGTAAGTTACTTTCGACAAAGCTTCGAGGCTGGACTAGTGACCATCTATGGCTACAACAGAACGGATCTAGAATGTTCTTTACCTTATTGTCACTTTAAGTCGGCAAATAAATACCTGGAGGAGTTCGCCATGGATCAAGCTAGTTACTTCGTTGATGTATTGCAGTTACTGGCTTGGATAGTTGTCCTACAGGCTTTAATTTTCGGTATCCTCACATGGAGGTTGCGAGCTGGTCGATAGTGTTATTGTTTTGTTTGTTATTTTTTAATAAATATATTTTCTTATATTTCAAAGCAGTGCATCATTCTAAATATCCTTAGATATTTTTAGTTGATGATATGTAAAGGAAGAGCAGACAGAATACATCAAAACATGTACAACGTAAAACCCACATGAAAAGAATGGAAGGAATTAATTTTAAAGTATTATCAGAAGTTTCATAGTGTTTTGCTAGTAAGAACAACGGTATTCCAGCTGCATATAACATTTGTTTCATCGCCAGTGGCATTTTGTCCTCCTGTTGTACCCAAAACAGAGATAAGAAAATTACTCGCGACTTGTTGATAACGTGATTGATTCTAGTCATGTTTATTATGTACTGAAGAAGGATGAGATCGACCAGCTAACCTAAAACGAAGATGACAGATTTGTGTGACATAGCTGGTTAACAAGAACATGCCAAAAGTGTTTTATGCAAATAATATATCCTGCGTATTAGCAGTCCTGCAATTTACTGAGAAGCTATGAAACAGTTGACATACTAGTAAAAATTTAATGTGTTGCAGAGCATTATCGGCTAGTCATTAAGTTCGCAGACTAACGACTGGTATTCAGACAAGATATATTACAGTTTCACCAGTTGTTGGGCACCATGGGTTGGCTTATGAGGCAAAAGGAGTTTTCGTGTAGCCGAAGTTTTGTATCAAAAGCTTCGTATGGCGTATAGACCCCCTATAGCAACTCCTCTCACATGAATTATATGCAAATCCTGGCAAATTCACTCCGTTTTGCCTTTACTTATTTATTTGAATGCTAATGGTAGAGCAGTGTAAATTAACATCTCTTCCAACAAGCTATCAGCAAGTTACTAGAATTGAATACGGAACGTCTCGACTGAGAAGTAATATTGTCAGGCTGCAAGATGAGACTTCGCTGAGAACCCACCTTTGCCAGACCTGATACAGGACGTTGCTTCGCTAATGAGAGTTTACACATAGCAAAAGATAAGAAATATATAGTTTTTATAATCCGATTATTTAATAAAATGCAACACTATACTTACAAATCAGTCATAGCACTTACATCTTAAGTTTCTTGTTCAATATTGCTTCACGTTGCTGCACTATTTACATTACATTACACACACACACACACACACCACACACACCACACACACCACACACACCACACCACACACACCACACCACACCACACCACACCACACCACACCACACACACCACACCACACACACACACACACACACACACACACACACACACACACACACACACACACACACACACACACACACGCTGAATGGGAGAGATGTATCCGTCACCAAACCCACGCTAAGAGTGAACGAATCCGCCAGAAGACCGCGTGGTCATACCGGTCCAAACCCTACCCCCTCTAGTGAGCAATTGCATACGCTGTTACCCTACCATCCTAGCTTGATAGGGTGGTGCTGTCGCGTGGTTACCACAATATTCTCTCAAATAATTTTGGAAATGCGCAAGTACCTGTAAACTATATGTATTGTTATTAACTACACAAGCGCCATAGAATTAAGAGAAATTTGGCATCCATATATTGCAGTTGTAAACGACTTTGATGACCAAAATGCTGTGCAAACAAGAATTGTTCAAATCTCTGAAGGACGCTACCAATAATCGGTAGAATTTCTTCTAATTTTCGGAAGTATTGTACACAATAACAGTAAGCTACCGACACGTCTCGGTAGAGTAGAAGGTAGTGTCTTCCCTCACGTTCAACAGGCCGATATGACTTAACGTTGGAGGACGTAAATTGTTAAAAAGGTATCCTGCCATAAACAATTTTCTCATAAAAATACAGAAATTAACAATTGTAAGCTACATATACAAAACAAACACAGGCTAGGTTATTCGAATATTTCTTTTATCTAATTTAGCTCTCCTGTTTTGCACTATGTGATCTTCTTTACATATGGATTTAGCAAATTTATGTAGGTATACACGCAAAATCATTCACTACTCCATTCTCCGACAAGGAATATAGTTCGTATGCACCGAAGCTATCATATTCACGACTTACTTCAGCCAGCAAATAAACCTGACAGTTTTACATAAAACAGTTATAGGTATAATGACCCAGAAGTAAAATCCGCAAATGAGAAAACCTCATTGAAGGCTAATCTCATTCTATTTTAGAAATGTTATTTTAGAAATGTTATTTTAGGTACAAGTAATAAAATCGCTTTTAAAAGGCTCTGGCTTATACAGGGTTCGTCATTTTAAACCTAACGGGCGCACGGCATTTCGCCTATGCGTGATTGAGTGTGCCACAGCCAGCTTTGCATAAAGCATGTATAACACTCTCACATTACAGAATAAGCTGGAAGATGCCCTCCACCCTCGGCTAAACAAGCATTATATCGAGAGAACCCATTCTGATTCACACGATTAAGTTGGGCTACCGTAATGTGTCCGATTTAATTTCTAATATTTCAGGTTACCCCACAAGTAAAACTCAGACTGCTAGACTGGGGGAGTGACAGGGCCATACACCGGCGCTAATCACTATCTTCAAACCTCCCCAAATGTTATTCATAGGCACTTCTGTTGTAAGGGTAGTAGCAGAATCTTATTGAAAGTACCCATATGATTTCTCTTCTTCTGCCAATTAAGGATAGTGTCAATGTGTTTCGGTACCTCTCTAAATTTACAGTCTGCTCATCTAGCACTAACAGCACAAACTCCAACTTTCCGATCGTAATTTGGGATTTCGTGAACACCATATATCGACTGTTAGGAGTGTTGACGCACATGTCTGCTGTGGGTAGTGAGGGAATCCAGCAAACTCGCGGGAGAGACGAAATGCCATGTGCTCCGTTTGGTTTTAATTGAAGAACCCTCATTAAGTTCGATTATATATGTTAATGTAATATATTGTAGCGTATGAGTTGAAGTTTCCATCGACGATTGTTTCCACTGGCAGCAAAGTGTGTATCACACCATCTTTTCAAAAGACAGACCTGATGGGACATAACAATATGAGAGCTGAGGGAAGTCATCGTACACAATCTTACAAAGAATAAATACAGGTGCAAAAAGGTACAGAGCCCAGTGTAGCAACAAATTCAATATATGTGAACATTACTTCCTTGCTCGCTCGTGCTGTCTGGCTGCATGCAGCCAGAAGGTTTTTGCTGCGTGCCCACCCGTTAAGGGTTTTACCGCAGGTAAGATTTAGATTTGAAGTTTGTAGGATAAAGGTGGTGTAGGTTTTGAGGTTGGAATTAAATTTAGAGGTTACAAAATGTACCTTCGGGTTGAAGGGGCGGATGAAGTACTTTGCACCCAAATTGTTTTTTTTTTTTTTCCTTTGTTTGTTTAATTTTTAGTTGGGGTAAATTTAGATCCCAAACAGCTTAGAAGAATTATGAAGAGCTCAGCTTTAGCTGCTGATAGGATTAGCTCCTGTGTTATCTGGGGTGCCGCATGCCATACGGGGTACCCGATGCAGTCTAGATCGGCGTCTAGTGGGGTCATAATCTCCCAATGATCAAACAAGGGCGCTTCTGTGTGATGGTAAACTTGCGTATAATTTTGAAGCGCGGCGCCTAATTTCATCCTCCACGTATGGAAGACCCGATGCTTCGTGCAGCAACCTGGTAGGGAAATAACGTCCCACAGAATAGATAGGCCGCAGTCCTCTATTCTGTGCACGTTGAAGCCATGCTATCCAGTTGTCTGCTGCCATGCCCCAGATCTCGCAGGCATATAGCATCACCGGGATTACCAGCGCTCGGAAGAGACATAGCGTTCGCTATTTTATGTATTATACTTAGTAACTTTCTACCTGTGTGCGTGTTACAGTTTAATTTTTTTTATTTCTGTTTATAGTGAAAACAGTCTTGTTTATGGAAACAGGAAATTAATGGTATAAATATTGTAATAAACAGTAGTGAGTCTACCATTTTCTCGTTATATTGCCTCTCGTCACATAGCCATGAGATCTCTATACTGTGATTTTGTGGCTTCACAGACTTAAGTCCAGGTTGCAGGAATTTAAATAGAAATGCACTTTGTTTCCGTAGAAAGGCAGTTTTTACACCCTTGGCAGCAGAATGACGTAACATGTACCAACACAGTCTCTCGTGGGTTCTCTGCACTTATAAATAATCAATAGTTCACTATGAGATCACAGCTGCACGCACACAATTATCAAGTCCAATTACGACTGTCTCAAGACAACCAACTGCTGCTTTTTATACATTCACTCATTGTTCTAGGAATTAATGGAATGTTCTGTAACAATCAACACGGTATCAGAAAGCTAACCTACCAGTCATCTATCTGTCTCTTTATCTGTTTAGGTAGGCTTTTATCTCTCCGCTGCACTGTCTGTCCCTTTGCGCCAGTCGCAACAATGCCTCACGACAATACCCATACCTTTGAGGTACTTTCAGACCTCGGAAATAAAATTCGTGACTTAAAAAACCCTATTGAAAGTCTATTTTAGATACAAGTAATAAAACCATTTTTTTAAAAAATCTTTAAATTTTAAACACCCCTGAAAAAATAAAATATCCAGCTGGAATTTGTGTGGAAATTAGACTGCATACGCGGCATGTGCATTGTAGAGCTCTAGTCTGTTGTTTTTGGTCTTAGTTGTTTGTCCCTCACAGCCCAGTACAGACAACCGGACTCCCTGCACGTTGCATCGTTGCTGCAATCACACTATTTCCTGGACCTTTCTGGTAACAATTCAACGTTATTCTCTCCATTCCTCTCCACATATCTTCTGGTTCTTCCGGATCTATTTGGAGTCATTCAATATTCTGCCATTAGAATGATCAATGCAAGGTCTTCACATAGTTTACATTTTATCAACACAAGGAATAGGAATGATAAGAAAGAGAATTAAAACTATATTAATTCCAATGGGTAATATAATAATCGTTATTTGGAATAAGTCCCTCTGTTTTTACTGTGAGCCAATAATTTACACTTTCACTCTCAAACCTATTTGTAGGTATTTATGGAAATGGCATTTAGGGTTCATTTCAAAGGGGCCGAATACAAACGATTCACAGTGGCGTTCTAGAAATAGAGGTGTGCCAATACACGTTCACAATGACATTGTGACTTGCATGTCTATGAGAACTGACTCTATTCTTCAGAAGACCGAAAGGTAAAATGAATACCTACCAACTTAAAAATAGGCATGAACATCCTGTGAACTGTCATCACACAGCTGCTTATAGGTAAATATGTTACTGTAATCTCATATAGGTATTGTCCTCATATTCTAAATGCTAAATCTAGCCCGTTACTTAATGCGTACTTTTAATGACATTTAGGGAGTATTTGTTTTCTCAAAACGCTTATCTTTAATTTGGTCATTCCCCTAAAAAGGAAAACGTTCCCGACGTGTAAAACATTTATTTAAACATTAAAATAAATTAAAATGTTGATTGTTGTCGAAATTCATTGAATTTCTTAAATATTTAAGAATATATTAAATTCTTGGTTAAAGTATAAATCCCTGGCAATTTTAGAAAAGAACATGAGCATGGTTTGAAATTCTATAAATACAGCATCTGACATTTACCGAATATAATATAAATTTTACAGGGCGCCGGGGTAGCGCAGTGGTTTCGTTCGCGGCTCCCGTTCTAAGGGTCCCGAGTTCGATTCCCGGCTCTGGGGTTGGCGATTTTAAGTCGGCCCTATCCACGCCTTCACCTCTGTCTAGCACACGTGAAATAACCCCTATGGCCAACGTGGTTCGGAGTCCACGGTAAAAACTGTAGGTCGTCTCACCTCACCGCCATCTTCACTATCACCCTATCATCGGAGGTAATGGACACCGCCCGCTGGGTGCCTCCACCTGAGAAATGGGTCCGGTCATCACTTGGTGGGGTGAGGTTACCCCGAAGGCCAAGGTTGCCATGTGGGGAGCGTTAGTAACTAACTATATAAATTTTACAAACTGAAAATTGGAAAGTTATGCATTTCAAAGATTACATAATTTTAGGTGTTATAAATATTTAAATTTTCATATGAGGGTATTAAATGGAAATGTTAATGGATATTCTACTTTTACACGAATTCTGAATCCTTTTAAAATGTAGTTTATTTCTCTAAATCTGATCTTTTGATCTTCACGGTTACACTTGCCGCTTATAATGTCAATTCTTGCTAAGTAAATATTATACTGAAGAAACATGTCTATTTTTTAATGTGCTAAACAGGACCATAAATATCATTGATACACTCTTTAATATTACAAAGCCATTGTTTGGAATTCGATTTATAAAATTTACTTCAAAGCTTTAAGCGTTTCAGTTTTCTGAACTGTATTCTTTCCAGCAAAGGAAAGGGTTATAATGGGATATATAACTTATTGTACCGGAATATAGAATATGACAATTTTAGTATTTGTTGTGCAATATTTTAGCAGAGATTTTCTTTTTTAAGATATAAACAAACGTCAATTTCTATATTACAATGCTTTGCTTGAATAAGAAAATGTTATTTTAAAAGAAATAAGCACTATTACAATTTATTTTTAGCTAAAACTACTTCTAAGACACCTTCTGGATCTACTTTATTCATAACATTTTGGTAACTAACTGCAATAGCTATGGCTATAGTTGCCGTCCAGAAAGTTAAACATTGGTCCATAATTTTATGAAAAATAAAATTCCGTATTTTAAAGCGGCAAAATATTTTCGTAATTACATATGCTAAACCATTTTCAAAATATTTATTAATATCTTGTGAAAGGTTACAGAACTAGCAAATAACATCTTTGTGAGGGACAACAAATTCAATTTATGCTTTCTTTAATATCTACTAATCAGTCTGTTTCCGTTTTCTTCGAGAATGAACATCGGGAGAGTTTGTTTTAAAATGTTCTAATCCTATTAAAAATATAAAATATAACACTGATAGAATGTAATGTCTAAAATATGAGACTAAATGATTCCTTATTTATTATTTTCAAAGTATAGCTTCTATATTTTTATGTAGTGTCAATATATACTTAGCAAAAAGCTCTTTGCAATGGCTTAAAGGAATTACTTCCTCATTCATTTTTCCGTCTACAGGGATAAGTGATGCTATTGTGTTGCATTGGTATTGTGAACTACTTAACTGTTTTGCAGCACATAAATAATAGCTTATGTATTCATTTTATGACATGTTCATAACTACCTTCCGGAATTCACCAAATACCAGTTGTTAAGTATTACTCATCAGTTTCTTCCAAGTATGAATTTTTCGCAATTCACTACTTTAGGATTATAGGTCTTTGTGTATGTGTTCTGACAAAATGTCGGTGTGTAACCTAGGTTGAGGTTTATCCCAGCGTAGCTGAAAGAATTTAAATCAGAATAAGTATTTCTTCTCCACTATCAGTCCTAACCGCATGATATCCACTAATTATACAGATTTGGAGATATTTCTCGTAAAATAAGAACACCATATTTATAATAATATCCTTCTAACAGTGATATTCTGCTTCTGAGTTCTTTAAAGTTCCACTTGGAAAATTTATGGGGTACATAACGCACATTTGCACCACACACCGCATACAACAAAATTTCTGTTACCTTCTGTTATAAGGAATATTTAGGATGAAGTTATCTTATTTCAGTCTGGATATATTTTCTTTTCCTTTCATACTTTGAAACAAGCTGTTCGGAATGTGAAGAATCTCTAAAGAACTTTGTTCCTCTTTTTCTCTTTTTCTCCCCTCGTTCCTCTCTTCTTGGCTCACCTAAACCAATAGCAACAGCACAATCTATTGCTTAATGCACTTACTATAAGCTTTGAAGGGACTGAAGCAGTAGTGCTTTTCTGGTGACAAAAACTTATTAATAGAGACAATACACACACGCACGCACGCACACGCACACGCACACGACTGGACATTGAAGATCTTAATGTTAGACCTTCGGTCTCAAGCCAGATCAGGGTTAGGCCCTCTACTGGCAGTGGAGTGTTTTGTAAGGAAGGATAATATGTGGCAGAAGATGAAGTTGAAGTTATATATAAGCCATCCGCTGTGTTATTTTATGTGCCTAGAAGCAGTCTCGGGCGTTTGTAGCGCTCTCCAGGATCGATGTCCTACTCACCTAGACCGCAGATGAGGGAGTTGAAGTTGTGGGAGAGATTTTGATCGAAGGAACGTGAAAGGATATGGATGTAGTCTGTTATTGTGGGGATACGTAGGTCATGTCGGATAACTAGATTGGGGATGTACCAAGGGGAGTCTGTGGCAATGCGGAGGAATCGGGATTGTAGAATTTCAAGGCGGTGTGGGTGAGACTTGGCTGCTACTCCCCATATTTCACTGGCGTATGTGATGGCTGGTCGTAGTACTTGCTTATACAGGAGAATTTTTTTAGGCAGAGATATCACCGATCGGCGGTTATAGAGAGGGTAGAGCTTGTCCATCCTTTTGCTCTCCACGTCAATTTGATGTCGAGTAGAACACCAAGTTACTTAATGTAAGTGTTCCAATGGACGTCCTCACCAGCTAGGCGAATTGGTGGAAGATCCGCTATTCGTCTTCGAGAGAAGGTAATGACCTGGCTCTTCTGTGGGTGGACGCGTAGGCGCCAACGTTTCAACCAGGTTGTGAGGGAGAGAATTCAAGCAAGCAGAGAAATTGTCGTTGGAATGGGTGGTGGGGCCTTCCGACGGATACTATTCCAGGACTAGGTCCTTTACTGGTTAAGACAGGGTTTGAAATGAAAACGGTGGTAAACGGTGTCATTGTGTTGGGAATGTTATGATGCTTGAAGCTTTGGTATGTTAGATGTTGGAGAGTGAAATATTAGATTAATATAGATTAAATTAAATTAGATAGTTGTGAGAGATTTTATTTTCCCAGGGGATGAAGATATTCAGGGTTGATGTAGGAGGAGCCTCGGATGCTTGTAGCGCTCCCCGGGGTCGATATCATACTCCCCGAGGCCACGAAAGATGGCGTTGAAATTACGGGGAAAGGAGTGGAAGAATTTTTGAGATAGGGAGAGCATGTAGTCAGCGAGGAATGGAAAGGAAAGGTCACGGTGAATATTGATGTTTGGAATGTACCAGTCGGCATTGACAGCATTACGGAGGAAGTGATTTTGGAGGGTTTGGAGGTGTTGCATATGGGTTTTAGCAGCGGTGGCCGAGACTGGTCAGACGTAGGTGAGGGAGGGACGGAGGACTTGTTTGTCGAGGAGAAGTTTGTTTGCAATGACATGGCGGAGTTACGGTGGCATAGTGGATAGAGTAGTGCCATCTTGCGAGCAATTTTGGTGTGCAGGGTGCCGATGTGAGCCTTCCAGGTGAGAGAATACATGTAACGTTTGAGTTGCCAACTGCTAACAAAGATAATTCTTGTAGCGGTTTGGAAACGTCTCGATAGGTAGCAGCTCATGTAACAACGCCTGTCTGCGCGCCAGGAGCTGCGTTGTTCTTTTGATTACTACTCATAGATGGCAGGGCCATACTGTATAGGCAAACAAAGTATTGGCGGTAAGTAAAATCTGTGGAATTTGAAAGGATAGCAGTCCAGCGCCTTATGGAATATAAGATGTCACTTCCATACATCATTTAACCTTTACGAGCTTATTTATTACGTAGTGAAGTTATTACTATTTTTGCAAGTACCAAAATAAGAAGGAAATAATGATTTCGTGTTTGTTATCTGTTGACAGATCAGGATCCTCCAGTAAAGGCAACTGAACATGCCCTTGTGAGTGATAGTCTAAGAAAATTCTGGCTTGGAAACGGAAATAGCGACAAGTTCATATTTTAGAATAAAAATAACTATAAACTATAGGGCTAAGAGGAGATCTGAAGACAACAATCCAAACAAAAGCATAAAGATTGTTAAACGTAAAAAAGGGCATAGGCACGCGAAGTAACTTAACAGAAAATCTAGCCCACCTCGGTAGTGTGGTGGTAGCATGTATGCTTCACGTTCAAGAGGTCTCGAGTTCGAATCTCGGTCAGGGTGAGTTACCTAGAGAAGGTTTTTTCGGGGTTTTCCCCTCATCCTAAAAATATGAATGTTGGGTAACTCTAAACTCCATGGACCCCCGGCACATTTGAGCATCATTTCAGCCATTCCATTTATCATTCGATATGATTTAACTTTGGAAGACGTACAGTACAAAAAAAAAAAAAAAAAAAGTAAACTGATATAATGCAGACTATAAGGATCCTTACAAAGTGTGAGTGATTGAAAAATTAGCTAATGAAAGTGAAGGTGCTAGAATACTTCTGCTATGCAACACTTACACCACTTTGGCCCAATTCCTCTGTCCGTTTGCACTCCGTTTACTGGAGACACTGAGACAAAAGTTTCATGTGTACTTTTATGGTAACAATTGAGATGTTTATTAAACGGCTGAAAATATATACCAAAAGAAAAAAGTACTTCATTTAATTTTTCTTAAAAATAAGTTGCAATAAAACTGTTTCAACAACCTATAAGTAATGTATTAGAAATGACATTAAAATGTTTTAAAGGCACAGTGCACAAGTGCTTGCTCTAAACTGTCTATTAGAAATATCTACCGATTGTCAAGGAACATTGCTCGTATTGGGAGTGTGATGGGTCTACGTTACATAAACACACTCTTACGTACATCCTAAGATGCCCATCACTAACACTTAGTCTTCATGGCTTTCTAGAAGTTGTATAAACGGTTTCATAATGTGAAACCTGATATATATATATATATATATATATATATATATATACAGGGTGAGTCACCTAAAACTTGCACCGTAAATATTTCTGAAATGGTATGTGCTATTGATATGCAGTTTTCACGGAATTGAACTATAGGCAGGGGCTCGCATTTTCAAATGATACACAGATTTTTATAATTTTTAGAAAGTGTATTTATGTACAAAAGTTACATTTTTTTAAATGGAACAATGCGTATTGACATTAAGAAAATAAAAGTAGAATAAATTAGAATGTCAATGGTGTTTTTTGCACGATTCTAATGTAGTTTACGAGAAATCGTCATTTGTACAAAACGGGACAATGGCTAGGACAAACTAAAGAAAAACAAGTGAATGAAGAAAAATGAGGATTCTGACAAGTAAACAAAACTGTACCCTCAAAGCCTGTGTTCAAAATGAGCACCACCAGCTTGAATACAAGCTTCCAGTCTAGTATGTAAAGATTGCTGTACACGTTATAGCATTTCAGTGGAAATTTCAGCGCAGGCAGCAGTAATACGCCGTTTCATATCTTCTGGTGTAGTTGGTATGTCCTTGTAGACAGTGTCTTTCAGCTTCCCCCACAGAAAAAAATCTAAAGGAGTCAAATCTGGTGAACGGGCCGGCCAAGGTACAGGTCCCCTTCGTCCAATCCACCGATTTTGAAACAATCCTTGAAGATAAGCTGTAGTAATTCGTGCACTATGGGCCGGACAGCCATCATGTTGATACCACAGATTCCTCCTAGTCTGAAGGGGAACGTCTTCTAACATCTGTGGGAGATCGTCTGTTAGGAGGTTGAGATACTTCTGTGAATTCAGTGTTCCTTCTATGAAAAAAGGGCCAATGATGTGATGGTTCACTATTCCACACCACACGTTCACACTCCATGGATGCTGACGTTCTACCTGACGCAGCCAGCGAGGATTGTCAACAGACCAATAGTGCATATTTTTTAGATTTACTTGGCCATGATTTAGTAAATGTTGCTTCATCAGTGAACAAGATACGTGACAAATTTGGAGTATCATGTCTCAATGCCCATGTACAAAAGTTCACACGATTCTCAAAATCATTGCCATGCAGCACTTGATGGAGAGAGATGTGATACGGATGGAACTTATGACGATGGAGGATGCGGATTACACTTCTTTGACTGATGCCGCTTCCTCGTGCGATTGTACGAGAACTAATGTGGGGATCTACTGCAACAGCAGCTAGAACATTAATTTCTCCTTGCTCTCCAGTTGCTCGTTTGTTTCTGGTGCGTTTTCTAGACGTTATACTACCACTTTCACGTAATTGGTTGAAGAGGTTCACAAATAATTGACGAGATGGTTGACATCTATTCGGATATGTTTCCAAGTACACTGTACAGGAAAGAACTGCATTCTTTCTACATTCACCATAAACTATGAGCATATCTGCTTTTTCTGCATTGGTAAATACCATCTTCCAAGCACGCCCTACTGCTTCAACTATCACAAAATAACTGCCAGTGTAGACAAAACACATTGTAAACAAACATAACAACATCCTAGCCTAGCAACTAAGCAATTGAATGAAACAAACAACTGCCGGTGCGTTCAATTTTCAAATGACGATTTCTCGTAAACTACTTACATTAGAATCGTGCAAAAAACACCATTGACATTCTAATTTATTCTACTTTTATTTTCTTAATGTCAATACGCATTGTTCCATTTAAAAAAATGTAACTTTTGTACATAAATACACTTTCTAAAAATTATAAAACTCTGTGTATCATTTGAAAATGCGAGCCTCTGCCTATAGTTCAATTCCGTGAAAACCGCATATCAATAGCACATACCATTTCAGAAATATTTACGGTGCAAGTTTTAGGTGACTCACCCTGTATATAATATATTTTAAAAACGCAAATTTAAATTTTATAATTCGTATTTTTAAAACTTCGAGAGTCTATATGAACGAGGCCTTAAAATTCCGTCAAGAGATTGACGATTCCTACTGCATTTTTAAAATTAATTTAAACAAAGCTCAAATTAGCAAAGATATATGCTGCCGAAGAACGTATAAGATCAGACTATCAGATCGTCACAAAAGGTGAGACTGATCACCACACCATCATCCCCATCGCTTCTGCAGTTACGCATAGGCAGTGCCGTAGTGGAGGGGAAACGCGGATGTACGCCGTCCCCCCACTACTTTTCGGAGGGGTATGCAGTCCCCTTACTAATACTATTATTTATACTTTTTTTAATTCATTACCTTTCTTAATTTAACATTCAAAATAGTGTATGTATACTCAAATAATGTTTGACTATTAATGGACCTCCAGTACATATGTGGAACCCAGAGGATTACTTAAGACTGGATAAAATGTCGTACACATGCTGAGGACAACCAAAGCACTAACGCGAATCTACAAGTGTAAAATTCTGATCGGTTCTCCAGAATCTAGAGATTTTTTGGGTTTTCGTCCCCCACTTTTTTTTTGTTAGGAATACGGCCCTGCGCATAGGCAACTTATAACTACTGCACTTACGTATGATACTCTTCTGTCCTTTTCCCTTACCTCGGCATACTCACTCACTCACTCACTCACTTACTCACTCACTGTTTCTCTCTCTCTCTCTCTCACTCTCTCTCTCTCACACACACACACACACACACACACACACACACACACACACACACACACACACACACACACACACACACACACACACACACACACACAGATATCCCACATCCCACATACGTATGTACGATCCTTTTGTTATGTTTTGAATAAGTGTTTTTATTCTAGAAAACGTATGTATTCGTGATTTAAAGTATATAATTTTTGGGTAAAGCGCAACTCCTCTAATATAATTAAATGGAAGAAGAATTAAAAACTGGCTAAGAATAATTTTATAACCGTCCTATATTTATTCTCTGTGAAATTAGAACCTTCAAAGTTGTCTTTCTTTTCTACATCCTCGTAACTCAAAAAATATTTTTACCGGCTTGTTTTCATAGGTTTGCTAAATTACTGCTCATCTCAAAACTAAGTCAACTTGAAAGTGGAATGAATTTCAAGGTCTTCCAGTATTATGGAGAACAACAAAATATCACAGTAGTCAGTCTAATGGGTAACAGAATTTTGTAAGGTGTAGAAGCTTGTTACTGAAGTAATATAGTGCTGGAGCAATCCCGCATTTCAATTGTTAATATTCTGCTGGAAACACTCGCAGGATAGACGCGACTGTCGCTTGTTGAATTAGTGCAGTGTGTAACATCGACATGTGATTTATCCGGTCGTATTAGCAGCCATACTGTGGCGGCCTCTTCCGTCGAACAAATGCCTGCTAGCCGAAGTGATGCCACAGATTAATACACTTTGATGCACTGTTTCTGTCTGGCCAGCAGTCATGACGAACAGCGACATAGAGGAGATAGATGCACACAAGCTGCAGTTTTGTCAAGCACAGTTGGACCTCAGCTTTGCAGACCTTTCTTACCATGTTCCAATTAACACAGGTATGTAACACTGATTTTATTACGGGTTATAATTCACATTTGTCTTAGATGAGTGATGAGTGTAGCGAACCCTTTTACCCTTTTTGTTTGTGTTCATTTGCTTTACATTTTGCACAGTATTTAATGAACTAATTCAAACATTATGTAGGTAAGTGTGAGAAACATTTGCAATTAAAATTATAGTTATAATTACGCGCACTACCAAACTAATTTCATACAAAACTTAATACTATTGTTATTAAAGTATTCCAGTAGATTGTTTACATATTCTATCTTTCAAGTATCACGCAATATGGCTTGTTTGACGGTAGAATTTTTAATCTGTTTCCATGTCTTCCTGCTTGAACGCCAGTGTAGCGTGACTTTTGTGATTCTATTTGAACGCACAAGATGCAAGTTATTATCCCTCTGTTTTGCTAATGTAGCATGTGATCTATTAAAAATTGCGATGGTTATGAATGATTTGGTACATTCTTCTCTGCATTTCATACAATTCATAACAATTCTTGAACAAGAGAGTTCTGAATGTACTCGAATAAATCATTTAAGATTTTGAATACATCCTGCTTCAATTTTACCGTTATAAACTGCTAGAACAGTTGGGAGGGGAGCAGTAATAGGATGAATTATTTATCCCCCTTTATCAGCAAGAATTTCATTAAGGGAGGGCTCCTAGTTTTAATTATTCTCATTGTTTTGGTGTGTTAGAATCTTTGGTGCAAAATATATACCTCAGTGGAAAAGGATAATACGTATCCAAGTTACGTAATTTAATATACTTTACCTAAGGTTCTGAATTCTAACATATATAGGCTTTTTCTACAGATGGAAATGCCCTTTATTTTTCTTTCTTAACTTTCATTTCAGAGTAATGTTTAATTTTTTTTAACAGTATGACCGGAGTTCTTTAAATCAACTTAAGAAAGAGCAAAAGAGGTAGCCATACGAAATAGTTCGAGAATTTTATAAGGCAGATATGTTACAAATAAAGAAGTCATTGGAAGAATTAAGAAATGGGCTATAATTTAATGACCTATAATTCGCTAATGAGAAATTGTCTCAGAAATGGCTTTTATGCTTAATGCTATACGTATTTAAAATTGTAAATAATATGTCTGATATCTTACAGAAAAACTATTCTTAAACAACTTTTGTTGTTTCATATTAAAATAGACATTTCTATAAATTTTTGTATAACAATGGTAAAACGGAAGTATAATAGGTTTAAGTGATAGTCAAATTAAAATAAAATTGGTAGAAAATTAGGACTTTAAAATACTATTATTTTATTACATATGTGAAACAAATTGTGGCTTCAAAGAGTTACAAATTCTTGTGTTGTATATCTTCGTAAATCTCTAACGGTCTGACAGTAATTATTGTATTCGTCACTTTCACTGGATAACAATGGCTAATCCTAGAAAATTCAAGATAAGTTTCATTTATCAAGAAATATCTGAAAGATATGGTATTTTAAGGGAATTTTCTTCAAAATCCTTCTGTACCGTACCTTAGCATCCTTCTAAGACGGAAGCTCCATATTAAGTTGCATATTTAATCTAACTTTGGCTTTCAAGACATGCTGTTTACAGCCGAGCACGTGGAACTTTCTCAAACATCTGTTTATTTTTACGATTCGCGAGACGTCAGAACGCATATTTCAGTGAAATCTCGATATCAAATGTGTATGTAGTGCAGTGCATGCTCTGCCTATCACGTACGTGAAAGTAAATCTCACATAAGCTTCCGTACATATATACTTCAATCACTTTGGATGTTTTGTGTGTGTGGGTGTGGGTGGGGGTGGTGGTGGGGTGAGGGGTGGGGGTGTTTTTCTAAGTTCTCACTTCCCCGCAAATAGGGGAGAGTGTTGTACCTAGGGACAATTTTTTCAAAATAAATTTTTCACTTTTTTAAATTTAAATTTACAGCAATAATGACTGTCACTTTAATAACCTTCATCTATTAGCTGCAAGGTAGAATACTATTTGCATACATTTTGTTGCACATTGAGTATTAAAAGCATTTGTAATATTCTGCAAGCTGTCCCTAGGACACAACATTCTCTAAAAAGATACACTTGCAACATCTGATTACTTTACTTATAGAAAAGTAAAACACATTCATCTATTAATTTCCAACAATATTTCAATATATTAAATTAAATTTAGTAAATTATACTGGAAAATGCAACAGATTTTTGCTCCAATAAGTGCCTCCAACCGGCACTGGTGCTGGTAATTTTCAAATAACATCTGCAGCCACAGAATAGACTTCTGCTTCCTCATTTATGATGAATCTTTTGCACTTTTCTACCATTTTTTTTTGTATTTTCCTCCCTTTGCAGTATAACCTTCTCATTACACTTAGTATATTCCTAAGCAAGTTTCCTAGTCTGATAGGTTGTCAAACCATTATGCACATAAGCACCCTTTTTAAAATAATGAACCAAATCATTTTCTTATGTGCTATGGCAAGATTTTGAAATCTTGTGCTTGTCAGCGGCTTCTCGAAGAGAACTTCTTTTCAGTAACATCCCTCATGATTACCTTCATTACATCTTTATCTGGTGGTGGTCTCTTGATACCATTTTGCTTTATGGCATTTTCTTCACCTAAGAAAGCAATTCAGTAGCCAAAAAAGTAGAATCCAAGTACCATCTATCCTATCGGTCCGCGTGCACTGCCGTAACCACTCTGACAGCTGAGGCACACTCCTCTTCCATTCTTGTGCATGTCCGCACTCTTCTGGTCAGGATTTTCAGGACAGGGCGTCTTCGAACGTCTTGTCAGCGATGAGGGCGTCCAGGTATAGCAGGCAGGCGTCATAAGTCAATCGTCTCATTAAGGACTCCATGAGGCGTTGGAAGGTAGCTGGTACATTCCAAAGACCAAAGGGCATAACTGTGAAATACCTTCGGCCTGTCGAGAAAGCTGTGTTCTCCTTGTCTCTGGGATCTAAAGCCACCAGCCAGTAACCCGACTCCAGGTCCAGGGTCGAGAACCACTGCGCACCAGCAAGCGTGTCTGGGGTGTCGTCAATCCGAGGTAAAGGCTCGCAGTCCACAACGCCGCTCCGGCCTTGATGTCGTTATCGGTGTCCGTTGGGTTGAGTGGCCTCCCCGGCACCTTCTCTCGGCACGGCAACAATGAATGCCCTGTCTACACAGACTCCGTGCACAGGCGTCTTCCGGTCCACAATCATGTTCTTCCTCCGCTGGCCTTCCAGTCACGCCGTCACCACCACCTCGCTTCTCGCAGGACAACCACGTCTTCTCTCAGAAAGACCCTGCAGATTCCAAGGCGTTCTTCGCAGTGCCGGAGTATTACATCTTCATTGAGCCGCCGAACATTCCTGCCGACTTCGACCATCGCCTCGTCGCTCCAGAAGGCACCCATTCCCATTATCACCTCCTCAGCCACCTTCGCGACGAATACCTACAGATGCAAGGCATTCCATTCCAAGGTTAACTGCAGCAGGGCTTCCCTCTCACGGGCAAGGTATCGCTCGATGCCGATGCCGTCACTGGCTGGTATGGTCGGCTCGGTTTTCTCAACGGCAAATTCCTGGCTACGTAAAGTCTAACGACGGCCACAGCTACCCCGGTGTACTCCAGCACTCGGCATGGCCTCCCTTTCACCCAACCGTCCGCGATGAGGCTGTCATCTATACGTCGGCTGCCGCTCGCAGTGTCATTGGAGGGGACACTGGCGACGGTGCCGACGTGTCCCTCGCCACGCCGGCTCTTACTCGTCTATCCGACTGCTTCTTTTTTGTCGGCAGTCTCTCTCCAGGTGAACCAGGTGGCCACACCACCAAGACACGCTAATTGGTCTTCGTCAGCGTCCCTGGATTAGTCTTCGGTCTTCATCGTAGCGGATATTCCTTGTCTTTGAGGACGGGGTGGCTGTCACTTTGGTCGCTTCCATCGTCAATGTGGCCGTTAGCGCCTCGTGGATGGTCTTGTAGTCGACGAGCATTAGGCGCTGACGTATCTCGGCATCTCGTACGCCGTCGACGAATGTGTTGGCGGCTTCTCGGGATACGAATTCGGGTGGGAGTTCGACCAGGGCTTTGCTGGCCAGCTATTCGATAGCCAGGGCCTCGTTCGGAGCCTTCATTTCGGTTATCGTCGCACTGAGGTTGTCATTTACAGTTCTCATTGCGTCCATCTTCGCGGCCAGACTATTATTTGCGGCGTTCATTTGTCATCTTTTCTAAGATTTTCGCCAATGCGGCATGCGTCGTCGTATCCCACTCCTGACAGCCAATGTGACTTCGTGGGTTGCGTACAATCAGAAGTTTTGTTTGCAGAAATTTAAAACACTTATTATTGCAGTAAACAGAAACTTTGCACAACCCTTTCTGCGACGCGACATTGACACTTAATTGTCTTAAAGGTCGATTCTATGCTCCGCCGCACGTAAACAAAAGAAATCACTGCGGTATACTTCAAATATCCACTGTCACAATAACCATCACACAAATCAGTTACAACACAACTCAACTGCACAACAGACCAACTGTTGTAATGGCTTGCAGGGCTTTTTGTACCCCCGGCCATTGTTTCTAGAGAGCTGCAGACCATTAGATAACAATCGCGATGGCATCAGAAAGGCGGAAAATTCCAGAACCTCGCTGTCTCTTTCTCTTGGCAACCAGCTAGCTCTCCTGCCCCCGTAACACTCTTTCTTTCCTGCCCACGCGTTCGACACTTGCTTGTCGTGCCTCCAACACAATAATACGATCACTGACATTATTAATACTTGATAACTCTTTAATAGAATGTCGATACTCAGTTGCTTTTTCTTCGATTTCATAGAAGAGGTATGGAATATTAAGTTCCGCACATGACATCCTAAAGCTTTATAAGAATTATTTGTATGTCCACTAATAAATACAGGAAAGAGAAAGTGCATATTAACATCGTACTTCAGATGTTTGCATTTACGTGTTTAAATCGCATACGCAAACCAGTTTTTTCTTTCAACAAATTAATAGAGACCTCAAAACATGTATTTTCAGTGAAACCTGATACGAAATTCTTGTTAGGGTTTATGGTTTCCATTCTCTGCATGCTAATTGAAGCGATGGACTTACAGTGTATGATAATTTACTAACTAGTTCGTTAAAGAGTTGAAAAGAAACATGAGCTTTTATGTGATAAATTAAGTACAGTTTATTTTCATTTCTATATCCTGTTATAATTAGAAAGTGTGAATTCGTAAGCTGTCGTGAAAATTAGGCCGTTTTTTGCCAAGTAAGACGACAAAGGAAAACAAGGCAGTACAAAAACCTGTTCCTATTGCAACCTACAACTTTTGTGCATAAATTATTGGAGTCTGTTCCATAAGAAGCCGTGGCAGGATAACTACATTTAGGTAATATTCCATTCCAGCATCCATAAGTTATTAGTAGTACCGTAAGCCATTATTAGCTGCCTTTCGTTCCTCTACCCTTCAGAGTTGATTATACTGAAGTGCATCAAGGTTAACGTGGGCTTTAGAACAAAATCCAAGAGAACAACCCAATAGAAATTGCTACAATATTTGAGCAACTAGTTGAGCTACGTACTCATACCTTCTCTATACTAACTTACATATTACTTAAAAGGTCCTACCAAATGCATGAGAACATTTCCAATGAGCTATGCTTTTACACTGAGATAATCCATTCTTTTTCCGCATTTCTTTCTTTTCCACGTACACACACTGTGTAGAAAAGGTACATTTGCATTCTACGCGAAATTCCATACTAATACTTTAAAGGAAGTACTCGTTTTGAGATGTACTTTTACAACAGGAACCCCCAGGATTCCCATATGTCCGTAACTGAGTTTGTACGCGGGTGGTCTGAAAAGTTTCCGACCGCAACATGAAGATGGCAGCACTCGTAAATAAAAGCTAGTAAATTTTCTTGTTCATCTGTTGACAGTTACCCATCAAATTTTCAGCCATTTTGGACGCTCAGTTATGTAACAGTCGTTTGAGTGAGTGATAGTGTTTTTATGAAAATGTACAAAATCGAGTATCGAACTTTCATTAAATATTTGCTTTTGAAAGGCAATACGCCTACGCAAATCAAAGATGAGTTGGACACTGTGTATGGGGACTCTACTATCATTTACCACAGTGAAATTTTGGGCACATGAATTTAAACGTGGCCGTAAGAGCTTGGGAGGCGATGATCGTTCGGGACCTCCAAAAACTGCAACTACCGAAGAAAACATCGCCATAGTTCACCAAATGGTACTAGACAACAGCTTAATTAAAGTTGGAGATAGCAGAGGCTATAAACATTAAAACGATCGCGTTTGTCACATATTAAGCAACATTTAGACATGAAAATGCTGTCCGCGCGTTAGGTTTCGCGTTTTCTCACGTTAGACCAAAAACGTGTTTGAATGAACATTTCCGACACCTTGTTGGCGCAGTTTAGCCGCAATAGATCTGAGTTTTGGCACCGATTAATTAAGCCCGAAAAAAATAGTCCAAACAGGGGACTGCAAAGGAATAACTGGCTCCAAAGAAAGCAAAACGTGCTTTTTTTGGCTAGGAAAGTGATGGCGACTGTTTTTTGGGAAAGTCGTGGTGTAGTTTTTAATCTATTATCTTCAGAAAGGAAAACCCATTATAGGAGCAAGGTACACATCTTGACAAGCTGAAGGCAAAACTTGCAGGAAAACGACCACATTTGCAGAAAAAGGAAATCCTGTTTCACGAAGACAACTCACCGTATCTCATCTCAGCGGTTCCAATGGCGAAAATCCACGAATTACGGTTTGAACTGCTTGATCATCCGTCTTACTCAACAAAACTAGCCCCAAGCGACTTCCTTTTGATCCCTCATCTGAAAATTGCGCTCGGGGGACAGATTTTCGTTAAATGAAGAGGCAGTCACTTTCGTGAACAATTATTTTCCAGATAAAAACACCGAGTACTATTTGGACGGGTTACAGAGATGAGAGCATCGCTGGGAGAAGTATAAAGAGTTACAAAGAGAATATGTTGAAAAAAAAAAACAACTCGAGAACTGTCTTGTATCTTCATTAGGTCGGAAACCTTTCAGACCGCCCTCGTATGTGTATCTGTGAGGAGGGGGGGGGGGTATTTTCCTTATTTAACATCCTCCAACGTACGTCCTATTGGACGAGGAATTAAATTGGTGAAATGATGCTCAAATTAACCATAGGTCCATAGAGCTTGAAGTTACCAGATATCCATCTTTCAGAATAAGGGAAATTTATCCACATATCTCACCCTGGCCCTCGAGGAGTCTTGAGTGTAAGGTAAACTCGATACCTCCATCCGACTGATGCGAGCATGCAGGTGTCTGTGAACAACTTGACTGAAAAACAAAAATCTTAAATACCAAACTAGTATTTACCGTCAGCAACTTCTAAGGTTGCCATATGACGATTTTCAAAATAAACCCCCTCAGAATACGTTTTACATGGAACGTTATATGAAATTTCTTTATTTCTGAAAAATTGCTCTGACGATTTCTTATGAAATACTACATGTAAGGTATTTTCATGACAAATGATACTGTATATCTTGTATTTTCTGTAAATATTCTCAGTCGTTTTCATTGTGGACAGCTCATCTATGAATGTGACTATAACTGGGAAACCGCAAGACATCTGCAAAAACACACAAGTTGGCACATACACTTCTTTGTATAGTGAACTTATTCAGTGATATTCCTTGTTATTTGTCTGAATTTTGCGATCCAGCAGCATTCCTTAAATGGGAAGTTTTAATTCATTTTTTCTCTCTTGGTCATAGAAATATAATTGAATATCAAAGGCAGTTCTTGAAAGATGCGACTATTGCTTAGTGCTCACTGTATTCTCATATTACTTTTGCATTTGGAAGACAGTTTCTGCCAATATTTATCTCCATTAACATGAATACGTGGAAGAATAAGCATTTGTAAGATACCTTATAAAAGAGTAGAAAATGCCACATGAGCGCCACACGTCAAATGCAGTTTATTTAAGCCGTGATGGTGAGTGTAGTTAAAGTCAGTACTCAGCTGCAAGTGGTCCTGCGTTCAGCTCCATCAGCACTCGACGGCCAATTGGGGTACCTGCTCGCTTACATTTGTTGTGCTGTGGGTATACTAATATCAGCTGACCACCACAGTAGAATTGAAGGTTCAGGAAATTATGGATTATGGGAACATGCACACTGAAAATATTTTCCGCGTTGTAAAAATGCATATTAGGAATGAAAATAAATTTAAGAAATTTGAGGATCAGTATGAATATCCGCCCTAACAGTATGTCATGGTCGGCTGGTAAGTCCTGGGTCTCACATAGAGATGGCGCCACTGGGCCAGTTTGAGGGATAGCATCATATAGTTGAAATCTAGACTAGCTTGTATCCAGAGTTACAGGTTAATGGCTTGTTTAGTTTTTGAATGACAGCATTTTAAAAGAGAAGATGCGTTGCAGAGTCTAAAAGGGGACGTACGAGCACTTAGTGACGAGCCTCCCTCTGGACGCCCTGTGAAAGTCACATCTCCAGAGATCATTGAAATAGATTATCGTTTCGTACTGGAAGGCGGCAGATTAAAGTATTTTGAGATAACAGAGGCTGTAAATAATTCAAAAGTACAAACAGGTAATATTTTAAGTAATGGTTTGGGCTTCCACAATGTCTGTGAAAGATGGGTGCCGTGTTTGACACCTGATCAAAAGTTGCAAAGAAAAGGTCTTTTTGTTAAGAATTTGGAGTTATAATGAAAAATTCCAGTGAATTTTTGAGGCGGCTAATTACCATGGATGAAACTTGGATGCATCACTACACTCCAGAAAGTAAAACACACAAAACAGTGGATTAAGCCAGGTGAACCAACTCCAAAAACAAGGCAAAATAAGTTGTTCTTCAGCTGTCAAGGTTATGGCGAGTGTTTTCAGGGATGCACAGGGAATTATTATTTATTACTTGGAAAAGGATAAAAATATCACTGATTACGACTACGCCAGCTTACTGCAACGTTTGAGTGATGAGATGATAAGAAAAATATCTCATTTGACAAAGAAAACATTCTTCTTTCTTCATGACAATGCTCTGGCCAATCGTTCAGTCACTGCAATGGGAAAATGTGTGAATTAAAGTTCGAATTGCTTGGAGATCCACCCTATTCGCCAGATGTTGCATTCAGCTGTTCCCGAGCCTCAAGCGTTTTTGGAGGACGAAGATTTCACAGCAACGAGGTCATTGATCCGGTAAACAGCTATTTTAAGGACCAAGTTAAATCACACTACAGAGATGGCTTAATTAAATTAGAACACCGATATGACAAGTGTATAAGCCTGTCTGGAGATTATGTTGAGGGATATAGAAAAAAGGTTTTATTTTTAATTGTGAAGCCCGGGACTTTTGAGTCGACCCCGTACATAAAACCTAACCTACAAACCTGAAGCTTTACAAATGCTAAATATTCTGTTACCCAATAATAAATAACCTATTATTTCCATATTTTAAACACACTTACATGAAAAAACAATATGTCATGGGCAGGCAAAGGAAGAATTAGCCTCTTTTCACTATAAGTATCGTTAATATTCTGCTATTTGCCTAATCGCTACATGCATAAAAAAGCTGACTGCACGTGCCTTTGTTTATGTTTTGTTTTGTATGGTTATTAACAAGCTTTTGGCGGACCTGCTATTCAAGTACTACAAGCAGTATATTTGAATGTAATGTAGTAATGCCATTTAAGTAAACGTAGTGCAGTTTTACAAAGAATAGTGAATGTGCTCTCATTTTGTTCCTGGGAATGAGATAACCTTTGCAGCTACAAGAAGCAATTCTCTTCGGGAAACAAGTCAAGCGAAAAGACGAATAGAAATCGACGTTTTGGGAGGCTACATCTCTCCCATCATCAGGATATTTTAATAAATGTTATGACCACAAATGTATAACTGGATATAACACAAATATAAGCTAAGACAATACACTTAAAATTCGCATCACTGAACTAGACTTTTCAGGTAATTAAATGCTAGGTCGTGAGATGGTGTGAGTATAGAAAATTAATTAGGTCAAAGAAACGTAACTAATTAACTTGACAACCAAGCTGTATAGATATATGCTTCTTAAGCCAACGGATTTCCGTTTTTAAGGCCGGTTTCCAATAGGAGCTGAGGAGAAAAAGACCAAAGCCTCATATGCAATCTTCTTGTGCATAATAACTTAAAATAGAACATAACAAAGCCTGAATAATTTCACGTTAACATTAATTGCTGACTATCTGTACTACGTAGTCACTTACAGTAAATACATCAAGAACATTCATGCAACATATCGTTAAAGAGATTTCACGGCTTTGTGATTTATTTTAAAATGCCATATATTGAAATATATATGAATTTTCTCTGAGCTTCTCTTAATTCTTAAGGAGTATGTAACTGGTAAAGCATTAAGAGAGAGAGAGAGATAAAATTTTACAACAGAAAAATGTATATGTATGCCCAATTGCATTTAGCTATTTCCAAATGTTCTTTGTTACTAGTTCAAAGTTTCAAATACGTATGGTTTTCTAAAATAGGAAATCATTATTTTCTGTCTCTCCCTTGACCATGTAAGAAGACTAAAACATAATTCACACACGTCATAGCGACTAATCTTAAAAGATTTACTTTTTTTGCTGTATTCCCATATTCCCATTGTAGAAATAAGGGAAGTTATAATAAAACTATTTCTAGAAATGTCTGCCTCGATTAATACGAAGTGGAAGAGTGAGCGTTTGTATAGGAATAGTTTATAGAAAGTCACGTGAGTGCACCACATAGCTTTATAATACTAATCATGAAAGTGATAATCGTATGTGTTCCTTTGGGATGAACTAACGTTTCACTGCTAGGAGTGGCAACTTTCTTATAGAAAGGTATCGGTATAAAATGTAGTAAGGCCTAATTTGCAATTAAAGTATGTTATTTGATAATAAGCAATGCCCTTTCTTTCGAAATATTAAGACCTAACAGCCATAAGCAACTGTACCGTTTCATTTTGGTATATTTGGATATAAATGAACTAATTTCGCGTTAGTGTTCGTTGTGTACTTAGATTATGAAAATATCTCTTTGTGCGTGCTCTCAAATTTAGTTAATTTTCCAGCAGTCTTGTCATAAAGTTTAGAATGTTACCGTGTTTTACATGAAACTCAACTATTCACAAACTTATAATTATAAATACAAATAAGATGTCGCATTGCAGCGGTTTTGAATATAATTTTCATTAGCTATTGTGAAACCACTCCTTTACATACGAATTACAATAATAGTTGAAACCTTTTCCTGAATATTTTTGGTCGCTTGCATCCTCCTGTATGCTTCATATTTTATCTCAGGAAGGGAAGGTAGGAAAAAACAAGAAAATGCGTTTTCGTCAAGACATCAATGGAATGCGAGAATGACAAATTATCTCCTAGATCATTGCATATCGCCACGTGTTTCACTTCCAAACAAGTAGCCGCCAAAGCCCCCTACTTTCCACGCGCCACGGTCAGGGCCTTCGCCTGGCCTGCATTCTTCTACCCGCAGCTGCTATGGGCGGCTTGCACAGCAACAGCACCTCAACGGGGGTGCTCTTAGCGGAACCCCGACAGCCTGAGATAAAGCCGCTTATAAATAAACTATGTACCCTAGCAACACCTTTAAAATTAATAAACATCAAAAAAAATGTAAATATTAAACTGAAAGGGATGGCTCAGGCGGTTTCATCTGTGGCTCGGACGCGGAAGCCTGAGTTCAATTCCCGCGGCCGACTTACCTGACCCAAGATTTTTTTTCCGGCAGTTTTTCCAGGTTGCTAGGCGAATGCTGCGTAGGTTAATTATATCCCTTCCATTTCACCTGGATTATCATTTCACACCATCTCTCATCTGGTGGGTAGAAGTGTCGGTGGGTGACTCAGCGGTGCATGGTGGGATATCCTCTGGGGAAGGCGCTTTGCCTTCCGGCGAGACGGACTTCGGTCTCCGAATCAGTCTAGTTGTCCGGTTCAGCGCGCGGCAGGCGGGATGCCGGTTTTGCAAGCTTGCCTGGAGTATCCTGCTCTGGGGAGGCAGCCTCCAGTCTCGAAATCTTGCTCGTGACTGTTTCGGAGCCACGGCAGGTGGGATGACGTTTGTCCTTAGCCTTAGTTTCGCTCTGTAAAGTGTAGAGACCACGCCGTCTGTACTGTAGTGACTTCTTGGGGTCGGCCGCCCTCTGTCTCGTCTCACCTCATCCGCCCGTGGGTCTCTTGGTGTCTCGTTAATTCATAGACCCCACGGCTGCGTCAACTACGAAGAAACTGTTTTAATGTGAACGTAGACATCTCTTCTTCCAGATATGTTTGTGTGTACTTTTTATTATAAATGGTCAAAATATTTATGGTAATAAGACGTTCGGTAGCACAGAATTTTGGAATTTTTGAAACAGGGTCAGAAAATACCCAAGGTATAAAATATCTGATTTTCCATATTATGTTACAAATTTACTACAATAATTAAAACTTGGCAACAATGCACCTTGTGTACCTTCATTTGTATGTCCATTGTTGCAAATTTGTAGATAATGCATACACATGCACCGTTATAACAAATTGTTATAAAATACAAACACAGCAATTGCGTTTTTAGAAGTTAGACGTGAAAAAAGATGTGAAAAATTAAAAAGCCTGAAGTGATAATGTTCTACAACTCGACAAAGTCAGGTGTTGATACTGTTGATAAGATGGCTAGGTACTATTCAGTGAAACGTGGAACAAGAAGGTGACCACTTGCTCTGTTTCTTGATATATTTGGCTTAACATGCCTCAATGCTTACGTATTGTACTGAAAATGCTTACGTCATATGAGAGGTAAAAATGCTAGAAGAGAATTCCTCTCAGAACTGGGAAATGAGCTAGTCAGACCTCAAATTGAGAAACGAATTCTTTCCACCAGTGCAGAACACAGCACATTCGTTGCCCGCCTCGGTAGCATGTCTGCCTCACTACAAGAGGTCCCGAGTTAGAATCTCGGTCAGGGTGAATTACCTGGATAAGGTTTTCCGGAGTTTTCCCTTATCCTAAAGACGAATGTCGGGTAACTCTAAGCTCTATGGACCCTGTGCTCATTTGAGCATCATTTCACCCATTCCATTCATCGTACGATATGACTTAATGTTGGAGGACGTAAATTACACAAAAAACACACATTCGTTCAGCAATTACTCAAGCTAGCTTCAAGATGCAGATGTTCCAAATCTTAAACGAGAAAGATGTGATTCCTGCCCAAGGTCAAACGATAAGAAAGTGAAGAAACAATGTGATGAGTGTCACAAATTTATCTGCAAAGAACATGCCAGAGTAAAAGTGTTCTGCAATGAGTGTTCATCATTTTAAGTGGAGAATGAGTAGAAGTTTATTTATAACAGGAATTTTTATAAAGTGATAATGCACATCATAATCAAAACAATTACAGTACTGTTATATAGCGTGAGGTAAATGAACATTTTGTTTGTTAAAAAACTAAAAGGTATATATGTTTTAATATTTCAGGCATGGCTAGAATATAACATAGGGGAGATGCGCCCAGTACCGCACACCTAAGCTTTTTCTTTAACATTCAAAAAATGTAATGGAGAATAAGTAGTGTGTTACTATTATCATGAAGGTAATAACATACAGAAACAGCATTAATAATGAACATTCATGAACGCGAGTCATGTTGACTGTTAAAAACTAAAGTAAATATTAGTGCTAACTGCGCATCTCAAAACGTGTTTCCCAGTAACGTACAGACGTAAATAAATACATATTTATAAATAAAGGAAAAGGAACGGCATAATAAATAACTTTTTTATTCTTATCATAATTATTGTCTTTTTGAGATACAAACAAAATTCGGTAACAAAATATTTTTCAAAACGTTCTCTAGAGATTATCACAACAAAATAAAAATGTCTTAGAACTAATGAAATATTTTTTAAACACAGTGATTAGATTTATAAAACTCAATGTTCTCTTGCCCTGTACATTCAATGTGTGTCCAACCCTTGCACGATACACACTGAACCCAAGCTTCGTCTGTGATTTCTAAGCAAGTTAGAACACTTCAGCCAACACTGGTTTTGGTTCCAAAATTTAATTTTCTTTTAGTCTTCGAAGGGTCTTCACTATTTCCAGTTTCTGTTGGCACAGAGCTAGAGCTAGGTTCTCTATTTTTAGTTTTATTAATGTTAGTCTTGCGTCCCTTTGCTATTGGTTTGTTCTTCTGTTTTTGTGCCTTTCCTGCAACATCAACTTATACAGAGTCGATGTTAATGTTTCAGTAAGATATATTATTACTCCCAGGCTCATTGATCCTTCTATCACATTTTCATTGCTTGTTTCATAGTTTCTTCTAACCATTTTCCTTTCTTTTTGGCCTCCATGTTGACAGAAATGCTTATAATCTGATGTCAGTGCAAGTTCAGGGGATAAGAATATGTATACCTTCACGTACGGTCCTGAGCAACTCACACGTACGTATATATGACGTCATAGCACGGCACGACACTGTATTTTGTGTTTGTGTAGTCTACTTAATACAAAATATGTGTATAAATACTTAATTAGTTGTTCACCGAAAAAGGCAGCAGCAATGTCAGCAAGTTATTAACCACTCGGCTCCAGTTCACTACACGACTTCTCTGAATAATAACTTCTGATTCAACGGTCAAAGAGGAGGGAAAACTTTCCGTTGGTAACAAATATAGTTGTTTGTCTAAATACACACCATTAGCGTCTACTATCAGCAACTACGAGATACTGACACCGTGCGGTACTGGGAGCATCTCCTCTATAGCTTACAACAATGGAGTTTTCATTTAAAAGATGTGCTTTGGTCTCAAAATAGTGATAATTTGTGTGAAAATATTTTATACTTTATCGCCACATAGTTGTTAGAATCAGTTGGGATGAAAAAATACACCAGATATGTTTCTCCATAGCTGATACCATGGGAGGGGTAAAGTGTAGAGACTTCGTCCTCTGTACTGTAGTGACTCCTTGGGGTGGGTCGCCCTCTGTCTCGTCTCACCTCATACGCCCGGGGGTGCCCCACTTGGGGCATAGGTACGATATATCTAGTCTGATCGACGTACTGAATCCCGTCCGCCATAATCTACCACTACTGTAAATATTCACAGATGATTGGCCTTTAAGGAATGACTTTAAATTACAATTAACTTTCAGCATTCATTCGTCGTGAGCAAGCATTTTATGACAGACCCTTCAGTTCATGATTAAGGTTCTAATATGAATTCGGTCCTCCACAGGTCATAACAGTTCATTTTTGTTCGCAAAATCAAACTCTGGTTAGAGTCGTAGCAGTGCGCTATATCAAAATCTCTCTACCACCAAACCACTACAATTGAAGATACTTATTTTGCCCTAAAGATGTAGGTTATCTCCTTTTATCCACAGCAATTAATTTTGGTTATTTTTATTGTAGCTTTGGTCCGTCACATTTGCAGTGATGTTCGGAGCCAGGTATATATTTCTCTTTATTATTATGTACTTACGGACCTTAATATACATGTTTAAACGCAGTATTTGAATTTAGTTATATGGAAATTATACAGACATTGCTATTGGGCATGGTTCTAGTTATTTCCTTTGGTGGGTTTGTTAGCTTCTTGTGTTACTGTTATTAGGCATGATTTCTTGTAGTTGTTTGATGTGTTGTTAGGTGTCAGCACTCACTGTTCGTGTTTGTTTCTAATTTATCCGTTATTTGTTAGAGCTGGTTTGCTTTGTGGTTGTATGACGTTTGTTTTATATTTGAGCTAGGGAAACTTGTATTGTGCTTATTTACTGCTGCACCCACTGCTCAAACGACACTTCTGGTGATGCATGTTTCCTGTTCCTTAACCTCACAAACCTACTGAATATTTCTTTCAGTACAATCACTTTCTCCGAGTACATTCAGTTTTACCTTTATTTCTTATGAGTCCTCGTTACTTATTACCGCATCTGTGTGGTTTCTGTCCCACAGATCCTCTTGTTTCTTCCTATTTTTCAGTCTTTCAGGTAACCGATTTCACTGTTCGTGTTATTCATCCGACATTTTACTAATAATTCTTCTAAATACCTATAATGTTATAAAATTGTTATTTGTATCATAATATCAAATTATAGGCTCCAAGAGGTAAAGCAAATGGCAATAAACTTTTTGAGCTGAACACGTAGGATTTGAACGCAAACTGAAGTGGCAGAGTGGTGAAATAACCATCACTACCTTGAGAGGGGAGGTTCCTATAGGTAAGAAAAAGTAACCGCAGATCTCAGACCCCACCTCAGATATTTACATGCTTTTTGCAGCTTCATACAGTGTTTTGATCTCGTTTTGGTAATTTTAACGCAAATAAAAGAACTACATCCACCATTACAATTACTGTATGAGGTAAAAACTGACGTAATTTGTGACACAAGCGGAAACAATCTAAGTAATGCTTTGAATTGAATTATTTATTGTACATATTTCAAAATTTTACAACATACAACTTTTGGCTACATTTATTTGTCTTTACGTTGTTGCTACCTTGGCTTACATGACTACCTGGTCTTTTGCTCTGCCTAGTAGCTCTTAACCTCCATGCCTCCTTGTTACTTAATTAGCCCCATTCTTCCCCCTCATCTTCCTTTCTTATATTCTTTACATTTCTGGTCCATTTTTCTTTTACTTTCTGCAATAACTCACCAATACCTCTTACCTTCTTTTCCTCCCTTCCCTTTAACGTTTTTATAGCTACTATCCTTTTTTCTACTTTCTCCTAGTTTTCCTCCCAAACCTTTTTTCTCCACATTGCACCCTCCTCGCATTGTTACGTAGCGCTCTATGCGACGTAATACTTAGCATCTTTGACAGGACTGTATAACGAAAAGACGCGTTGGCTGAAGATATAAATTCAACTGGTCCCACTGTATAGATCTGCCATTTTATATTCCAATGTTATTGTCAACTGTTGCATGTGATAGGCTGTTTCTTCAGGAGGTCCCGTAGGGTAAGGGATCCGTCCCCTTCAGTGCGTGGTGCGTGCCGTGGCGCTGCGGATCCTTAGCACTCGTGGTACCTCAAACGTTACTAGAGGAACCTCGGGCCGAACTGCCGAGTCGCTCCCATCGGGGAGTTGTTCGGTTTGGGTTTGACTTGAGGGCGCAGTGTGTTCCCGACACCCACGGGGAATTGGATACCTCCGGTTAGGCTACGGCCGCCCGTAGGGGATAGAGGGTTGCCTAATAAGTCCCGGGTACTAGCCTGCATAGCTAGTAGGTGTGCTAGATCACCAGGCAGCCCCACCGAGGTTTTCGGTAGTCTTCCCTGTGGGGTTGACGCGCGTATGTGGCGTATGCACTTGCATCCCGTCTTGACGTTGTGCTCAGCGTTTTTTTTAAAGAAATCAGATATTGCCCTATGGAAAGAGCCCCGGAGTATCCATCGCTCCCGGGTAGAAGGAGGCCCGGGTCCTTGGTCCTACGGGTCCAGGACTAATGGGAGTAGAACCTATGCACATAACTTTCTGCAGGAGGGTGTTTAAAGATGTGTCTGAAAGTACGTTAACGAATAATGCAAACTCTCTAAAATTGCTGCTACTGCAGCTCTTTGTATCTGGGTTCCATACAATATTTGTGCACTGAGTTATCTTAAAAGTTAACCACTGGTGCCACAGCCCTAAAAGGGTCAAGACCTACCAAACCAACTGCCGGCCTCACGCCCACTTACGCACAGTAGTGGTGGGCGATCATCCAACCGATACGGGGAGGAGATGTGGTCAGCATCTCGTCCTCCCCCAGCCGGAACGTTGGTTTTCGTGACCAGGGCCACTTGCCTATGGTAAGCTCCTCAATTTCCTCACGATATTGAGTGGGCACCGATCCTACAGCCGGGACCTAAAATCCGCATCCCATGAGTGGGATCGAACCCGGGACGCTTTCCGTACTAGGGACCAAGGCATGCTGCCTTAGCCCGCTACGCCACGGCCCTGAACTCTTGAGTTATCTATCCCTCCCAATAAACTGTTCTGCAAATAATCCATTAGAAAGCATTCCAGAAAGGCGTAAGTCACATATGCTTAGCACGTTGTATAAATTAAAAATAAGTAGGGGCAGGTGAATCACTTGGTATATTATGGAAAAATTAAGGTCTAAGAAGAAAGTTGGCTGAAGGAGTATTGTCGGAATGGAAACAGTGGGAAAAAAAAGCAAAGAAAAGGAAATGTACACAAATTAAAAGTACTTGGAAGCATAGTGAAATAGAAAACAGTAAGGGAATATTCAATATTGTGGTTGTCAGTGATAGTTATAGTGATTATGGAGAGATTACGAAGTTGGTATGTGAAAAACTGTGGAATACGTAGAAGGAAGATGTAAACAGAAGTAACAAAACAAGGTAGCTCTGAAACACGGGGAGTTAGCAGAAAAAGGAAGACTCAGTTCCGTCTTGGACTCAGCAGCTCACAAGTTCGTAACCCTGATGTTGCTGCACGCAGTTTTCGGCGAAACGTGGATGTTAAACCAACTGGACCACGTCTACAAGCCTGGAAGGTGTAAATAATGTAATTTTGTAGAAATTATTTAGGTCTGTGTAAAGGGCAGAATTCACAGTAAAACTGTCGTTTTAAAAACAATTTAAAATGTGAGTGTTTTGTCTAAAATAGGTAAAAGGTTAAATGGAAAACTACAATATAAACTCTGCACAGAAAGCCAAAAATGTTATGACACTTAAGGTCATCTTTTAATAAACCAAGAAGGCTCTGAGTAAATTCAAGTGGTCTTTTACGCCCAATACAGAATGAGACGCTCAGAACTACAGTTAACTAATCCCCCTTTCTCTCTCCCTCTCTGTCACTCTCTGCCTGGCTCCATGAAACAAGTGTAACAGTATAAAAGTTGGCGAGGAAGATACAGTGAGTAAAAAAAGAAAAGGGGAAAAAAATTGGAATAGCTTGAAATTCTAAGTTCTTTTCTCAATAACATGCTAATGTATAATAAAAAATGATACAAAATTAGTTAAAATGCCTCACAAGCTATTTACAAACAATAAAAATACAAAATACAACTTATTTCTGATATATTTAGAGATAACAATTATTTATAAAAACGCCAAACATTACATGTTTCTGTGTAAAATAAATATTGGGACACCTCTTATTGCACGCTCTATTAAAGTTTCCACGCGCTCACTGGGAGGAGACACAACAGATCCTGCTATGGGTAGTAAACAGCCTATAATACTAATACCAATACAATAAAAAAAAAACAGTTCAGTCACCGAAATGGGGCGTAGAGATAAGTATTCAACGTTTGAGCAAAAGCAACTCGTAACCTTCCATTATGAGAAAGGGAAGAGTTACAGCATGATTACAGATATGCTAGAAATGAAGAAAAGTACAGTCAGAAATATAATTAGCAGATGTGTAAACGAGAACATAATCGACTTCTTGCCTCAAACTGGACGTCCGAAACCATTAACCGACCGAGGGGAAACAAATGTTAGGAATGTGAAGAGAAATTCTAAATTGAGTGCCCCTAAACTGTGTGATGAGGTAGCCTATACTACTGGTAAGAAAGTAAGCTCCCAAAGGATAAGGAATGTACTTAAAATGCAGGGAATCCATGGTCGTGTGTCCAGGACGAAGCATTGTAAATGAAAGGAACAGAAGGAAAAGGCTGACATTTGCGATAGAGGTCATTTATAAAGAATAAAAATGGTGGTAGGATGTACTTTTTTAGCTGAAACCAAATTTAACGTCTTCAGATTTATTGGAAGGACAATGGTCTGGAGGAAACCTAATACGAACTGTAAAGAAATAATCTTCAACCTACTGTAAAACATGGTAGTGGGCGGGTGATAGTATGGGGTTGCATGGTGCCATCTGAAGTGGGAGAATCCGTTTTCATCGAGGGAAACATGGATAAACTAAAATAATTGAACCTTCTGAAGGAGAATCTAGACAGGAGTGCAGAAAAAACTTGGATCAGCGCTAGTTTTAAGTTCTATGAAAATAATTACCCCCAACATAATTCCAGGGTTGTGCAGAAATGGTTACTCTACAACTATACACATACCCTTCAACCACCTCCAGAATTACCGCACTTAAATCCAATTGAATCGTTTATTTCAGAAACCACCTAAGAGACAAAATATAAATAGTTTTCTTGTGGTACTGTACAATTTAAAGGTAAATACATCTTTTAGTGCAGAAATAACCTATGTTTCTATATCAGCAATGGTATTTTCAGCCTTGAAAATAATCCGTTTATATCAGAAAGAACCCAAGCGTCGTTGCTTAGGTTCTTTCTGCGATAAATTTCACTCGTGACGGTTGGCAGACTTGATGACATGTGTTTTGCGACTTGCTGTGACAATAACTCAGAAGTACCCTGTACGTGGCCACTCATTCTCCCCATGTGGCAGAGATTTTGGAAGCATAAAGCGTCTCTTGAGAAAGATGGACAGGATTTATACTCCTGGTGAATAGGCAAAGCTCATGCTAAAAGCTAGTAAGTCTGGCCGATTTACTATATATAACCTTAGAACAGACGATGTTGTCAGTTTCAAAAAGTGGTGGTCCAAATCATGTAAGAAAGTGCCAATTTCGGACGAAACATCAGGTAGGAAAGTACCCAAAGAAAATAAGCAGCCATATAAAGTGTGAAAGTACAAGTAGTTTCTCTACTACAAGGATACTCCGGGAAAAGTGGTCGCAAGCGAATTCATTGGAGGAATAACATCTACCTTCACATTGCTAAAAACTGCCAGCCCTCCGGAACTACCAACAGAGAAAGCTTATCCTTCAGAAAAGGTATGATTACTTTTTATTTTACCAGGGTTACTTGAAGCGTTTATATTTTAATTTTAGGTAAACATTTTTGTAGGCTATAACAAATTTTAAAATGTAACGGTTTTTGCACAGTGAGACCTTTTGGTTTTAGGTCCCAATCAACAAAAAGTAGACAATATAAAAAAATTGATGGAATACACTGTTGGATATGAAGCCTTCTATGACACTATCATCCAATGGCCAACAACTGACGAGGAGTCGCCAGAACATTTGCCAGAAGCTGAATAAGTGAATAAGGCCAGATCTTTGTATATAGACATACTGTAGCGTGTAGTCTACTTGTATTTTTGATTTAGGCCTAATATAAACACCCTTTTTTATACTTAAGTGTGTCTGTTAGTTACCTTTGATACAAAACACGTAAAAAAGAATGGTTTGACTTTATTTCAATAATAATTTTTTAAAAATCACTTTAGATACACTCATTTATTACAAAATCTACCTAACTGCAATTTTTTTTCAAAAATTTATTACTCAAACACTTAAAGGAAGGAAAAATTATATATATATATATATATTATTTCAATAGCATGTTTTTGATTTGGTAAATAAATATTTGAAGGAGACTAGTTGAGATGTAAACTACGGTTGACTCCTACAAACTTTACATGCTAATGGAGCTTCAATATTCTTTATTTGTATTTATTTACATATTGGAGGGTAAAAAAAATTAAAAATATATCTTAACATTGTAATAAACCAATGCTTAAGCTGCAAAACAGAATTCTAGGATATTTTAAAGGATTAGGTCTTTTTAAGTCGGAAACCTTTCTTTCGTTTTCCGAAAGTTGAAAAATGCGCACTTGGGTTGTTTCTGAAATAAACGATTCAATTGGGAATTTATGGGATGCATTGGATACTAGAGTCCACAGTCAGCCAATTCTTAGAAAGAGCTTTGAAAAGGAGACCTTGTGAGGAGTGAACGAAAATGTCAGTTGTATATACTTGCTGACCTTGACGGGACCATGCACAGTCGTCTGAGATAGGCCGTAAAACGCAGAGGATATCCAACAAGATGTTGAAACTTGTGTTTTTGTGCACAAGATACGCTAGCCCGCCTCGGTAGCGTAGATGGTAGCATGTCTGCTTCACGTTCAAGAGGTCCCGAGTTCTAATCTAGGTCAGGCTGAGTTACCTGGATAAGCTTTTTTCCGGGGATTTCCGTTATCCTTACAGACGAATGTCAGGTGGCTCTATGCTCCATAGACCTTTGAGCATCATTTCAACCATTTCATTCACCATCCGATATGACTTCATGCTGGAGAACGTACAATTACAACCCAAAAAAGAAAGATACGCTATTTTTCTTTAGGTATCCCAGTACTTATTTTGCATAGAAATATGTGATGTTTTATGCTTTATACCTTTTATTCCTAAAGATCTTGAAAAAGAAACTTTGTTCCCTTTTTTGTTTGTTTTTAACTCACTGTATACGAGAAATGTTATTGACTTGTCCTTTATATTGGAAGTATACAGTGTCTAGTTATTGCTCATAAAATCATTAGTTACTGAGAACATTTGCTATCACTTACAGCTTACATAACTACTTGCTCGATCCTAACCATGACAGAAATGTTGGGCGGATATTGTCCGTGTTAAAAGGGCAGGTTAGAATTCTTGTTAAGTCTATCTTCGAGGTTTTTGTTCAACTGCTTAACTGAATATCAAGTAGTTTCGTCCCAATGCGTACTCCTTTTATTATTTCCTTCATGTTTGACTTATACTGTTTAAAAGACATTAGCTTTGAAGGGTAAATTAATGATTTATGTGCATTTATTTGTTTACAGGGAAAACGAAGAAACAAATACTGCGGAATGTCAGTGGCACGTTCTATCATGGGAAGTTGACAGCGATTCTCGGATCTTCAGGTTCCGGCAAAACCTCCCTTCTCAATTTACTGTCAGGATTCAAGTAAGTGCAAGTTACAGCTTTACGATAACCTACTGGTTTAGCAATTTGGTACAGTAGAATTTTATGAAAGCTGTTTTGAAAATAAAAACGATATTCCTGGTAGAACATGGCTGGAATATGGGTAAACAATTTCTAAAAATGCATAAAAGACGCAATTATAATGGTGTAGATTTCATTTTTTTAACTACGACACAGATAGAGAATATACATCATCCCAATGAACTACACCGGCATTATTTTCAGAGCAAATTGAAATATCTTAAACAAGTAATTTTAAATAGGAGACTTATAATTCCACTCAAATGTGGAAGTTACGGCTATAAGATTGTAAGCTACCAGTGCGCCATACTAATGATACCGCTTGAGTGCACAACACATGATAATAAAGACACATGTCGGGGCACTCCCTCAGGCGCAATTTTTTTTTTTTTAATTTTCGTCTTCCAACGTTAAGTCATATCGGACGATGGAATGAACAGGTGAAATGATGTTCAAATGAGCCCAGGTTCCATAGAGCTTAGAGTTACCGAAAATTCGTCTTTAAGGATAAGGGAAAACCCCGGGAAAATCTTATACAGATAACTCACCCTGACCGAGATTCGGACTCGGGACCTCTTGAACGTGAGGCAGACATGCTACTATCTAGGCCACCGAGGCGGGCTTGCAATGTTTAGGGCATTAGCTTTCAAGTGAAAGGTAAACATTTCCAGTCTCATTCGCTTCTGTTGTCGTTTTGCAATTTACAGCTTCACGATAAGCTACTGGTTTAGTGGTTTCACACAATAGGATTTCACGAAAACTGTTTCGAAAATAAAGGCAAACTCTCCCGATAAAATTCCGCTGAACTACAATTTAAAAAAAAAAAAAAAAAAACTAAATGCATAAGACACAATTAAAACGACATTTATTACATTTTTAAACTGCGACAAAGATATAGAATATACATTAAGTAACATTTCAGATTATGTAGACTTTTGTTGTGTTGTACAGTGAAGATTGAACAGGATTTTATATGGATTGTTAAGGTATTTACAAAAAACATACTTACGAAAGCATAATGGAGCATTACTCGACAGAGCGTTGAGGCGTATCGACCCTCAGATGTTCAGCTCTGTGATTGTCTCTTATGGGGCCTTATCGAGTCGATTAGAATGGTGAAATATTAGTAAGTTGACCTACAGTAAGTTAGGAAACAAATAGAGCGATTGGAAGCTGCATGTGTTTATATGATTGTTTTCTCGCGCCTGCTGATGTATGACACATTGCTGTCCAGAAGACATGATTAAATATGAACAGAGTATACATACTACATGGCAAAGCGAGAAAGCGTATCGGGAAAAATTCGCAACAGATAGATGTTTACCTCAGCTTATCGCCCATACACGGCGAGTCCGATGTATGTATAGTCTGTTCAGGTATAATCATGTCCTCTGGACAGCAATGTGTCATACATCGGAAGGCGCGAGAAAACATATTATATAGACACACGCAGCTTCCATTTGCTCTATTTGTTTCGGAACTTACTGTACATCAACTTACTAATATTTCACTATTCTAATCGACCAGATAAGACCCGGTAAGAGACGATCACAGTGCTGAACATCTGAAGGTCGATATGCCTCAACGCTCTGTCGAGTAATACACTGGACTCGCCGTGTATGTGCGATAAGCTGAGGTAAACATCTTTGTGTTGCTAATTTTTCACGATACGCTTTCTCGCTTTGCCATGTAGTACACTGAAGGTTTGTTTACAAAACTTTTAGCCCTATTTAATCACTTAGTAAAATGTGCAGTACTGCTTTGAACATTTTGGTAGTACGATTTAACTCTAAAAGAATAAATCACTAGTTCGCTTTTCCTTTCTTATTTTCATTTATGCACAGCATAAAAATGGTAACAGAGCTAACCTTGCACAGTGTTGTAATTCTTGTAGCTTTTGATTACATGTTTTCTTTGAGCAAGAGAAGCAAAATGGCCGCTGTCATCAGATTAACCGATTAATTCATTATAACTTAACAATTATATAATTGTTGCTTATTTGCTTAAAGTATATACAATATATATTAGGGGAATGCAGCACCGAAATTGGCTAAAAATATGGGAAAAATATTTTGTTTTTGTTTTTGAGCTAATAAAATACTTTGAGCCTTATAATATCATACTCCAACTAAATTTGAGTTTCAGGCATTTAAATACACTCACATGGCAATTTAAATGCCCGTGCGCACGTGCATGCCGGCTCTTGGATTCACAGAATTCTGTCATTTGAGTTCGATTCAATGTACTAAATTAATACATTTGAAATTAGCGGGCGAAGTTTCTGGTGGAATTTTGTGTGTTAGTATAATGGTTATTTCTTACAATATGTGGCACCAAGGAAACAAAACACTGGCTGCAAACATTGAAAGCAAATAGTAATGTTTATATCTTGCTTTTGTGTGAGTTTCTAACGGTCGGGATTGTTTTTGTGTTTCTCGTTAAACTACGTACTGTTTATGTATAATTGATGAGTTGTAGTCTGCCATTTAACATTTATAAAGGTATTTTATACATCAAAACGTGCATATATCTGTTATATAGGTTATAGGTAAAACATTCTTTGAAACAACTGACCTTCTGTTGACTGTGCACATAGTTAGGATCATGAATAGGCTAAACGATACATGGGAAGAAACACATAAACATAACACAACAATGGGAACATACTTGAGACCTGATGTGGTAAGAAAACTAATGCCTGTGTACCAAAGCCTGGCTTTAGATGAAATCCTAAGGAGATGTACATTGGCTAAGACACAAAATGCAAGTGAAAATTTACATAACATGATATGGCATAATTGCCCAAAAGAAATATTTGTTTGAAAGAAGACTTCAGGTTACTGTGACATCAACCATCAGTGAATTCAAATTTGTTTTTTCTGCCTCACTGAAGCTGCAGTCAGACATAATGGACACTGAGATTTCACCAACATCTCTAAAAGTTATTCAAGGGAGGGACCAATTACGCTTACTTCATTGAGCAATTTCTGCGAAGGTAACTTCTAAAACACCCAGAAGGAAGCTAAAATTGAAGAAAACTGCTGCAGAAGACAGAAGGAAGAGGCAAGATAGTCCAACTTACCTATCTGGAGGGATTTAGTCTCCTTCGAGGCATGTAGCTGGGAAGGAAAATGTTTGGGATTTTCAAATTTGATTTACTCAGTTATATTTTTTTGAACTTTTTTGTCATTCAAAATGCTCCTCACGCTGCAGTTTCGATTCATTCCCTCTAAAATTTTCAACACATGTTCTTAGAAAGCAAAAGAAAGGTTTCTATCATACGAATATTTAATATTCATTATATTTTTAAAGTTATTGATATAAAAATTCAAAGGTTTAATCATTTTTGTTTTTTTTTTCTTTCCTCCATACCTAATTTTTTCCCCTGTAACTAAAGGCAGTATAAGAAACTCATATAATAGATATTTTCTTCATAACCATCTGAATATCTTTAGAAACAGAAACATTACAATTTTGAAAATTTTCATCACGTGGAGCGGTTTGAATTTTGCCCAAATTTTGAATTTCACAAATTAATTACTCAAACACTATTGAAGATATAAAAACCAAACTATGATTTCTGTGTCCATTATGCATCGGAACTAAGTAGTAAAAATTTCAGCAAAATTGGTTGAAAATTACTGGATTTGGGGTTTTCGGTGCTGCATTCCCTTAATATTTATGTATTAACAATTTTAAACATATTATGGAAATTTCAAGAGGTTCTAGTCTGAATAAACGGCAGGCAATATTTAAATTAGTGTAGTGAAGATATAGTTTCCCTACGTGGCGCTAGAAACTTGTACACAAGAAGAGCAGCAGCAAGAGAAACGTATTACGTACGGCAACAAGAGAGAAGCCCTTGAGCTGAAGGCCACGGTAGTAAATAAGAAAGAGAGAGTACCAAAATATTCCATGACAGTTTTAAAGGAACCACCTTTAAGTGTAGACGTTCAAGTTATAAGCCACGTGACAAACCTCTAACACAGAAACGGTCAGTAAGATTTGAGCATTTTATTTGAATCATTATCAGTTTATTTCTCCCTCATACACGAAATGTACCACTTGTCCACCACTTAAGGCTCCATAAATTTGCTTTATAAAATGTGTTAGTAATATTAAAATACCCAGTAGTAGTGTCTTAAGCCCTTCTTCGGGAAGTCGTGGGTTCGATTCACTTGGTGGAGCTAACCTGAGCCATGGGCTTTTAGACATTTCCCTGGTCGCTAGTCGAATATAGGGAAGGATAATTAAATCTTCCAAATTTCCTATCTCTCCAACTTCACCTCGCTTCTCATTTCATTTCTCCCTTCATCCTGTTTGGCAGTTTCGGGTGGATTGTTCTCCAGATCCTTGTAAATCCTTGTTCTCCAGATCGGGGCCCCTGCACCTCCCTTCCCCCCCAGGGGATGTACATGTCCACAAGGAGCGAAGGTACACTGACTCTCATAGATAACCGGCCATTTTTTTTTTTTTTTTTTGTAATTACGATCTCCAACGTTGAGTAATATCGGACGATGAATGGAGTGGATGAAATGATGCTCATTCGTCTTTCAGGATAAGGGAAAACCTTGGAGAAAACCTCATCCAGGTAACTCACCCTAACCGAGATTCGAACTCGGGACCTCTTGAACGTGAGGCAGACATGCTACCACAACGCTACCGAGGCGGGCAAATAATCGGACAGACTTTGCATTTCAGTATTGAGTGCTTTATAAAGCAGGATAGACTATGTGTATCAATCTCAAGGTACTCCTTGTGTTAAGCAATTATCATTTGCTATGAATATCCATTTTAGAGATTGAAAATGTGACTAAACAGATTACCCATTCAAACTGGTTTACATCATGAGTTTACGACACAAAGAGAATCGGACAACACAAATGAAATGTAATACAAGCAAGTAGGTGAAGTCTGTCAGTAGACAAAACAACATTGTAGAAGAGGTACGTCAACTGTGCACCAAGGCAAGAGCATAGTATGGGGCCGAGAGTTAAGCAGAGTACCTTTGAACACAGACAGTGATCTGTCACTATGAAAAGAACAAAACATACCGGGAAATATAAGAGATTGTGAATCTTAGCAAAAATATAGTTAGTGACATAATTCACCGGTATAAGTATGAAGACAGAAATGAATTTCGAGCAACGCCAGGGCAACCAAAACTTCTTACTGATAGGCGGGAGTCTTATATTATGCGGAAGGTAAAACGAAATCCGCGTATAAGTGCTCCGGTGATTGGTGCTTAGATTCAGGAAGAACTGGGACTGACAGCCCTGAATCGGTCAGAAAGGTCATGCGAAAACAAGATTTTAATGGTCGCGTAGCCAAAAAAGCCATACATTTCCAGCAAGGAAAAAAAGGAAGCGATTACAATTTTCCAAAAACTTTTTTAACAAGACAATCGCTTGGTGGGACCAAGTAGTTTTTGTGACGAAAGCAAATACAACCTTGCTAGTTCCGATGGCAGGGCGGTTGTGTGGAGGAAACCAAACATGGAGCTACAAGAGCGTAATTTACAAGGCAGAGTCAAACACCGTGTAGGGAGTATAAGGGTATTGGGCTATATTTCCTCTACGACAGTGGGAAAGCTGGTGTTCATAGACACAACCATAAACAAGGAGGTCTATCTTAGACTATTATAGCAAAATTTAAAACAAATTTGAGAAATGATGAGTATTTTGGACAGCTTCTCATTTTATCAGGATAATGACCCGAAGTATATCTCCCACATTATGCAGCTATGGTTACTTTACAGCTGTCCTCATGTACTGCATACAATCCTTCAGTCCCTGGATCTTAATCCCATAGAAGCTGTATGGGATAAACTGGATAAGACCTTGCGGAAGACCCCATCACCTCTAAGCAGCACTTGAAATACAGGTTGCAAGAGGAATGCAAAATCTGTCTACAGCCTACCTGGTTCACATCATGCCAAATAGGTTGTGAGAATTAGTGAAAAGAAGAGGGAGAGTCACAAAGTACTAAGGTAAATTTTGTATCACACTCAAGTTATTTCCGATTTCCTTTGAGGGTCAAAAAATGCCATGTTTTTTCTTAATTCTTAAAAAAGCACGCATTATATGATTTTTATGTGAAACAATATTTACTTTATTACAAGAGCAAACCATGTAACTGTCGATTATCATTAATTTCAATAAAATAGCACATCAAATGTTGATTTTCACTTTAAAAACTTAGTAATTTGCTTTGTCCGATTATTTGTGGGAGTCTCTGTAGCCGATTTTACGAGCCTCCGCCGAGCAGTTCTCTCTAGTCTATCCTCTGTCCGGCCACACATATCCTCTCACCTCACCCCTCTCTCCCAGGGTGTTCCCTGTCTGGGTCATAGGCCGAAGTGCTAAGCTCCTCCTCCAGCACTAAAATACGCTATTATCCTGTTGATTCTAAGTAATCAGAGATATATTATTATTATTTGTTATATATTATTTGTTATGCGACGTTGCTCCTGATTGTAGCTGAAATATTTTCTTCACACTTTAGCAGAAAAACCTACCTCAGGGTATGCGTGGGTGTATTATTCAAAGAAAGGATGGCACCCGTTCTGACTTCGAAACTTTTAATGACCATTCTACACTTTAGCATGGAAGTTGCCGACCAATGCCCTCCTCGGTAGCGTAGATGATAGCGTGTCTGCCTCACGTTCAAAAGGTCCCGAGTTCGAATCTCGGTCAGGGTGAGTTACCTGGAAAAGGTTTTTCTAGGGTTTTCCCTTATCCTTCAATACGAATGTCGGGTAACTCTAAGCTCCATGGACCCTGGACTCATGTGAGCATCATTTCACCCAATTCATTCACCGTTCGATATCGCTTAACGTCGGAGGACGTAAATTAAACACAAACAAAAGGGTTGCAGACCAATCGAATTTCCATTATTTAACTATTGGATTCCTTTACCAAGCGATGACACTCGGTTCTACGCTTGAGGCAATAATGACGCCTAATTCGTCTACCAGTTACGCCTTGTTCCACCTGTGATCAGACCAGAAGCGTTTAAGATTATACCCAGGATGTGATCTCAAGCTTCAAATTCCTAATAGCCTCCCCTGTTCGTAATGACTCTTGAGACTCCCATTACTAATATCTAATCCGATGTTGCCACTCATTTCCATTTTCCTGAAATGTGCTACTTCACAGCCTAAAGTCCCTCTATAAATGTCAAAGAAATCCTGTCTCACATTCCAAGAATCGCAAGTTAGCCTCCATATCTGAATTGGCGCCTTGGATTGGCTACCTTACCCTGTCACCAGAGTAATCGACCGAACTTCTACGAGTTTGCCTGAAAACCGGCCATTACTACTAGTTCTACATGGCGCTCAGATTCAATCAGCTCCATATCTCTGGCCGTAACAGTGTGATTGTTGTGGATAACTATTTGAACTAATGTGCATTCAATAATGTATTTCTAAGAAACTGTTCGCTACTAGACGTTTGGCAATTTGTATTCTAGAACTACCATCGGTTTCTAAATTGGCTAATACCGAAACAACTTTGTCATAATGTTCGGCATAATAGATTACAGCATCTAGTCAAGTTACCCACCTGGTGACAACTGGCCGTGGTTGTAGCGGTATGTCTGGTATTAACTCTTTGAACTTTGCAATTGGTGAAAAGGTGAAAATACTATTAGAAATCGATGTTTCGGGAGCGTACATCTCTCCCATCATCAGCATATTTTAATAAATATTATAACCATACAGGTATCACTGGAAATAACACAAACATAAACAAAGAGAAAACACTATCAATACAACCATCACTGAACAAAACACTGTTTTCAGCTAATTAAATGCAGTGTCAGGAGATTGCGTGAGTATAAAAAATTAATTCGGTCAAAGAAACGCAACTACTTAACTCGATGATCAAGCCGTATAGATCTGTGCTTCTGGAGTCGACGTATTTCCATTTTAAGGCTGGTTTCCAAGAGGAGCTAAACTGAAATCCAGCATCACGGTTGAGCGTGCTCCTTTCGGAGGAAATGGCCAAATTCTCCATAATTCTCAGCTCCCAGTAACTGTTGCATTTTACCAAGATGGTCTTCTCCCTACAGTTGGCTCTATGGTCGTTATCAAAACAATTCTGTCAGTCCAGACTTCTCAGGTTGCATTAAACGCATGCTCCGTTCATGTTCGATTATTCTGGTAGCAATGGTCCTTCCGGTTTGTCCTATATACGGTGACTCACTTTTTTTTATTTATCCAGATTTATGAACCCTATTTTACACAGTGGTATATTAGGGTTAGAGTTGATACATAAAGATACACAATTTTAACAAAATATTTTAAATTCTAGAAGGAAGAAATGATGTTTTAATCTGATGCATATTAATTTAAACTATTTCAGACGTTTAACACTGAGTTTATAAACATCATGAAGTACTTATACTGTTGTGGCTTCATTAGCAAAGATGTGAGCGGAGCAGAAAATTCAGTTCCTAGAGAGTCTAGCTTGAATATTAATTCTTGTCTTTCTCTTCAGAAAATGGGTCAACAGAAAAGTAGATGAACCACAGTTTGAAATTCTTCACCACACATGCACTCGGGGTTGGATGTTAAGTGAAAGCGTGATAACTATTCACCAAATTTACCATGTCCACTTAAAAATTGTGTCAAAACAAAATTTGGTACAAGAGTTTCACATTTTCCTCTGTCATATACACTAGGGAAAAATAATGTTTTTGTTAAACTTCCATTTGGAGTTGTTAGCCATTGTTGGTTCCATTCTTCAAGAATATGTTGATGTATTACTCTCCTTACATTAGAAATAGGACATAAAGAGTATGTCACAGGAAGATTGGATTCTGCAGCCTTCTTAGCCAAGCAATCAGCTCTCTCGTTACCTAAAATTCCACTGTGTCCTTTAAGCCATCCCATGCAAATATGTCCTGGATGGTTTTGAAGCAAGGTTCTGATTTCATGTGCTAATGAATTTAATAGCGAGTAGAGCTGAATGAGACTCACTAAGAATACGGGCACTGTTTCCATTAACAGTACACCATTTTATAGCTTCTTTAATTGCTAAAAGCTCCGACTGGAATACAGAACATTCAGGTGACAATTTAAACATGGAGTGAGTTAGTTCCGTCACATTCACCACAGAGCTTTGTCTATCTCTGATCCCAGCCAATTAAAACAAGAGTTACAGCACCTGAGACTCACTTTCCGTCAAAACGGCTACTCCGAATATGACGTTGAAGCCTCGATCACCAGAACTAAGAAATGGAAACCTGTAATACAGCAAGCGTCAGATAAGCCTACCGCTATAGCCTGCATCCCGTTTACCGCCAATCTATCCGGCAGAATCAGCAAAATTCTTGCCAAATACAATATCAGGACCATCCAATGCCCACCTCTGAAGATTAAACAACTGTTGAGTCCAGTGAAAGACAAACTGGATTTCGAAGTTCCGGAAGTGTAACGCATTACCTGTGAATGTGGGACACCGTATATAGGACAAAGCGGAGAGACCATCGCTACCAGAATAATCGAACATGAACGGAGCATTCGTTTAATGCAGCATGAGAAGTCTGGGCTGGCAGAGCATTGTTTTGATAACAACCATAGAGCCAATTTTTGGGAGACAATCTTGGCAATATACAACAGTTACTGGGAGCGGAGAACTAAGGAGGCTTTAGCGATTTCCTCTGAAAGGAGTACGCTTAATCGTGATGCTGGGTTTCAGTTCAGCTCCTCTTGGAAACTGGCCTTAAAATAGAAATCCGTCGGTTTAAGGAGCAAAGATCAATACAGATTGATAATGAAGTTAAGTAGTTACGTATCTTTGACACAATTTTCTATACTCATGCCATATCCTGGCGTGGTATATAATTTACTGAAAACTGTCTTTTGTTCAGTAATGCGAATTTTGATAGTGGTTTTTCTTTGTTTATGTTGGTGTTATATCCAGTGTTTCATTTGTGGTTATAACATTTTATAAATATCCTGATGATGGGAGCGATGCACACTTCCGGAACGTCGATATCGAATTGTCTTTTCACTTGGCTGGCTGCCCGAGAAGAAAGTTAGCACATTCGTCGCCAGGAAAGCTTCAGGTCTTATGAGAATTATAGAGAAATGATGAGAAATGATGATCTTGCTTGTTACAAAATAAATCCTCAGATACTTAGCTTTTTCTTTACTTTTCATCAGTACAGAGTTCTTATTATAGCAGCTGCAAAAGTATCTCCATGACCCTCGACAGTTAAAAGTGGCAATTCACGCATTAGGTCCTAAGGTCATCTTATGTTAAGTAACAACTGTGCCATAACCTTATCAGCGATTTTTAGGCCGAAAAAATGCACTTCACATCAGTGTGATCTTACAACTTAAGTAGCTTACCGCAACTGTTGTCACCCGAATAGACCGTTCCTCACGTAGGTCACCCTTCGTGCGTTAGAACTGTTGCAGAACACCACGGGGAAACCGAGTTACGCAGTGACGCAGCGAACTTCCCTGTTCCTCTTGATTTTCAGCAAAGCAGTGCGATGAGAGGCACTTCCAAGGCCTGAACTAGTGAGTGTTCTCCATAATGTGAGAAAAGAATAGTGTAAACAGCGAAAAAATATTAAATGTCTTCAACTTTAATTACAAATTCGTTATTTTCGAGATAATAAACTCACATCCCAAGTGATTAGAAAATATTTGTGAGAACTGTCCATTCACCCCATTGCTACTTATGCCATTCTATTTACGATGCTATTATCTAACGTTACAGACTCCACGCATTGCAAAGCGGCATCAGAGAAACCTTGCAAGCACAAGAGCAGGTTGTGCTTGCGTGTTATTTGTTTGTTTTCTGCTACTGTTTATTATTCATTCATTCATTCCCTCACAGTTTAGGCATTAGCCTGTTTGGACTCATATTTGTTGAAGCCTTCTTTTCTGGGGACGTCCTATTAATCCTCGTCCTCTAGGTCTATAATTAGCAGCTTGTTTTGGTATTCATTCTTCTGTCATTCGATGGAGGTATTCAATCCACTTTTTCTCTATATCTTTCTATTTCCTCTGCTAATGGTTGCAATCCAGTTCTCCAATTAATTAATTTCTGATATCTTCTCTCGTACATCCCTTAACTGATCTTAAGTATCTTATCTCGGCCGCCAGTATCTATCCTTTTTTCTTACGGTCCATGCCTCACTTCCATACGTCAGTACTGGTATTGCCCTTACTTTACAAAATCTTATTTGTGTTTCTATTGTTACTTCATTCTAAGAATTCTCTTAAATGTTCCATTAATTGCTTGGAGTTTTTGAACTTTACTTTTCATATCTTGATCTAATTCGTAGGTTACATCGTAGCCGAGATACTGAAATTGTGATACCTGTTCTATTGTATTATGCTCTATTATAGTTTTTGTTCTTATTAGATATCTTTGCTGGAAAACCTTTACTTTCGTTTGTCGCTGATATCGCCATATCATATTTCCTACAACTTTGGTTTAATTTAAATATTGCCATCCATGATCTATGTTCCTTGTGAAAATTAAAGTTAAATCGGGAGCAAATAAGGACATTTAATGCTCTTCCCTGTCCTAACCTAATCCCCTCATGTACGCATCATCATCATCATCATCATCATCATCAATAGTATTCTCCACTGACACCAGATGAGGTTGCTACTTTCCATAGATGAAGCACTAGAGCAGCAATTGTACCGTCTTGTGAGTATGCTTGTGGACATCAGTGAAACAGCATGGAAGCAGACAAACACGGGCAAATATGGATGTGTGGTTTCTCTGGAGGGAAGCAGTGACTACTTCAGACATCCACAAGAGACTAGTGGCCACATGTGGGGAATTTGCACCAAGTCGCAGGTCCGTTTATCGTTGAGTGAGTTCAAAGACGGCAGGGACTCTGCTGACTCTCTGATGAATTAAATGCAGGCAACAGGTTTATCACGGGGAACCTTCACGAAATAACCCATGAAGATTTGATGATGAAAAGGTGTGTGCACATGGTTGGTGCCACATAACCTCACCAATGCCCAGAAAGAGAAGTGTTTGGAGGTATGCCAATAGTTCCTGCAACAGTATAGTGCGGATCCAGAGGAATTCTTTGCAAAACTGGTCATGATCGACGAGTGATGATTTTTGTATGAGACTCCAGAAAAGAAACCACAGTCTATGAAGTAGAAGCATGCTGCGAGCCCACGTCCCAAGAAGTCATGGCCAGACTATTTGTTCGGAAACACATGGCAGCTGTGTTCTGCGATCTGTTGGTCGATTGGCTCCGTCCCAATACGACCATCAAAAGTAAATGTTACTGCAACTCACTTCAACAACACTTCTGATGGCATTCAACAACGCTGTCATAAAAATTGGGGCCGTGGTGTTTTTCTCCAACAAGACAACAAGACAATGCAGGACAACATGCCAGTCGCCAGATAATGGCCACCTTTCGTACTCTACGGTTTACTGTGCTGCCACATCCTCCATATTCACCCGATTTGGCTCCCAGTGACTGCTCTATTCTATTCGACTCGAAAGAGGTCATACGGTGTAAGAAGTTTACTAATAATGACGAAGTTCATCAGGTGATCCTCAGTGACGCCGTGGTAGTCCCAAAGAATAGCTTGCGACGCAAATACGGAAACAGCCAGAACAATGGAACAAGTGCACAGACATTGGCGGGGAATACCTGTAATCTTACCTGAGTGAGTTTGTTCAATATATGGTTCCTGTAAACAAACAAAGTTGTAGTGCCAATCATTTTTGAACGCCCCTAGTAATAAAGCTTTTAAGTTTTCACAAAGCAATAAACTTTATATTCCCCTTGTACCTACAAGAAATTTATCAATAGGAGAATTTCTGCTAAAGTATAACTTGAATAAGATAACGTATATAGATGTAAATTCAAGTTAGAGGTGATTCTGACTTGGACCTCAAGGAAGAATGTTTCACCTACTCTGACCACTTTAACCCGCTTGGGAAATACAGTACATGGCACTTTGCTAAACCGCATCACCACTTGAGACTGTATACGCCTACCAGGTCTCTCTGCTCTGTTTTAGAGTCAAGAAGTATGCAGTAACTCAGAGGTAAATTTTCAGCGCAACTTCTTTTATGGGTAATCTGAACAGGGGTCTCTGGAAAATTCCATCTAATGAATGCTTTGGTCTTTACAAAGCGCGCACGTCCCCATTTTGATTAGCCAGTAATTGCACAGTTTCATTAAAGTAGGCAATGACACAATACACAGCAGCTTCCTAACGCTAAAAGGACCGATTCTATCAATAAGAACTGAAGGTCAATTTGACTGAAACTACTATTTTTAGTTGCATTGGAATATTTATCTGATTTATTCGAAGTGGAATATCTAGAACCAGAAATACATGTTTCATAGTATTGCTTTTAAAACATTTTATTAATTCGTTTTCTTCTCAATATTAACTCGCTTTAAAAAACGAAAAAAAAGACAATCCCTCCAAACATATCATATGAAGAAGAAATTGACTAACTTCAAGGTAAGCTAGTTTTGATACTTCAAAGTAAGCTCAGAATGACAATGCAACAATAACTCACTACCTGGAAAATCCCTCCATATGAAACACTCTGTAATTTGAAAATTTTTTGAAAACGTTTATTTTCTCAGAAATGTATTTTATTAAAATGGCACATTTTGAGATGTTTTCATGACATGTGAAATGTATATACTAAATTTTCTTGATATAGTCTCTGAACTAATTTTTACCTTGAAGTACCGTAAGAGTCAAAAAAGCTCCTAACCGTTTGCATGGGTTTTTCCTGTTCGCGTCCTCAGCGCTAGTCGCCGACTGTCACTATTATAGAAAGGCGCGGATGAAACCATACATTTTTAAAACTATTGTAAACTTTACTTACCAGCTATATGAAAGAAAATGCCCAAACACCCCACCGTCATTGTCCATAGAGTTTTGGTACCATTTTATTAAGCTTCCAGCACTCGCCATAGTTCATGTTGAGAATTGCTGGCAATATCCTGGCGAATATTTTGTTTCAATTCTTCCATGGTGCGTGGGTTTCTCTTGTACACTTTTTTGTTAAATTACACCACAGATAGAAATCGGGGGACGGGGGGACCTCAAATCTCTAGTGAAATTCTGTCCTGAAATACTTTAAATTGTTCGCTTCAAAATACTGACTCTATGAGCTGTTACAGATCTTATGGAAAAGACAAAATCACACTTCCTATCTGTTAATTCTGTAAAAAAAATGGGAGGGGGGGATTTTATTCACGTGTGTAAAAGCATTGGCAACTCGTTCTCCACAAACGCCGCATCATATATCAATTTTACGTCATGAACCGGTACTTACAGGAGCAATTTTAGATTCTTTTAGATTATTACGTGTACAGACATACCCATAAAGGTGGATTCATGCCTCTCGTGAAAAATATCTCTGGTGTATAGTGTACAGGATACACCCTGGAAGAAGTAAACTGAAATATCCACCAGGAAACTACCAACATTTCTCAACGTGAAATACGACGAGTGATGGATAGTTTCCTAAAGAGTTGCTAAGCATGTATGGAAAACAATGGCCAATTTTAATATATGCTTCTATGCAGTTGGTAAGTGAAGTTTTAAAATTAGTTTTGAAAATGTTGTATGATTTCATCCGCGCCTTTCTGCGATAGCAGCAGACGCAAATGGCACCACGCGCGGACAGGTAAAACACCGCTCAGCCGGTTCGGATGGTTTTGACTCTCACGTTATAATATCTGAAAAAAGGATTTGTGCAAGGTTATTTATTTTAATTACATAAATATAAAATATAAAACATAATTTTGAATGAACAATTTTAGATTCTTCAGAGCTCCAATAACGTTTATTTTGTGTACAGACATATCCATAAAGGTGGATCCAAGCCTCTCGTGTAAACTATCTCTGGGGTAATATAAAACATATAGTGTACAGGACACACCCTAGAACAATTAAAACAACATTTTAAAATGTTGTATGGCTTCATCCGCGTCTTTCTATGATAACTGCTATCATAGAGCAAAGAGCGCCGCGCTCGGACTGGCAAAACAGCGCGCAGCCGTTTCGGATGCTTTTGACTCCAACGTTATAATATTTGAAAGACGGATTTGCTCAAGGTTTTTTATTTTAATTATATAAATATGTAAAATGTTAAACATTATAATATATATAGTAAAATGACGTATGTTGTATGCTAAAATGTTGCTGTTATGATGTTCTCGTAGCCAATTTGTAACAAATAATTTTGTACTTTTAATTTAGTTTTAGAAGTTTGCTCTGGTTTGTATTGCGCGATAGAAAATGCGATGGACTTAGAAAGAATTGAATTTCCTTCTCCCACCTTTCCTCCAGTCACTGGACGAGAAATCTCATCCCTTGGTCACGGTCTTGGACTGGTGTAATATTTTAATTTCAGTTTACTAAATTAGTGATTCTGAAACTTCTCTATTTATAATTATTTACTTGATGAGCATTAAACACAAACTGATTGTGAGACAACATACGAGGGGGGCCCAAAAGAAACCGGACTGTTGTCATAAAAGCTTTATTGATGAACCTTTCTGCAAAATTACTTCAGTCACCTTCAAAATACTCTCCATTACATGCGATGCACTTGTAAAGTCTCTTTTCCCACTGTTGGAAGCATGTTTGGAACTCTTGAAGTTTGATATTGTCCAGTGCCCTTTGCGAAGCTGTTTATACCGTCTCCAATCGTCATAACGCTCCCCTTTTAGCGTTTTTTTCATTCGTGGAAATAGGAAAAAGTCGCAAGGGGCTAGGTCCAGCGAATACGGAGCGTGGGGAACGACAGACAACTTCTGAAATGCCAAATAGTGGGTCACTCGTAAGACCGTGTATGCTGGAGCGTTGTCGTGATGCAGAAATCAGTCACCTGATCCTCAAAATTCCGGGCGTTTCCTCCTCACATCCTCTCGCAGACGCCTTAAAATATCCAAGTAAAAGTGCTAGTTAACAGTCTGACCAGGGAGTACGAATTTCCGATGCACAATTTCACGAACATCAAAAAAGACAATGATCATCGTCTTCACAGTTGATCTCACTTGCCTTGCTTTGTTTGGTCTGGGAGAGTTGGGAGTCCTCCACTAGCTTGACGCTTGCTTGGTTTCTGGGTCATACCAGTAACACCAACTCTCATTCCCCTGTAATGACTTTGTGCAAGAAGTTTGGATTACGTACAATCTCTGTTTTCAAGTCCTGACACACATTCATGCGGATGGTTTTGTGCTCCTGTGTGTGGAGGCGCGGAACAAATTTAGCAGCAACACGTCTTATGTGCAAATCCTCCCTCAAAATCCGCTGGCACGAGCTCCAACTGATTCCTGCCGCTGCTGAATTTTGGTCGATCGTTTGGCGACGATCCTCGTTGATCTTTCGGCGGACCTTTTCAATGTTCTCGTTTCGCGATGTTGAAGGGTGTCCAGAACGATCTTGGTCTTCAACACAAATCTCACCACGTTTAAGGCACCAAACCACTCTAAAACCTGTGTGCGGCTCATAGCGTCCTTTTGGAAAGCTTCCTGAAGCATTTGGTGTGACTCCGTTGCAGTTCTTTTAAGCAGGAAACAAAATTTCACACCCACTCTTTGTTCTTTTAAAGTTGCCATAACGACTTCGCAGAGGTAACCCGCCAACAGTCAGAGAAACAATATACCACACTTGCACGTTCAGCTCTACACTGACGCCGTCTGCACAGTTGTTTCATGAAGGTCTCTACTAACACCATCTAGCGTGAGAACCCTGCAATACGTCTACGAGTGGCAGCGTCCCCGAAGTACGGTTTCTTTCGGGTCCCCCCTCGCAATTATATACAATAACTCTTTTAAGACGTTCACTTCCGCAATTACTAATCGTCTCCACTTGAAGCGTCAATCGGAATTTGATTCTGTCTCTCTTTAGCAACCGTAAGTTTTTTTATACACTAAACACTCATGGTCACCTATATATAACATGAGTATGTTGTTTGTCTCTTATTTGCAATTTCGTTTGCACATACAGTATAAATATGACAACATTTTGCAGCATGTTGTAATATAAATATTACAACATGCATTCTTACCGCTTGAGCTACCATGGCCATCATGACTTTAAAGGAAGTCCTGTTAGTGTAAAACATCAGATAATTAGAGGAAATTACCACCTGGCGGGCATTGATTAATTCATTAGGTACTGGAATTATTGAGTTGTAAAATCATTAACTTTATTAAGAAATTATAGCTAAACATTTGCAATAAATAACTTCCGCATAACATTAATGATTAAATTGAGAAGCAGTTGTTTGATCACGGCAAAATGTTCATTGGGCCAGCTGAAGTTATTAGTGTTATTAGTATTATAGGGTTAGCTCAAGTTTTAACTGGAAATGAGTTATGTTCAGATGTAACGATGTGCATAAACAGTAAATAAATTTGTGAAAATTATAGTGAGAATAGCGTTCTTATAATTTGGCAAGCTACTAAATGAAACATTTCTTCATATGCGAGTGAGAAGCTCTGAAAGCTGGCAACGTAATAAAGAACTTCGGCTTCGAGTTGTAGTTGCAGGCAGAGTTGACTTGATGAGTGAACATTTTTTAAAATCTGTATCAGTTTCTTCCTTTTGCAGTTTTACAAAAGTAGGCCGCGCCGTGGCTCATGGTTAGGCCACTTGGCTCTCACCAAAGCGGCCCGGGTTCGATCCCAGGCGACCGCAAAGTGAGATTTGTAGTGGACAACATGACATTGGGGCGGGTTTTCTCCGGGACCTCCGGTTTCCCCCGCCATCTCATTCCACCGTTGCTCCATTTTCATCTCATTATCATCAGTGTTACCGCCTGCGGTGCCGTATGTAGTAAAAGCGGTCGTTAAACACTACACATTTTACAAAAGTGACGGATTATCGGCAGTCTGAACGAAGCTAAGAACTGCGCTTGCGTTATATAGTTTTAGTTGTCAACGCAAGAGAGTGTTCCTCTTTGTATTTCTGCGACCCACGTCAGATTATGACTGTAATTATTGAATATTACTAAAAATAATAGTCTAAACCTTACAGTGTTGATGTATCAGAAGTTAAAATTTGTATTTCAGCAGTTAGTTTGTTGTCCTAAGGTCAGAAGCAGTTAGTACTGCATTTTCAGTCAGCGAGTCGTTTAAAATAACCTATTATTGGTCACAATTAAATTTATCGGACAACTGATGTTTTCTTTCCTTTTTTAATTCTTACACCCACTGATGCCTAACCAGCGACGAAAGTCTCATATTCGCACTGGAACACCTAGCAGCTGATACACTGAAGACAGAAATATGTGAGACAACGCTAGAGGGTGATTCACATCAGGCTGAGGCTCTGAAAGGCCGAGCACATACGTTATCAACATTTACAAATCGTAAGCAATGTCTGAGCAACATACTGTGACAAAAACACGAAAACCACAGTACGAAATGATGATTACCTCAAACTACTTAATTGCTACCAAAATCGCTTGTCCAGTGCTACGATTAGGATTGCTATGGAGGGAAGTCGGTACTGTTACCAGTCTTAATCTATTTAATCGATTGTAGCTATGCCCCCAAGGAGCCACGACAGTGCAGAGGCTATCCCTATATTTTATTTAGATGGAAACCTCAACCAGAAGACCAGTAAAATGGACATTGCCTCCTACTGCGGTTCGTAAGCAGCCCCGACAACCGTAACCGACCTAACAAAGGAGAAAGCGGTTCACTTGGAGTATATTTTGACTTTGTGGGTTCGTAGAATTAAAAGTCCTGTTTGCAGAAATTTTAAATGCTCTTTATGATAGTAAAAGTACACTTTGCACACCCCTTGCAGCCTCTGGAAATGACTTGTCATACACAAGTTTTCAAGGCCTCTGGTTGCTTCACCCACGTAAAGAAACGAAAGAAAGCACTTGCGATACACTTTAATAACCGTCACACAACCCTCACACTGCACAGCTGCACACAAAATTAACTCACTAGCAACTGACTAGTAACTAACACTGTGCCGGCGTTTACACCCCGAAGCCGGCGACGTTTCAAGGCTTTTCGCGGTGGCAAGAGAAAGGGAAATAGCCAGATATCAGTCTCTTTCTCTCTCTCGGAAAGCGTCCAGCGCTCGCACCGCTGTCAGTCTCTTTCCCGCCTACGCGTGACCGGAACTAGGTTATCGTGGCTCTAACGAAACAATGCGATCGGTATTATCCTGTCATGCAGCCGCCGACACTTCTATCCTGTAAGATAACACCAATGAGAGATGATGTGAAATGATAATAAAGATGAAATGGGGGGGGGGGGACAGGAAATTCGGGGGCTGTAATTCACCTACCCAACATTCACCTGGCGACACGGGAAATTCCCGATAAAAACCATAGGTTAGGTAGGTCATCTACGGGAATCGAACCCGGACCTCCCGAATGTAAGCCACAGACGGAATTGCCTGTGCCATCCCACTCGTTAGCCTAAATTTAATTTGCAATCACCTTTTCTTTTACACAAATAAACTGCTTGGACAGTCTATTGCTTTGCCTCTGTATTTTTAGTACGCATCTGCTTGCACTGCTAGTAGTCTCTCTGGCTTACACAACGTTTTCATCACACAGAGCTGCAGGCCCACTAGGATATTCGCTACTATTTCTTTGCCGGTTCACACCGCCGATTCCTCACACTAAGTTTGGACTCACGGTGCCCTTGAGCTGTTTCATTTCGCCGATTCTTCACACGGAGCCATACTCTACTTGAAACTCGAAACGCACACAAATGCTAAAACATACTACCATCTCATTTAGGCCTCACATTGGCTCTTGGTGGGTGCGAGAGATCGTTCCAATAGTCTAAAGTTCTCGAATTGCATTCTAGAATGGTCTTGAACGGTGCTTGCGCTATAATATAGCTCACTCCAGGTTTCGTGTTGTCTTGCAAGATAACTATCACTATGCTCATACTTGTATTCGCTTGAGAGTTTGACGCCATCATTTCTGCTCTATGTAGGGCCTTTGTTCGGAATATAGCTGGAAGTATAGTCATGTTGCTGGAATGGTTACCATGGATTTGTCTTTGGTAATAGATACCTCTCAGATAACGCACTGATTATTCTTGTAAGATGAGAGGGGTACTGCCGCCCTTCTCGGATCTGTGCTAAGCACCAATAAACGCATTACTTCAACCAATGGACTTCGCAAGAATCACAAATGACAGATAGGTGTTATATCCACGTGGAGTAATCAGTGCGTTATCTGAAAGGTATCTATTAACAAAGATAAATCTATAGTAACCGTTCCAGCAGCGTGACTATACCGTAGAACGAGTCCAGAACACATAGGAACATATAGGCATAATAACACAGCATTGTACGGGAGAGATTTACCCTTGCGGTCAGCGGTCTACACATGGCATAAGTCAGGAGCGACGGCACAAAGCTCACGAGGGATGTCCACTAGCTACTTGTATGTGGTTGCATGCGGCACTTTTCAGGCTTCAGTTTTGGTCGTTGCGTTTCTACTGCGCACCCGCTTTTTGACACACACATCCCCATAGAGCAGAGATAATGCCACCTCAAGCGAGAGCAGGTGTGAGCATAGTGATAGTTCCCTTGTTAGTGTCGTTAGCTGGTGCCCGCTCGCTGGAAACCGTCTCTCTTCTGCCCCTCCCGTCGGCAATAAACAGCAAGGGCGGAGCAACTCAACTTCTCGGCAGGATAGTGATCGCCAATGCGATAATACATTCAAGCAATATGGTAATATGAAGAACGTAAACAGCCTGAAGTAGCCAAGGGTCACTATTAGCAGGAAAATACGTTATGACGAATGTCTCAGAGTATACTTATTGTAGAAGGGATGGGGTTTGTTTCCGTACCTCAGCTACTCTCCTACACTTTAGTTATCGTTCAACTATTTTTCCTTTCTTTCTGATTTTAATGCAATGCCGGTTTCCACTGCGTGCTCACTGAAGTGCCTAGCTTTGCTACTTTCTGGCGTTGGGTCTTGCCGGTTCGAGTTCCATCTCGGGCATGGGTGTTTGCTATATGCAAGCTGTACGTGCATGCGACACAACAAACGGAGAAATCTACCACCTAAAGGATTAAAAATTGCTTAAAAATATGTCTGCTTGGCATATAAGGAACCTCTAGGTACACCATCCGCTGTACCACTAGGTGGTAGACATGTGAACCCCTTGTGCTGACATTCTTTAGGGGAACCAAGTCTGTATAAGTTATGCAGCATCTTTACGTTGTTTTTACTACCAAATACATGAGTCGCTTCTTAGTTTAGTTAGCTATCTAACGATTCATGAAGGTGGAGCCCAGCTAAGGATAAGAAGCCTTCCAAACAACGCTACATGAAGATCTACAAATAAGTATAAGTAGTAATATTTCCAGTAATCCATCAGAGAAATGTACTGTATCTTTGTCAACTTTATTAGTGCATTTCTTATGAGTAAATGATGGTTACTTTTCTAAAACAGAAGAAAAAGATTAAAGTTTTGGTATGAATGGGTTAGATAAAGGTTTGATTACAAAGGCTAACATGTAATACTTAACAATTCAAACCCTCAGTACCCTTCCTCTCAAGTCTAGGAGTTTATAATAGGGATTTTCGAGCACCTAGTACATAACGTCTACTAACTAAAATGCAGTTATATTCTACATGTTCTAAGCAATTAATCTTCTTGACCATTTCCACAGCTTTTCTGTTTGTATTTTCTTTGTAACAGCTTTTCATTGAAAATAGCAATTTTTACCTACAGATTTATTCTAAAGATGTGTTTGATTTACTCCACAGGACTAAAGGACTTAGCGGAAGTGTGATGGTCAATGGTTGCCAGAGGGACCCACAGGAGTTTCGAAAACTTTCTTGTTACATCACGCAGGATTGGGCTATGTTGACAAACCTTACCACCCACGAGACACTTGTGTTTATGGCCAGCCTGAGATTAGATCGTAAACTTAGCAGGAGCAAAAAGCTCATGATGGTAAGCAATAAAATATTTGGTTAATTAATGACCCTTTCACTTGTCAGAAATTTATCAGCACCGCCGATGTTCCGGAATTTCATATTCCACAAGCTCTTTCAGATGATGATAAAACATTAAAAATCTGTCCAGAACATCAGAAGAATTCAATATGTAAGAACAGCTGGTGGGTAGAGCTATAGAGAACGCTGGTTAAAATAGGGATGGGGCATGAGAGTGAAAGAAATTTAAAAGGGTTTTGGACAATTATTAAGAATAGGTTAGAGGACATTGACAGACAAGTGACGTATGCAAATCTGATAAGTAAAAAATCACTAAGTAATTATATACCTGAAAATAAAGACAGAATGGGGAAGGAAAACATATATAGACATATGTGGTAGATATGAGAAGGAGGGTTTAGCTTGGTTAAGGACAGGAGCCAAACTGAGAGGGGGTTCACCAAAGGAGTGCATTCTATGTGGAAAGAAAATAAGTTTAGAACATTATGTAGTGGAGTGTAAAGAAATTGAAAACTGGAGGAAATTAATATAGGATAAGAAAGGGGCTTACGTAGTAACAATAAAAATGCTTACGTTGAAAAGAGGAAAAAAGATTAAGGGAAATGGGAAATTTGCTGACAAAGTCAAAGAGAAATGATTGAGAAGGCAGGGAAATAAGAGGTAGAAAATTGGAAGGCACAATCAGAACATTAGGTCAAGGTCGTATAAGGGCTAGAATAGAGGTTAACGCCCAGGGAGCCAACACCACTATCAGCCCGTAACTGGCAAATTTGTACCTGGATTATTTATGCTACTATGTTTACTGACAGGACTGTTACCTTTAGATACCATCGATCGTGAACAAATTTGAAACCACGACCTTAGCATCAATAGGCCACAGTCTAACCAACTGAGGCACTCTGACATGGTGGTACATGAATATGAAGCAAAGTCGGCACTTAAGCGCAATGGTCCAACTTCTTCCCTAGTCTTATAAAAGTGTATGCCATTTGGAAACGTCTCTCTTCCTTCATATGTTTTACATTCACTTACTTTAAATAGTTTCCATTTTTGTAAAAAACATAAAAATTCCCCCAAATCTAAAACATCTTCCAAATATTGAAGCAACAAAACTGAACAAATGATTCAATGTGTGCACTACTCCATTGTTTAGTATGTCCTCACTTCTTGTGGACAACGGTCTGAAGCAGTGCAGGGTGACAACTGGTGATCATCTGGAGTGCGAAGTTCAGCAGCTGGCTCAGATTTTCATGGTGCCGTGCAAGGATACAGTCCTTCAGATAACCACAGAAGCTATTGAGTTGCTAATAGTTACATCGATAAAAACATTACCTTAGGATTGCTTTTCAAAATATAATGTTACTTGTCTTGCAAAACACCAACTTTTACTCACACTCGCACACCTTTCTGCCACACAGATTCTATTTGGCGTGAGTACTAAAAATATTATGGATGGTGGAAAAACTCGAGGTATTTTATGTTGGACAGTACGTGGAACATGTTAGAATTATGCCTCGTGTAACGAATAACAAAATATGTTCTCAAAAATGACCAAATCATTCAGGAAATTGAACAATTAACCTAATTTCAATGAAACTAGCTCTCAAAAGATTCAGCCTTATACAACAGAACTGCGTCGATACAATATTTCTAGTTCCAAATTCCAAATTTTATTCGGAGAACCAAACAAAAATATACACTTGTAACGCTTGCACTTAAAAATTACCAGAAATAGTTTCGAAGCAAAGCACGCAAACTGGTAAGCATCTTTTACACAAAGGAATACTGGCAGAAAGATAAGCTTAGCTGATAAAAGATGCAAAATTAACTGAACAACTCGCTACGCTGACACACAACGCAGAGTACTTAAAATTTTCTCAAACCTCTAACCTAAATGACACAGTGGCATGCATTCAGGTCGTTAACACAAAATCTGACTAATCAATTTAGGGTTCACTCTGGAAAAATCATTCCTTAATCTTTAAAAGGGTCACAGAACGGAACAATTAAATAGTTCCCATTCATGACCAATTCCACCAGAAGTAATGGCACCCAATGCTATCACTTTGCACACAAAGGAAAACGTTGAACTTGCCCCAGCACTCTAACCATATATATTGTGAGTGCTGGTCACAAGGTGACAATATTATTTATATTATATTATTAAATATTGATATTACTACATCCTATGACAAATTAAATTCAATATGGGATAGCTACACTGGCGAGAAAACACTACAGTTCTCTCCCACCTGGACTGAGTGGACTAAGCTACAGAGGGCATTCGGCACGGAGGTCCAAACTTGGTCTATTATAGCTGTGTCTCAACAAGGGTACTTCCGAGAGAAAATAGAGGGGCACTGTACCAAGGAGCCTGACAACGCAAAGATTATGTTTCCTAAAATTTACCAGTTGGAAGCTTCCCTGCAGGCCACTATAGCCGGAATCCCACCCAGCGTGGTCCGGAAATGGAAATGGCGCACCAGCCTGGCTGGGTGACTGGAAACCGTCCTACCGGAGAAGGAAGTGTTTGCCAGGAGCATATCATCCTGCCATGCAACGCTGACACACACCCGCCGTCAGTTCTACCCTGTAAGAGACCACCAGATGAGAGATGATGTGAAATGATAATGGGGATGAAACTGTTAGTTCACTACAAACTAGTAGGAATATGTCTAGGTTTTCTAAATATTGTCGCCGACCGCATTATAACGAGGAGGCGCGGCCGAAGCGCACAAAGAGACAGATAGTGCAGCGCGGAGATAACAATTTGCCGAAACAAATAAATAGAAAGATAGCTGACAGGAAACTTCGAGTTTTTTTTGTTATAGAACATTCCAGAAATGTCTAGAAATATGAGTAGAGATATATAAGGAAGCTGCGACTCGTCAAGAGGGTGGTAATCGGAACTGATTTGTGTGCCTACAACTATGTTTTGAAAGTAAACTCTTTGTTTGTGCTCAACGACCTTGTTGATTGTATTTTTACGAGGCGTGTCCGTAAAATAAGATCTCCAAGGCGCTGGAGACGTGAGGAACGCTATTACGCGAGAACCGACAACACTGGCGTGTATCCTGGTTTCACCCCTTCAAATTCCCACCTCAACGAAACGGATGCAACCATTGGTCTTGGCTGGGCAGCTGTTTGCGATGGAGCTTCCTATTACTTCCGCCGCCAAGTGCGAGTTGAGTGCAGTGATCCGTTTCTTGAGTGCCAAGGGCATTACCCCCACTGAAATTCATCGGCAGTTATGCGAAGTCTATGGGCCACAGTGTATGGACGTCAAAAACGTGCGATAGTGGGTCAGAGTTCAAAGACGGTCGTACAGACGTCCATGACGAACAGCGTTCTAGTTGGCCTTCAGTTACGGCCGAAACAATTGCAAACGTGGAGCAAGAAATGCTTAAAGATCGGCGTGTGACAGTTCACGAGCTGTGCGAACTTATCCCTGAAGTCAGTAAGACTACGATTGACAAGATTTTGACCGAACATTTTCACTATCACAGGGTGTGTGTAACGGCTGATCTCCTGGTCCAGTTCGGATAGGAATTCCTCACCCATCTCCCCTACAGTCCAGACTTAGTACCTAGTGATTATCATCTGTTTCCTGAGTTGAAGTCACACCTGGGTGGAACACATTTCCAGACCGCCGATGATTTGAAAAATAAAGTTCAGCGCTACCTGCGCAACTTGGCTGGAGAGTGCTATGACAAGGGTATACAAAAACAGCCACAGCGCATGCAAAAGTGCATCGAACTCAATGGTGATTACGTTGAAAACTAGGGGTAAGTTCCGCCTTTTCAACAATGTAACAGCCCGCCTCGGTAGCGTAGATGGTAGCGTGTCTGCCTCACGTTCAGGAGATCCCGAGTTCGAATCTCGGTCAGGGTGAGTTACCTGTATGACGCTTTTCCTTTATCCTTCAAAGACGAATGTCGGGTAACTCTAAGCTCCTTGAACCCCGGACTCATTTGACCATCATATCACCTTATTCATTCACCGTCCGATATGACTTTAACGTTGGACGACGTAAATTAAAAAAAAATCAATGTAACATTCATTGACAATACACATGTTTCCTATATTAAATAACATTGAAGACCGTATTTTAGGGACACGCCTCAAATATGTTATGTAATTCTGCTACTGTAAGGGCTGACCAAAGTTTGTTTCTACGGAAATAAAGAGCATTTTGAATTTCTGTAACTTGGAATTTTAATTCTAGGAACCCACAAAGTCTCAATATTGTGACTTTGTGGGTTTGTGAAATGAAAAGTCCAATTGCACCACTCAAAAATGTTCTTTACTTCCACCGAATTACAGTTGGAACACTTGCCTATTACATAAAATTACGTAGCGCACACAATTACAATTTACCAGTTCGTCCGTTAAAGTTCCACTTGCACTCGCAATTACGTACACTCCTACGATGCACATACGCAGTCCATCCCCTCACTGGGCGCTCCTCACAGCCGCTCGCCAAGAACTGACTGAACTCGCCAACTGCAGCCCATTTTATAGGGATATCGCTGTTTCTCGAAGTCTCTCGTTTTAGTGAATCACCGCGAAGGTTCCAGATGGCAGGGGGAGTGGGAAGAGGCGGCCAGCGACCAGTGAGACTTCCCTAATCATTCCCTCAGTAAGTGATAGAGATAAATGGGTGGGCGAGGTCCGAATGCCTCCGCCCTGGCCCTACTGCAAGCCGGTTTTATAGGGAGTTCCGACGTTCGGGTGACAATATGGTTCTGTAGTCTTTAAGTTTATCTCTGAGGAAAGAAATCTGTAACTTGAACACAGTTCCACTTGCAAGGCTTACGTGTGTGTCCTTGTTACACAGGTTACTGAAACACTGGAGCTTATGGGACTTGAGAATGCCGCTGATACTTTAGTGGGCGAGTTGTCAGGTGGAGAGAAAAGGCGTCTTTCTGTCGCTCAAGAGCTTCTCAGAAACGTCCCCATTATGTTGCTCGATGAGCTCACGAGGTAAGTGTTTTCACTCTTGTCATTGGCAACTAATGTAATAATGAAGCTATAAATACGCAGTAGCTTCGGGACGTTTATTATTATGTGTTTCGTACTGATTAATTATAAGAACAGAGTACTAATGTTGTTCGTAACAGAAAGGACAAATGCGCCATTTACTTGCTCTCGTGTTCATGTTTACAAAGATCGCATTCTTCAGGTATGCTGTAAGTATAACCAAATCTATCTGTTAACGTTTCTCTGACTTAAGGCCTCTATTCATGAGTGTCTTTTCAGTGGTCTTGGTCTTGATCTGTTCGCACTTTCCTTTGTAGCTTTTATACCAAGTGCAATACCTTTTAAAGACGAGTGTAACATTTACTAATTTACTTCCTTAGCTGTGTCCAATATACTGCGATGTCAAATCTAGAGTTACTTAATAACTATTGAGCAGGAATAAAATGGGAAAGCTAGATTACATTGTAAGGTTCAATATAGAAGATGTTGGCCTCAAAATGCGGTCCTTAATCGCACCGAAACAGTTTCTTCAATTTTTGGTGAATTCTTTTCAAGGAGCTGCTAGTTTCGCAGATTTGTCTGCTGGGCCGGAGTCACATAGCAACTCAGGAATTACCGCACATGGAGTTGAAAACGTGTGTACTATCTGTCCGTGAGCTTAATATAATAGTAGTTTGTGATATAATTGAATGACCAAAGAGTTTATCCATGAGTAGAACAATATAAAACGCGACCGAAGGGGAGCGCTTTAAGTTCTGTTTGTGAACAACAGAGGTGTGTCCACTTGCATAATACATTATTTTATTCTATAGATACGATAAGTTTATACATGTCAAATATTCTGTTAATGAGTTGCAACAGATTGTAATAAATTAAATATGGAATAAGGCATTGAATGGGGGCGTAATTATAGTTATTAAATATTATTATCCACTAACTTATTTACTTTATCCCACCCATTACCGGAGCAACTAGTGAGTTTTGTTTACTTTATCTCACTCGTTGACCTAAGAACTATCACTTCGATTTAATGTCTAAGTTTTCTTATGTCGTTTCTCCATAGCAACGATGGATATTACAAATATCTGTAGGATACATATTTTCTTTGTGAAACCGTGATACCGAAATTAAAGGATTGCAATAAGTAAAGAATTGTGATGGATTTCAAAGAAATGTTGGACCTTTGTTACAACACGTGCAGGGACAGTTGGTTGAGTTGTGTAACAAGACACGGGAGAAACAGGCTTTATTAGCAAGAAAACCTACATGAATGACACTTGACTCCGTTTGAATAGGTATTCTTCGGACCCTTAATAATGGCATGACCAAGATAAATAATCACAATGGACAAAATAGTCCCAAAGATTTTTGGTTGAATAAAGGGCTTCGAGAAAGTGAAAGTTACTCCCACGCACAGCTGTGTATGGTGTGAGGACAGACAGTCCACGGCGTGAGGCCGAATCAGACGGTTATCGTTTCTGTCTGGGTCGAAGGCAGATCAGAACCGGAGGGAAGATCTGTTGGTTTATACGTAACGAATTAAGTATTATCGAGTAATAAGCATTCCACCTTCAGTCACTCTAAACAGTGATATATTAGTAACCCTTGGTCGGCAACTTCGAGTTTGATGTGATGACAAAAAGAAGCAGTCATTAAACCAGTCTGAAACTTGCATTCCAGTGTCATTAGAACCATCCTTACTCATACATATCCGCGCATACCCTGAGAGAAACTTCATCGCTGCCCATATTATTCGTTACAAACTGTAGCGTCAACGTAGAACTCTTTGCGTGAGCAACTTTTCCGCTACAACCGGTTAGTTACCGCGATATAAGCAGTGGCCTATTGTCCGCCCCGGTAGCTTGGTGGTAGCATATCTGCCTCACATTCAAGAGGTCCCCAGTTCGAACCACGGTGAGGGTGAGTTACCTGGGTAAGGATTTTATCCTGCAAGACGAATGTCGGGTAACTCTAAACTCCATGGACCCTGGATTCATTTTAACATCATTTCACCCAATTTATTCACCGTCTGATATGACTGAATGTTGGAGGACGTAAATCACAAAAGAAGTAAAAGAAATGAAAAGTGGCACATTGTTGGAAATTTATTCCGCGGTGCTTTTATAGGCTAGTAAGGCACTCACTCACTCACTCACTCACTCACTTTTAAACACACTTAAAAAGGCCATCGATTTGAGCCACGTCTACACTCATAACGTTGGGATCAGTAGGCCAACATCTGAGCCACTCAGAGACCAAAAATCTGAGCCAACCTAAATATTAGTAAGAGAACAATAGTGCAATGGGAAGGTACAAAGACAATGCAGTAGTACCGGAAATTGATAGTAACGACGCATATTTTTCTTCAACACCGTTTAACGGAACCAACAGTTCAGTGAGTACGTCTTGCTTATAAGACGAATGTAGCACTACAAACCAAGTAAATTTGATAGAATCAACATTAAAAGTTCAATGCCACGGCCTTATCCTGTATACGGCTAGTGTGAAGAAATGATTAATTTCCATCAATTAACTAAAATAATAAGAGTTAAAAATGAATCCTGGGACTCAATTACTTACGATAGTAAGTCGCCACAAACGGTGTATCTCGAATGCGAGAGCCCCTAGTGGTTTACCGGGGAAATGTACGAGTCAAATTGAGAATTTACTGTCGTGACGGTAGCACAATGGGTTAGAGCGACTGGACGGAAACCAGGAGATCCATGGTTCAAATCTCGGCAATGACATTGCATTTTTCATGTTGACTATCAAAGACCTTAGCCTATATACGGCTAGTGCGAAGAAATGATTGATGTCCGTAAATTAACTAAAACAAGGTAAAATTTAAGTTCGGCTCCCTCTTGCATTCCATTTTCCGATAGTGCATGCTGCAAACTATTACTTTCATACAGGTAGCTGGAATTGGAAGTCATAATCAAATTCAGAGTATATGAAATGTTTGTAGAAACAAACGACTGACTGCATACCCGCCACGGGTCACGAGGTGGTAAAGAGAGTGTAACATCTTGAAAACAGTAGTAGACATTTGCAAAAGTTCTTTGAAATAGATAAAAATTGAGAATAATTTACCTAAAAATGTCATATTTACCATTGTTTTAAGCATACGTCTATGTACGAAGTTGATAACTTCAACAATAATTTGTCAATATTTCCAAAGGCCCGCAGCAATCGACGCAAAATTCGAGTAGACTTAGATGTGTATTTTGAATTTTCCTGGAAGTATTCATTATATGAAGGCTATTAATCTGCCTATTACATGTTTCAACTGGGAAGGTGTTTGACCTTGAGCGCTACTAGATGAGGAACCAATCGGAGTCCTGTGGACTTGTATTGCATTCCCCCTATGTTCTGTGTGACGAGCGCCAACCTAATCAATCTCTAATAAATACTATTCGCGCTAAGACAAAAATTCGATTTTGCAAAAACTGATCCATGAGGAAGGTAGAGAGTAATTTATCTAACATAACCGCAAAATCCGATATTTTTAGCTCAAATAGTTTTCCTAATACAAATAAATAAAGCACTATTATAACAATGCACAGCGACGTAAGCAGTGTAATGGATATCATAATTAGTTGGCATGTATGTGTGAGCGTATATTTGTAATTGCTCAGAACTGAAACCTAAACGTTAGAGATGACGTGATAAAAGAATTACTTTGAATATTCCAAAGTGTTTGTTAAAATCGAGCGAGAACATTCCACTTCCTGCTGGCTTGTAGAATGGTGCATCGGCAGAACCTGACTTGTCACACTATATGTTTGAGTCGTACGTAATCTCTATTTACTCTAGAGAATTAAAATCAGTATTATTCAGCTCTTCCATTTAAAAACAAGAAAAAGTGTATTAGCTGAATCAGCTTGCAATTAAAATGAAACGTGAGGTATTATAAACCACCTTCCCCCTTACCACTGCCAGAACAATTCACTTGAGTTAATGTGGGCTTAAATTATGTTGGAAACAGAAATAATACTTTTAAACTGACTGACGTTGAACCACTTACTCACCAAGAAATTGACAAGGTTACACAAGACTGGGAAAACTGCATGGGACATGCACATAAACTACAATAACACTGCTTTGGAGCCTGTCATAATAAACTTGTAACACTCTGATGATGAAGACAGTGACAATGACGAAGTGACATTCATAGCTATATGGAACGCCGCTGGCAGTTTCGCCGAATTGGAAGAAAGGTAATTTATAAACTATATACTTAAAACATGTGCATAATATACGAATATTATCATTTGAACGGTGTTTCAATTGTCATTTGAACAACTGTATTATTATAAAGCTTTAAAAAATTCAGTTTGCGTTCCCTTACGTGTAGCGCCAAGAAGAGTCGCAAGTGGGGATAACGAGGTGGCAACGCTGAAGGCTCTAGCGTATCTGATTCGCTACAAGCCAAAACTCTTCCCATTTGAAACACATAGTAATTTTACATTAATGTAGTATATGACCTGTTAAAGCTTTTATTTGAGCAAGAGTAGGTACTGATGTTGACTTTGCTGTTGCTTACAGTGGTCTAGACAGCTCCTCTTGTCTACAGATGATAACCCATCTCAAGAAACTAGCCGAAAATGGAAGAACTGTTGTCTGCAGCATACACCAAGCCAGTTCGCGGATATTTGGCCTCTTTGATGACATCTTCTTGCTGAGCGAGGGGCAATGTCTTTACAGAGGACCAATAACCAGCATGACCAATGCACTCAGCGAGGCAGGTTTCTCTTGTCCCAACTTTTACAATCCAGCTGAATATGGTGAGTACTTTTCTGAAGATCTTTTTCAGGCATCAACTATATGTAGTTAATTTTAGTTTATTTCTTCCTTCATTTTTTATACTTTCTTACACAATCCCACATTCCACAAGCCTCACAATGTTCTACCGTGACATTAACAAGTTACAACCATTTCCAGCCACGATTAGAGCCAACAGTGAAAATAAGTGTGAAATAAGAGAAGGTTTTGCGACTTAATGAAATATTCTAACTTGAATATAGCTGAATGGGAAACTCTCTAGTCAAAAAGAAATTTTAACTGGCTCTGAAGCAGAATTTGGAGCCTTAGAAAATGACGAATATGTAAGTATCCTTAGCATTTGAACAGGGGGAATAACAATCAGGTGTTCCCAGAAAACTTGTCTGTCGGTCTAGGTGGCTCAGATGGTTAGGCGATGGTCTATGGATTCCAAAGTCGCGGGTCAAACCCAGACCATACCAATCGAGAGTACTTGAAAGCGGCACCTGCCAAGTTGGTAGACGACTTGCATTTAAAGTCGGAATGCAGCATACCACCTGTGTTGATCATCCTGGCAATTGCAAACGTCGTTAACAAACAAGATATTCATTTAAACGCGCATCTGGTGAATGAAATCAAATTTATGGTCTTCAAAAAATACATGCTGGTGAGCTATGAAGCCGAACATTAAGTAAATAGCCAACCTAGCTAAAGAATAAGGTGTATTTTGTATTCATTTAATACAATTTAGGAAGCCAATGCATTATTTATATCATTATGTACTTCCAGAAAAATGAATACGTTCCATGGGGAACAAGTCCGTTTAGGACACTGAAGAAGTGTTCCTTAAATGCATGGTGCCACAATTTCTTTGTAAGTGAAACAGACCTGTGTAAATCAATAGAAATTAGACTATTTTTGTAATGTAAATATTCATAATACGAGATTTACTTTTTCGTCGTAGCAATTTGCCTGAGAACTATTATTCCTCAAATTCAAACAACATAGTTATACCTCCTTCCCCCACAAACAAGATCTTGTCGTACCTACTATGTCTGCCCAATAAAATTTGAATTGTGATTTTGGCAGACACTCCGTTTGTTCAATGGAAAGGTACATCATTAAATTTATATTGACTGTTCTGTTTATGTGTGGGAAATAGTATCTTTATATAGGCTCTCTTTAAAATTTCTTCAGGTGCTTGAGATTTCCGCTAAGGAATAGTATAGCGTTTCTACAGGCTAATATGAATGGATAACATGAGCAATATTGCCAAAGCTTATTTCCGATGCACACTAGGAATAGGTATTGTTTCTGCAGTAATTGATAGTTAAACTATGCAGAGTGTTCAGGCACTATCATTCAAGTAATTTTCTCAGAAATTATTATAGTTTGATATAAAAGATTATATGTGTATAACGCGAGGTTATGTACCAGGGCAGTCTACTCAGAGTGAAGAACAAACACCCCTCTAATGACCAGGGAGTTACCAAGCTCTCCCGATAGGGCGCCCGGCACATCCGTGGGGCTTTCCATAGGGCAAGACCTAGAGACTAACAAGCCCCCCTCCGCATCTAAGCACAAGACGGGATGGAAGTGGATGCGCCACTTACGCGCGCCAATCCCAAAGGAGTAGGGCCACCTGGTGATCTAGCACCCCTTCTACTAACTATTCAGGCTAATACATGGGAATATATGGCTTCCCTCAATCCCGTCCGGAGACGTACCCGATCTCCCACGGGTATCGGGAACCACTGCTCCCTCGAGTCCAATCCAAACAACTCCCATTCAGGGAGGGGCTCGAAAGTTCGGCCCGAGGTTCTTCTAGTAACGTCAGAGGTACCACGAGTGCTAGGGGTCCACAGCGCCCGTATCACGGCAGCTGAAGCGGACGGATCGCCTCCCCTAAGGGGATATAAAAGATACTGTCACAGACATCTTGAATAGGGTGTACGTGAAGTACATAGTTCAGGAACACTTTGGGAAGCTATCTGTATGACCAGCGATATTACCGGGAAAAGGTTTTACCAGCACCTGACTACGAGGAAGAGTTGCACATGTTAGTGTAACAGGGTGGCTAAACTTCCCATAACTCAAAAACTCTTCTGTATTTACCTTTTAGTAATGAAATATATACCTCAAATAATACAATTTTGGTATTTGGCTCTGTCACTCAGCCCAAAGTCGACTGATCGTAGTGGAATTATCCTGGTGCAATTGAAACAAATAGTCCTTAATGAGGAAATATCTCCAGATGGCAGACTAGTGTGATTTGTCTAGATTCACCTCAGAATTGCCCTCTGAGTTCACAAAACACTTAAATAAAGTATCCAGCCTTTGCTGCCTAAGGAATACGTTATAGTCAGTGGAATGAGTTGTAGCGATGTTTTAGAAGGCAACGCACTGACTATGCAGTAATCTGGCAGGGTTATGCTTTTGTTCATTAATTATTGCGTTGGCATGCGTTACAACATTCCAGGAATCGTATTAAAACTATTACAAAGGTACTTAACGCTTCTTTTCCATTACAGCATCACAGTGGTAGAGTAACACACCTAGCGCTATAGCTCATGCGGTCGCATCTCACGAATTCATTTCCGGTGGTCTAAAGGTTCGTTTGGGGGGATATCCATGGATCACTTCCCTCACTCGACATTTCATTTCACCATTCCTCCTTGTTGGCTGTTTCAGGGCTCGGAAGTTTCAGCGTGCTAGGCAGGTGTATTGCTCTACATATATCTACACGTCATCCATAGTGAGGGAGATCCCCAGAGTTCCGGGCCCTCAGAAGATGTGTAATTCCCCAGCGGGGGTGGGGAGCAGGTTGCACTAGTAGGTCGGTAGTTGCGAGAACCCCTCCTCTGATTTATCACTAGCTCCTTTCACCTCTTCCTTCCCATTAGACTGTATCAAAGTACTAAACAGATGTTTTCGTAGTCCATGCAGATAAATATTCTACAACACAAAGTACAGCATGTTTAAATATAACTATTTCTCCACTTCAGCGCACAAAAATAAGTACAAACTACCACCAAAAGGCTTCTGTGCATTCGGCCCTTCACATCCTCCAACTTTCGTCACATTTTCTTCTTTTCTTCTGTAAGCTTACTGAAATATGTGCTACAGTTGTACTTGCTTCAAAGAACTGAAAATTATTAATACTATTCATGAGAGTAACGATAAGTAAATGAGTGTACGAGATTACATATGAGAACAATGTAAAGATGTGCTTATGCTAACATACGTTTTGTTGTTAATATAAGGGTATGAGAACAATGTAAAGATGTGCTTATGCTAACATATGTTTTGTTGTTAATATAAGGGACAAACAAAATGGATTTCTACGTAATCCTGAGTGTGTTCGGACCCAATTGCTACGTTACTATGAGACAGAATAAGATTGAAAGTTGAACGTGGCCTAAAATAGTATAGACTAATAAAGCGGTGAGACTTCTGCGCTGGCAAGCCTGGACTAACTTAAAACGCCTATGCCTTTACAAATATTACCTTAAGGTCGGGTCTGAGGAACCGAAGCTTCAGATCTGATGAAGAACCAGGATGGGTGATCAGCCCGATGCCTGGTGTGAGGGTGAGAGAGGTGGATGATAATATGGGGGCGAGATGAATGATAAAGGTGATAATAGAGCAGTTGGTGGAATGATGGCGGGGAAACCCTCACCAGAGCCCTGTTGTTCACCACAAATATCACTTTGCGGTCACCTGGGATCGAAACCGGGCCGTCCTGTTAAGGGCGTGGCCCTAAGTACAGTTTACCACAGGAGAGAAAGTCCCAGGGGCCTGAGATGCAGGGGGATTACAGAAGGTTCCCACACACTTCCTGGACAGGTTTATGGCATCCCATGTCAGTACAGTTACAGAACATTCAAAAATATTCTGACGGCTTCTACTTTTGTGAATAAATCTCCTCGGTTTTAGAGTACAGAGTGAATAGGGCACATATTCCTTTAACGGTTATGCTCCTTGTGTAGCATGCGTTTTCTGTCACACACATTCGCTGTCCTTGTGCCACTGTGCAAGGGTGGCACATTCCCTTCAGGAATTTACTTTGCATTGTTGGACACTAGATATCAATATATGTAACGGAGAATAAGCTAATGGAGAACGCTTAAGCTTTATCTCTGTGTTCTGTGAATAAAGTGAACCAAACATAAATTCCAATTTATTTAAAATGTAGTCTTTATTTGTCTTGCAGTCTTTAATTTTACTTTTATTCACTATCGACTCAAAACTCATATATATGTATGTATACGTATATATAGTATATATATAGTATATAGAAAAACTGAGCAATCTTCGCCAATGTCTACCCTCAGAGGGCAGTGGGGAACAACCACTCCAATGTATTTTCTAGGAGTTTCATGAAATGACAAAGGGCACCATTCTATCAATTTATCTTTGATAAAATCATAATTATATAACACTTTAGTTTTGTAACTCATTAAAATGCTAACATGCAGATAACAAATTCGTGAAACAGGGACTTATTAATTATGAAAACACCTACATAAGTATATTTTACACCGTTAACGTGATTACAGTTGCGCCTTTATAAAAAATAGTAAATGATATAGACAAATAGCTTCCAAATTTACATATGTCAAATGTGTTCTTAGGTATAAACATCACAAGCATAAGCTTTTGTTTCCAAACCACTGCAAGCTGCACGAGTCCAGTTTCGTTATTTTTGCAAACTCTCCACAGAGAGGGCAAATGTCAGTTTTATTTCGAATAATATATGGCACATCAATTTTATTTTAAAACCATCATCGATATCTTGCTACAGTATTTCAACCTCCCTATCTTCTTCTTCTGAAGAACTGAAGTCAATCTTTTTTTTCTCTCTCTCTTTTTCCAGCTGTCTTCTTGGTTTTTACAAATTTCTGTCCAATAATTGTTTTCCTTCTTGCTTTTTCTTTGTTCTTTCCTTGAAGTCTTTGCTTCATAGGAGAAGATGCATCTATGGCAGGTAACGATCTATTGAGAGTTTAGGTAATAGCTAATACTGGGCGGCCAGTCACGAACACTGTTCGCCATTAGCCTACGCTGACATCATAGAAACATCGTGATAAACAGCCGTGAAAACGTGCTAATAAAAATATCCTGTTTACACATATAATGCAAAATGATCCCCTTAAACAGCGCATACCATAAAAGACGAAACAACTAAGGTAGCTATTACATACATTCAGTTGTTTTTGCAAGCAATGTTATAACAAACTCGCTGGAAATGATAAAGGTGACTTAACACAGAGAACACTTTGTTCAAAATGACCAATTTTGCTCTAGGATTTTCCCAAGAACATTGCGAGATTGCAGCACTAACAGTCCATAGCCCTAACGCAAGATTTTTAAAACAGGTTTTCGGCATTGGATACCCGTTCGTCTTTATCCCTCATTCTCGCCTAATTCGTGTGTGCGTGTGCGTGTGCGCGTGCGCACGTGCGTGCGTGTGTATGTGTGCCTTGCAATTTCTACACCATTGCAGAGCTTTCGACTATGGTTGGCAGAGATAACATTTAGCTCAAAGCAACCTTAAAGACACATTTGCTTAGAAGTGACCTTTCTCACCATTTCCCACAATTATTTAATTTTTTGTAATGCCTACGAAAGTAGGTGGGATCATCTATATCTTTCAGCAATAATTGTAGTAGCTGGAATATCGACAACATAGGCCTCACATTAGCAATGGTACAAAATTTCATGTAATATCAATTTATCTTTTATATGTACTATGGAGTAATAACAGTGAAATCTTTTATATATTTTGTATTAAATTTGTGTAGTCTTAATGGTTTTGGGTATTTTGGTTCCTGAGAATAAACAAAGTTAAGCTGCTTAAGCATTCGATTCAATAAATGTTGCAAAACTTTAATGAACTTGTTTACTTAGCTTATTCTTTTATTTCAGCGATAGAAGTTGCTAGTGGCGAAAGAGGGAACACCGAAAGTTTGGCTGCACTGTATAACCGCAGTGATGTGGAAGCGGCCGAGAGTAACCATGATACTGGTAGGTCTACTTCATGTATTCTCTATTTAAAAATAAAAAGGGAGAGAGATAATTAACGTTTTCCATCGTTGTCATATGGGACAATGAATAAAATGATGTTCAAATATGTCCAGGATGCATAGAGCTTAGAGTTACCCAATATTCATTTTTCAGGACAGGGGAAAACTCCGATATCTAATCCAGATAACCTAGGGCCCCTTGAACGTGGTGTATGATATGTAACACCTCCGCTACTGATACATGCACTTTTACTTTTTTACCAGCTGCCCTTTGTAGGTTGAGAATGTTTTGTATTCCATCATACAACCGGATTTAATAAAACTAGATGCTTTGAGGTCCTTTACATCGACAATGAACATTCCTAAATTATTCACGCAGATATATGAGAAAGAGACATACAGTTAACCGAGTAATTAAATGGACTTACTAAATAAATACCAAATTCATATATTCCTGATGATGATTAAGATGATTAACAGATGCATCGGCACGAGTACCAGCAGCTTCGCAAGGAAAATTTTTGCTAACATTGAGGTACACATTTTGAATTTCTAGGTATCTCTTGGAGGATAGTAAGCAGGTTAGCCTTTTTCGCTGAAGTTGGAATTTATCCATCATTAACGTATGTGCCGCATGTCATACGAGGAACACTTTACGGCTCAAACGGACTTTTCTGAGGTTGTAATCCCAATTGTACCTATCCAGGACAGTTAAATGGAGTAGCAAAAATGGAAAGGTTGTTGGCAGATTTAGTTTGAGAACTCGTTATTCTAGGTAGGTGGTAGGTAAGTATATGAAGTAACATGGTACTCCTCCATGTCAGAGACAAAAAGTGCAAAGCAAATGCATCCTGATGTATGGACACATAGATGCATTGTGACTGATACGAAGTGGAATGTAGGAGCCAATCAAATCCTCGTAGGATTATTGGGAGTTCAGATTTTGTTTGTCAGAAACTACTCCACAATAGTAAAGGTTAGCTTGAATATGACCCAAAAGTGTAGACTAGTAGCATTCTCGCCAGCGCGTTTGAAAAAGTCCAAAGGACCGTAATGGGTCAGTAGTTAGAAAGATCTACCAGATATTTTTCGAAGTTCATAATGTAAATGGCACAGGTCTCGTTCGTAAAAAGTAATCCAGAATGAGGCACAAGTTGAATACCCTCATCCACAAGAGTACGGCATTGAAAGGAACATGGAGGGGCATAAGGTGAATAAACCCGACGCCTTTTTGAGCTTGAAATGTGGGAATACGCCTTGGAGTTCACTCGCTTGGATCACATGGAGCCATTCCATTTATAGTCGGGTGTCGAATCAACCTGGGTGTGTAAATAATAGTAGACCATATTTTGGGTTTCTTGAAAAGGAGTGCTGATCTCGTCGGTTATTAAGTGTTTTAGTGATGCTCCACACATCCCTACGCTCAACAGTCAATCTGGCCACCTTATCCACTGTGCGCGTGCAGTCGGATACTAATCGGCACATAAACGTGGGATAAACGGTTAACTGTGTGTCGTAAGGTATCATTGGCAGAGTCTCCATGCCGTTCGGGAGCAGCATATGAGGATTGGCGGGGCACAGGGACATGGATTGTCAGTTTATTTGGCAGTTGGCAGCTCTAAGGAGGTAAAGAACACACCAAAGCCTCTAAAGATGGGATGTGGCAACAAAGTGTGCTGGAATGGAAGCGCGAAAAAATTCCTTGAACCTCTAGCATACGAAGTGAGGTGTCAAGAATGATTGAAGTGAGGTTGATGTGATATGTAAAGTCGAAGACTAAAAGCAGCTCTCCACCTCGCGGAGAGTAGGGTAGTTGCCATGGATCATGCACCTGAAGTTGAGGATAAGCATCTTTAAGGCGAATGGGTATATTTGCTCTGGTGTCAGAACGTGGCGGCAATGCCAATGCTAATGTTGCATTGAAGTCGCAGGCAAGGATGGCAATGGATATTGGGCAAGCAGGGCTAGGTAGTCATTAGATAGCAACTGTCTATCGAAAGGATGGTACATGCAAACTACCAAAACCACCATTCTACTGAGTTCCAGACAAACTGCTATGAGCTATGATTTGAATAGGTGTGGGATTTAAATGGAACCACATTGTCCTCCCGGGGATGGCTCTGCCACTCAGGGAAGGACCCTGCGATCCAACTTGTGGCGGAGGTAGCCTGGTATACGGAAACAGTTTTCTGTTTGGTGGAGAAGAATCTGGCCACAAGCTCACATATATGCTATCCGTGGGTCTGCAACAGTTCCTGTAGCCAATTCGTCATCTCCGCGAAGTCTAAGATGCGTCTTGAGGATGAGTTTCCTTTAGGGAAAGGTGTCCGTATCGGAGCAGCCCTCCAGCCCACCCTTTTTTCCCTACACTGAACTTGGGTAACAACAGCCCTATGCTTCTAAGTCGCCTCTAATGTCTAGCCTGAAACTTAGACGTTCCTTCCTTTCATAGGTGAGATTGTAGAGATCGGTGGCTGGTTAGCTGGGAACTATATTGACTTTTGTGTGGGTACTTGTGTGGATAGTGTCTTACAACGAGAGGAGTGGATTGGAGGCAATTGCACTATTTGGTCGAGCACGAGTCTTTGAATCGCGTTATGCTTTTTCTGTTCTTGATAGGCCGTCTATCGAAGCTTAGTCCAAGCATGTGAATCATCTTTACTCGCTTCTGATGAGTAAGACGTTATGGCTGTGGTAGTAGTGGTCTTCGTGAGGTAATTCGGATGGCCGTCCGGAGTCATGGTAGGCTATGAACAGCCCGAGTGTATATTGTTACGTACCCAAACTTGATGTTTAACGGTAGAGAGGAAATTTAACAATAGGATTTTATAGGTAGGTTATGAAGTTTCTATGGCAAGTGGTTTATAAGGTAGCAACTATTCCCCTTTGCAATGTTCACGAAACGTCCCATTTAGCGCTCCGTCTATGGCCCCACTCACAAACTCTGTTGCCTCAAATCAAGGATCACCCGACCCTTAGCATTGCCAGGAAGTGTCATACAATGGCTTGTTAAGGCACAGGAACATGATTTCTTCAACTAATAATGAAAATATAAAAACTGTTTTATATTTGCCACCTAAACTGTTAACAAGTCTTAACTAAACATGTTTATTTCAGCACCGATGTTATCGAGGAAGGTCGATGAGGTGCCCAACAACGCTCCATTTCCTAAGGAAAAGAATCTCAGCTTCCCTTTGTGGTACCAATGGCAGGTCCTGTTCAGAAGATCTTTGTTGTGTACCTTGAGAGATCTGGTATGTATTGAAGAATTCGTAATCAAAAAAGATTTTGAATTCATGTAGACAAATAGATGTGCCATTCTGAAACATACAACAATCATATTGTATTCAACTGACGTTTTGATTTGAAAGTGTGAATGGTGCTTTTTTGGATGCCGTCCCTCATTTTGTACATCGCTTCTTAAGTAAATTATTGTGGTTCTTATTCTGCGCTAACGTATAAAGAATGCACAACTAAAGCTTCAAATATTAGTTAAATGGAAGTTCTTCGTGTCAAATTGTCATACAAGTGTTTCTTCTGGACGACTGGCCTACCACATGTTTTCTTTTCCTCCAGGAAGCAACATACTTTGCTGCCTTAAGGCGCTGGACATTGCTCTTTAAATGAAGAATACAGATTTCTCATTGAATATGTTAGAGACTATCTCACAGTTACGATAGGAACAACTCCTGCAGGGCGAAATTCGGTACAACAGGTGGTCATATCATGCTGGAAATTGAGAGCGTCGATATCAAATAAAATATTTATTTATTCTGACACTTAAAGTACGGACTCTTGAACTATAGACATTTGGCTCCATACCTCTTACTGCTGCAGCTACAATGTCGAGACACACGCGGGCGCCTTACCATGTGATTCAAAAGTACCTGTATTGGTGAACGCTTAGGACAATATACCTCGTGATACATTAAAATATTACAACTGCTTTTAATGACGGTTAACCATGGCTAGGCTATGAGTAGCTAAGTGATGATACTTATTTTTATCATTCTTTCTGCAATTTTCAAGTTTTGGGTTCATGCGAGTGTTTAAAATCTCTCGTTAATTTATTTTAGCCTTAATTTAATTTTAAAGCATTTAAATTTTGAGGTATACTCATTCTTAAAATATGAATAGATTACTAACAGTTACTTCTAGTGTGGGTTTGAGAGAGATTGAGTTTTCTGAAACTATTACATTTAACATGTAAATGTTACATTTTTGCATAATCTACGGAAATACCTTAGGAATTAATGTTAGAAAATTTCTCCACTCCATTTGTAGCGAAAAAGTATTATCATAATTAACCTCACATTGGTAATGTTCCCTTATTTTTACTTTTAAAATTTAAAACATTTGTTTAACATAATTCTTCGGCATTCAAATATATTAACTTTCGTCCTGGTAAAAAGAACGTTCTTCCTTTTCCATGAGTCAGCACAAACTTTGCAGAATATGCTTTGTGTCTCATTATGCGGAATAGGAACTCGGATAATGATATTTAAATATTGGTTAAATTTACATTGGCTAGGAAGAAGATTTACATTTCACAATAACTGCTTTTACTCTAGCTTTCTGCAATGGTAGCTAAAGCAGCATAAGCACTGGCATCGAGAACTAAGCATTTGTGTTTGAAGTTAATAGTGGCATTCAGTTTTCAAATCTATTTAAACCATCCAACTTTTATTGCTTTGTAGATGAGTGTCACAAGTAATGTCGGTATTTAAGCAACGCTTTAAGTCAAATATATTGTTACTGGAAATGCATCATTTTCAAACTATCAACCATTAAATTCTATATTCCTGAGCAGCCTTTTAATGAGATACCTGCAACATTACATTTTATGAATTTTGATGGGACATTTCGTGATACACATTTTTTCTGCATTACTGTTTCTAAAATTTCTTCTACAATAATGGATCCAAAGGGATGGCAATCTGATGGCGCAATTTAAGATTAATATGGTCCATGTAGTAGCAGTTCGATCTCTTCCCCCCCCCCCCCAATTCTTGTATTTTACTCAATATTGTTTGAGCTGCATAGATCTAAGTTCTGCTGCAAGAGAACTTTGTCAAAAACTGATCAATCACGTTGTGGTTATTTAGATTAATTGCACGCCCAGTTAGATTAGTTTTCCGGTGAATCGCAACTTTAAAATTGCGTCAGACTCATATTATTTTGGGATCAATCCGATATGTTTGCAGGCTGACTGGCATCAAATTACTGTCTGAACTTGTTAGGGTTGTGCTAATAGACCCATTCTTCATCACGTGACAAATGTTGGGATATACCTTATCATACTAGGGATTAGCGATAACATGATTACAGATATCCACTCCACTTTCTTTGTGCCGTTTACGTCCTCCAACATTGTCATATCGGACGATGAATGAAATGGGTGAAATGATGCTCAAATGATTCCAGGGCCCATGGAGCTTAAAGTTAACCGACATTCGTCTTTCAGGATAAGGTAAAATCGCGGAAAAGACCTTATCGATGTAACTGATCCTAACCGAGGTCAGAACTCGGGACCTCTTGAACGTGACGCAGGCACGCTACCATCTACACTCCCGAGACGGGTCTGCTCCACGTTTTCTTGATCACGTGTCAATGTAAAACAAACTTATAAATTCTGAACGATCTGTCTTAATATGGCAATATATGGTGCTTTTTGAGACACCAAGATTTTCTGACAATCTCCGACTGCTTGCCCGTGTATTTTGTGCCAAGGCTCTGCGGTATTCTCAGTGTGTGTTCCATAACTGAGTATTTCAGAACGTTTTAAATATTAACTGCTTTTATCTGCGATGAACCATTTTCCCAGTTTGACCTTTCAACAAGCAAATACACAGATCAACATAGATTTTAAGTTTATAACTTAGAATATCTATGAACATATTCCTACGTGATGCAGTTCTACATTTCAAACTGAGGGAAGGGTAAAAATTTGGAAATTGGTGGAAGCTAAATGTTATATTCAGGATTTACATAACTTTTCAAAATAGTTCTTTCACACTTGTAAAAAATCTCTCATTACCTGTTCAATCAATTAATTCAATTAAATTTAAGAAATGTATATTGTATTGTAAGTCATACAGAATACCTTGCCTGGACATTAGTACTATATAAACATCTTTATATAGTGTGACTTCACTGTGTTCGTAGAATCAAAAGTCATGTTTGCAGAAATTTAAAACATTTTTGTTGCAGTAAACAGAAGCTTTGTACAACCCTTGCAGTAACAAAAAGACGCGACGTTGACAATAAGTAGTCTTCAAGGTCGACTCGGTGCTCCACTGAACGTAAACAAACAAAAGAACTACTGCGGTACAGTTGAATTGTCCACAAAACTCACACAATTGCAACACACTGCAAAAGTAACTACTTCTCCTACTTTGCCGCTATGTATACCTCTCAGATATTGTTCTAGAATGCATTCGATCATTCGATAACAATCGCAACGGCATCAGAAAAGCGGATAATTCCATACTTCTCTCTTAGCAAGCGTCCATCTCTGCGCGCTACTCTCTTTCTTTCCTACCCACGCGCGGCCGGCACTGGCTTGTAGCAGATCCAACACAACAATGCGATCGGTGACAATAGCAATAATGCATTTTACTTCTTTTATATTTTGACACGCGCATATGGCATCTGTGTATTAAGTACTAAATTCATATATTGTTACTTCCTCATCTATGCATAGTAAGTAGGAAAACTATTGTTTCTATCCCAAAATTCGACGTCAAGAATTCACTGGAAATGCATGTTATGAGACTTCCTAAATTAAAAAAAGAAAGTTATGTATGTTTGTGTGTGTCTCTGAACGGAATGTGACATAACGATTTCAAATAATCTCTCCAGCATTACCGGAAATATTTAACGAAGATTTTGATTTTCTGAAAATGGATCTAATGATTTGATTAAAATTACATGTTTAAAATGTTTATATGACAAATGAAATGTATAGATATAATTTTATATGATTCTCTTTAGAACTCCAACGTAATTGTAAAGATCATTAAACCACTTTTCTGATACGTTACTACTGTTATTTTGTTGTTTAGTAAACCACTTGGGTGATATTCCTTGTGATTTGTCTGAATTTTTACATATACACTTATTTTTCTCAAAGGGGAAAGTCGTTATTAATTTTGTTTCCTCTTAACCAAGCAAGGGGAATGTAATTTTAAAGTCTTTGCATAGTGAAAACCCTTAAAATAAACTGACTACTCTTAAAGTCCACTGTCTTTCCACATTCCCCTTGCACCTACAAGAACATTAGCAATAAGAGATTTTCTGCAAAAGTTTAACTTGAATGACATGAAATATATAAGATAAGACTTTGTAAGAGTAACATAAGAATAATTTGTATTAGAGAGTTTTGTGAGTACAGATTTCAGATCTTTTAATCATTACAATTTGTCCTGGAGTGTATATAAGTAGGTTACTCATCAAAGAGTCTGCATTGTCTCCATTAGGAAAGCTGAAACAGGCAATGTTTGAAACGCTTCGTACTGGGCTTTCCTTTCTTACAAACAATAAGATGTAGTGGAAAATACAAATTGTAATCCAAATGATATAGAAGATTGCTGCTTAAGGGTCAATTTCGGAAAGCAATAAAATTAATTTTTAGGATAGAGATTATCTTGACTTGACAGATCTGGCTGGTAGGTGTTCCACAAAGTCTCTTACCATAAAATGAAGGAGGGATGTTTCATATACTCTGACCGTTGTTTGAGAAATACAGCCATGTATGACACCATGTGACACCACGTCATTACTGAGACAGGATCCGTGTCACTTGCATCTGCTGTTTGTTCTGGAGTCAAGAAACATGCAGTACCCAGCAATATATTTTCTGTGTAATGCCTTTAGGAGTAATTTGAACACAGATCTCTGCAGATTTTTATCTCATAAATCAGCAATGTTTCCTTCCGCATTTTATCAACTACAAGCAGCCACCGCTTTCGTCACTGTCCTGTTGCTGACAAAACGAGCGCCCCGATCTTGATCGGTAGTAATTGCACCAATTTCAGTAAAGACACTGAGTGTACAGTACACAAACGTCTTGTTGATTTTTAGCTTCATAACGCTAGAACTCTCATGTGTATCTGTAAAGAATGGTCAATTTAAACTGCACTACCATTTCTAGTTGGAGCTATGCTCTGAATGGTCTAAATCAGTGGTGTCATTGAGGGGAAACAGGATGGTTATATTTCCCCCCTCCTAGTTGACCCTCGCAGGTGACGTAATAGATATTGGGGTGAGGAAGAGCTTGCGGAAGATTCAGTGGATGGCTGTTAAACTATTTATTCTTATTTTTATGTGCTTAATGACTATTGAATACCGTTGTGAATTATACTTTTATAGCTACATCTTAATAATTATTAGTTCATAATTTAAGTGGAATTTTTATTCCTCCTGGCCATCAATTTGTTGATGTTGAGCTCTGTAACGGTACATGTTGACTGTCCGCCGTTTACTTGTATTTGTTTTAAAACAAAGAGTTGTAGACGTACCGCAATAGCCAATGACAGTCAGCTGTTCCCTTGCACCTCCATTGGCTAAGCGAAAAGTTGAAGGGAAGTCACCCTCAGTGACTCTCGATGGCACCTCTGATCTAAATGGTCTAAGTGGCAGGGCTAGAAATACATCTTTCCGAGTTGTTTTTGAAACATTTCTGTTAATTCGCTTTTTTCTCCGTTTGTTTGTGCATCACACGTTTTTCAGTCCTCATGATGACCTGGAAAAAATTGAAGACCTAAACGAAACTGGGTGAAAATTGTTTTATTTTTGTCTTTTAACGTTGATTCATATCCGATTATGTATAAAATGGGTGAAATTATGCTCAAATAAGCCTAAGGTCCATGGAGCTTAGAGTTATGCGACATTTATATTTCAGGATAAGCGAAAACCCCGGAAAGAACCTTATCCAGGTAACTCACCCTGAGAGAGATTTGAACTCGGTGCCTAAACTGGATGACAGTGCGATATTAACTATTTGGAAAAGCCCTCCATCTACTTTTTCAATGAAAAAGTCTTAGAAAATTTTGATTGTCTCAAAGGTATTTGGTAAATATATGATATGTTAGACATTTTTCATGACATGTAAAATTTACACCTTAAATTTTCTCGGAATAACCTTTGAAATATTTGTACCTTTATAATATGTGAAAATCAGATAATTTGACAAAGTTATTGAGTTTTAATTTTCTGAATAAAAAATGTAAACCTTTGTAATATATCTCAGTTTTCAAAACTGACTTAAAGTATTAAACAATTTCTCGTGGGCTCGTGCATATTTATAGTCCTATAGATTCCTAATCCTACTCAAATTTTTCACTGAAAAATGTGTGCTTTTGATTTTTAATAGATATGAAGATACTTCTAAGAGTTAAAACGAAAAACATGAGCTCATGTCATTGATAATCAAGGAGCAGTTTTCGTGAATATATTTCACACAATAAATAATTCATATTTTCCCAACAACAAAACTGCTAGTGACTTAGATGAAGAATTCATTCAATTATCTGTGCATCTGCTCGAATTTTGCGTTTTAAATCTTTCAAGAATTTTCAGGACAAACTGTAAGAGGTTATAAATGTGTATTGGCTAGGATAAGATATTTTATACTTTAAATCCGTTTTAAACACGTGATCTCTTAAAATTTCAAATTAGTTTATTAAAATTTATTTTGGTGTAAGAATTAATATAAGGAGAACTGTGTTAATCATGTACAATGATTTGAAAAAAAAAAAAAAAAAACTGTTGTGCCATGCATACGCTGTAATCTCAAAGAATCAGTGTGCAGATCCTAGACATCAACAACAAGGTTACGATCCTTGGAGATTTCTTTACAGTATTGGATACTAATGTCATGCCATAGGATGCTTGGGACTAATGATTATTACACTTTATAGGCTTGCAATACTAAATAATCAGACTTCATAAGAGCCAGTTTTCTATAGTAAATTCGTACTGCTATGAGTTTGTTCCCTTCTTTCATTAATGGAAGCATGTCCCTCTATTCACCTTTCCAAATAAATTGATTAATTTCACTAGAAGTAAATCAATCAAAATGGTGCACCTTCAGTGGTGGTGTAGAAAAATCTAATAGGAACTTGTAGCTATTTGTATCTGGTTCTGTGAATAAAAAACACCATTAACTATAGAGTGATATTTCTTTTAGATCTTGGTCTCAATGCAAATTTCAAAACCATAGCGTATTTAACTTTTAAGTTTGTAGTAGCAAAATACATATTTCTTCCTATAATTTTAATATTTCTGTACAAGCTCACACATTATGAAAAAGTAAGAAAAAAAAATTAGTAAAGTCTCTTAATTCATCCATTTGAAAATATGTGTTTTTCTTTCTAGCAACAAACGAAACCGCGTCTGATAATCCACTTTCTGGTTGGGGTGTTTCTTGGAGCAATGTATTACAGAGTCGGAAATGAAGCCACAAAAATCTACAGTAATACAGGCTGTATCTTCTTTTTCATCATATTCATTTTTTACTCCAACGCTCTGCCCTATGTGATAACATGTAAGTATATAGTTCATAAGAGTAATGCTATGCAATAAGTATCGGCAGATTAACATATGGTGCAATGATCTTGTTTGACATAAACTCATATTCCAGTAATAGAGCGAGAAGAGACCTGTTTATTAAGTTACCTGATGGTCCTTTACACAACTTGATTAATATTAGGTTAATATTAGGTTGCAGCGCCCACAGCACTGCACCTCAGCACAGTACCTCGATCATGCAGACCTATTGGGTCTCAAGTTATCCCAAGAAGCGGAGCACCAATGGGCGACAAAATTAGGACATCCATGTGGACTAACAAGAACGAGGTCCCCAAGGATTTCAAAATTACAGCAATCGCTAGTCTGCCGGTACCGTATTAAATTCGATAGCCTTAGCAAATAGCCTCTATACAGCGCAAGTCTCGCACCCCAGAAATCCCCTTCCCACATCCTTTGGAACCCTCTTATGGAGATTAGTAAAAGGTTCCTCGTTATTGAACAAATTTTAGAAAAAAGTGACTTGGTGACTAAGATAGGCTATAAAGGGATCTCTAAAATTAAACGTTCGGTTTAAACGGAATTAACCAAAAATTATTTTAGATGAAACGGCCTTATGTTTTTACTTATTGGGATAGTACACCTCAATAACATTTGAACGTATACCCATAGTATGAAACAGCAAAGTAAAACATGAATTTAAAAAAAATCATAGGTAACTTCACTAACTAAATTCTATGTTTATACTAGAAACGTTGAAAAGCAAATTGGAACTAGTGGTACATAGCCCTCGGGAGCCAGGCGGTCAAAGTCCAATCCCGGTGCCAGTAAAAGGTCAAAAGTTAAGGTGATAGTGGTGATAAGACGACACTGGTGCCAGTAGTTGACCTTGAGCTATTGATCAGGTGTTCATTAAGTGAAGGTGAGCTGCTGACGTCAATGTCATCCTTTTCTACCTCAATCCTTTGTGCCCTTTTTGGCCCCGGGGTCGGAACCCGTCCGAGCTGCTAAGGGGCAAATGTTTTTAATTTCATTTTGTTAATCACTTGCATCATCCCTTTCAAAGAAGTGACAGTTGGATATATAAATTGCAGGTCCGTCTATGTGAGTTTCGTAACTGCGTAGATTGAAATCTTTGGTTTAGCGGCAATATTTGCCAATCATGTGTTTACACTCTTCACTGACATCTGTCCACACACAGTGCACGTTACGTGCAGGAAAGCTTTAATTCCTCACGAAGATGGTGGGCACTGTTCGTATACCGGGAGCTGAAATCTAAATACCCCAAGTAAGTTTGCAGTTTCGAGACGAGATTACTGCCAGTCTTTATGCGGAACCATTGTTAAATTAGAATGCTTTTCTTTTCACTCAACATAAAACGAATATAATTTTGCACACTAGATGTGCATTTCATTTTCGTAAGTCAATAAATATTAATAAGCATATTACCATGGATATGACAATTACCAACCACATAATCAGATCTCCATGTATATAAACTAGAGGCAGTAAATTAAACATGCTTTCATTTTCGGATAACTGCAAAGAGTCGATATGAAGATGACCACGTTATAACAATCACCGTGTGGGAGTGCGTAGACGGGAAAACCAAAGCACAATAGTGAGTTCTGTGGGGAAAATGATGAAACAGGTTCTCGAAGGACCCGTATATGTACCCCGGAGGACACTTTAGTGTGAGCTAGATCTGTAGAAACTTACGTCCCACATTCCATTGGTTGCATGTTTATAGATACGTAGAAACGAGGTGCTACCAATACAGCATATACGTAGCAGGACATGGGCTCCAGTCACTGAGTGACCACCTGTCGCTCTATCTTTACACAAGAACTAAAGAGATCTTGCTGATGTTACAGCAAACCCAGTTGGCATCTTTTAATGGCGTGGTTCACCGAATTAGAACCAATTCCAGAGAAGCTAATGCTCAGTTTTCTTAATCACCTCGGTCCATATCGCGGATCTGCTTGGAACGAACAGCTAAGGGGGGGAGCTATGTAAAATATCTATAATGGGCTGGTCTTTGCACTTCAGACTTAAAATGACAGTTACTTGATAAGAAGCAAGCAGTGCTCCAGCTCGACGTGAAAACCAAATGCCACTTCGGGATGAACATTTGTAGATAATTTCTGCCCTTGTCCAGCCAAATCTCTTGAATCTCACGTGTTTGCCTTATCGAATAATGGACTCACGAGTCAGTGAGCTTATTAATTTAGTTAAGTAAATATTGGTAAATCAACATCTTTGAAACTGGTGTTATCAGAAGAGCAGAGACTTATTATCTTCAAATGGCTGTGCCAAAAGAGAAAACTTATTCTGATTTGGACACTCCAGTAAGTGAAGCCCAAGGAGGATGATGATATCTGCCTTACTTGTACGTCTTTCTGAACTTTTAATCACTGTTCTCCGTTTCAAGAAACGCAGAGAAAACAAACGAGATATTAGTGAAACTGAATATTATATGTTGAATTAATATTGGATATGGACTCTGTTAGATGCTTTTGCTGCTGTGAACATTACTGTAAAATTAATTAGATACTTAAAAGGTTTTATTTTATTAGAGCACTTCCGTAAAATGTGAATTATACACCACTGTGTATCGTTCTATTAACATCATTCGTGTACCACTAATTAAATTCCTGTTTATTTCTAAATTTCTAATGCTACTTCGTGAATGTTGTTAATTTAAACCTTCTCGTTCAAGCTTGCTTTTAACTCCGTAGGTAGAAATATATTTGATACTCAGAAGGTAAAAGTGAGTATCTCAAATAATAATTAATAGATTAGGCTTGTTTCCTTTCTATTTTTCCGATGTTAAACCGAAAATGGAAAAATAAGCCCGAAATTTTGGCATCGAAGGGTATAATGTGTCAGTAAACCTTCTGCGCAGCGGTTAACATTGGTGAGGGTACCATGAATAGCAGTTATTTGGCAACACGTTTTACCGCTTGTAGCAAAACAAACCTTATGTTCGTACTCCCATAGTCATTGCTGTAAGTGTTGCCCTTGCGTTTGAAGGTAGACATAAACTCGTAGAAGGTTTTCACTAAACATTCCGGCAGTATTGACAGAACATAAGATATTAAATTTGTGCTCTTCGATCGTTTTCGGATTAGTTTACATTCCTAGTTGTTTCTTTACCCCAAAATTGATATAAAACGTGAAGGGACCAGTTTGACTGCTCTGTAGCATATCGCGTTCTCTCGAAGGTTCCTCGTTCCTTCAATATTCGAAGCGACGATCTGTTGTTTTTCGTCGTACTCGTCGATATTTTGGCTCAGGGGGTGCTATGATCTCAGGGCCCACCTTGACGGGTATCCCTAACGACGGCTAATTTCTATGGAGTTGGTGCTGTAGTAGGAGAGAAAATTGGAATTTTGTCATGAATCTTCGCATAATAAGGCTAACTCTTTTCCATCGGCGTTCCTAGTTACACGGATATCTCCAGGTTTAACTGTATTACGAACCACTAGGAAATGTGAATATACATGCTGGAAGCTTTAAAATATTTAAGTAAATAGCTAAATATCAAAATAACTTAGCTAGTAGTTCGCGTTTCTCCGGCTGCAAATTATATATCGCCGGTTGATGCTGCTACGAATTCCTCTTGCTCGAAATTCCGTCTTGGGAAACCTCCTAATTTTCTTATTTTAATCCCGTTGGTTATTTTATTTTTATCTTTGCTTCAATTGGTTTCTCATTTATTTGGAATATTTTATCGACATCTCAAATGATTTCTGTGGGACACGCTTCTGCCCTGGAGAAACGGTAAATTATATCTTTCGCTACACAAAGCGAAGACCAATAGGCTATATGGCCCACGCTAAGGGTAGCAACAGATTTGAGGAAGTCGTTCTGTTAATCGTGCGAAAACTGGCAGAACTTCCTAAGTAACTAAGCATGTGTGTATTGGTAACAAATAAGTATCGCCCGCGACGTGGCTGAGTGGTTAGAGAGCTTGGCTCTCACCAAGGCAGCTCCGGTTCGATCTTAGGCGACCCCAAAGTGAGATTTATTGTGGACAACATGGCGCTGGGACGGGTTTTCTCCTAGCGCTCTGGTTTCCTCCCTCAGCGTTCCACAATTGTTTCATCATCTTTTCTATCATTCACCTCGCCCTCATATTTACTTCCTTCACCTTCATACCAGGCATTGGTTTGGTCACCTATCCTGGTTCTCTATCGGGTCCAAAACTTCGGTTTCTGAGGCCGGACCTTAATAGGGATATAGGAAAAAGAACTCCCTAACACCGCGATAGTGGTAGAACTAGAGAAGGTATAGAATGAAGACTAATAATTATCGAGGTTTCTTACCATTTTATATGTTTTTGAAGGGCTTTCTCATGATCATTTATACAAATACTGGCATAAAGGCCATAGACGTTTGCCACTGATAATACATAATTGTTAATAACTCCTAAGTTAGAAATATCTAATAGCTCAATATTTATACAAGAATGGACCGGCGTAAATAGCGCTACATGCATCGTCCTGCCGAAAGACGGAACGTTCAACTCTGCCTTATGCTACTGGGCAATAAATGTGTAAATTACTCAGATCAGCAAGCCTCAAAGTTGATATACTTTCCGACAAGTTTGGCCTAATTAATCCTTCTCGTCATATAGTAACTCATACCCAATTTTGTGCGATGGAGTTATTGTATTGGAATTGACCGAATATTAAATCCTTGACCTTTTTTTCGAATGAACATAGTGCTTAAGTGAAGGCGTGCATTATTTCTTTTAAAAAGACTTTTAAGTCTTAAGAATATTTGTAACTATTCACAGCAGAGTCTCTCTCCGTAATCAGTGTGCCCGCCTAGGTAGCGTGGTGGTAGCATGTGTGCCTTACGTTCAAGAGGTCCCGAGTTCGAATCTCAGTCAGGGTGAGTTACCTGGATAAGGTTTTTCCGGGGTTTTCCCTTATCTTGATAGACGAATGTCTGATAACTCTAAGCTCCATGGACCCCCGGACTCATTTGAGCATCATTTCAGCAATTTCATCCATCGTCCTATATGACTTAACGTTGGAGGACATAACTCACAAAAATAAGAAAAAATAAAAAAATAAAAAAAACTTAATCAGTACTTTAGTTCATTGATCACTGTAATTTTATGATGCAACAACGGAAGCCATTTTCAGAGCTTTGTTGTCCACTTAAGAGGTACCGGTATCTTTTACTGATTGGCGTGTTTATTTCATTGAGTACTGATCATTCTTTCCGAGATTTCATCATTTATTTTCATCTCTTAAAGTCAGAGAGTGCAGATCTCAAACAATAACCCTATTTTTATATTTTGAATTAGCAAAACGCGTCTGAAGTTATATATATATTGTAAAACAATTATCGTGGCGGAAAAAAATGTTTCATGAAGAAAACCGCTTCACTCTCACGAAGGTGGGCCAGGTTCGAAACCAGGTGACCGCAAAATGAGATAAGTGGTGGAAAACACAACGCTGGGGTGGGTTTATTCCAGGATATCCGGTTTCCCTCGCCATCTCATTCCCCCGGTGCTCCATCTTCAACTCATATATCATAAATGTCACTGTCTGAGGTGCCGTATGTAATTAATTCAGAGGCTATTCGGACAGGAAAACAGGACCAGTTTGCAATTTCTGACAATTACCTAAGTCGAAATATAACAAGAACCAAATATGGAAGGTGAACAAACAGATGCAGATGGACCATCCAACACTGATGTTTGTGTCCCGCCTCAAATTTCGTAAAATCAATGTTAGAATGGTAAGTAGTTCACTCTGATCAACTTTCAACTTATGTTTCTGAAGTATCTGAGTTCAGTGATGTGTACACTGGAAAAATACCTGAAGATAAACTAACACGTCCGTGTCTGGGATCGACGCAGGGAGCATTTTGTGGAAGGACATAAAGCTGCCACTGTACCACTACAGGCCCTGACGTATACTACATAAATTCAGAGCTCATTGAGATAAATGATTTATCACAAATTAGGTCTTCATATCGTCGACGACTTCCGACATACTCGTTGCTTTTGACTCCAAATTTTAAATGATTATATATCTTGATAATAAAGTCTTTTGGTTACATGAAATTGAAACGACAAGTACAACATCCTCCTGTTTAAACATTTAACTATCACTTCAGACTTGTACTCAAGTATATACAACAAAATACTTTCTGAAACTACCTTTATGTTTGTCTTAAACTTCTATTAGATAGAAAAACAGTCAACTATAGTATACTGGGTTGAGAAAGTAGTGTGACTTGATACGTTAAGTTAACGATATGAATATATATGATACAGTAAACGTTCTTTTAATTACATTTCTCCACGCTAGCAGAATCAATATTTTCACGACTCTGCATTGCTCTTCATAGATGGCTGCACCTGCAATATACAATAGGCTGTAAGAAGATTGTCCGTTTTTTCTATGTTTTACAACTTATTTTAGTTTCAGCATTCAGAGGTATTTTGGTCTTGGCTCACTGCATACTCCGTGGAAATATACAACTAGAATAGTGTATATTAAGACAATATTGGATGTACTAATATATGTATTCCAGAAGGGAAGTCTGCTAAGGTAAATTTATCAATGTGCATTTCACAAATGTGTTTTGTGCATGTAATGTGAATTTAATCATCTCTAACTGGACTTTGTGGAACTTGTATCCACTTTAAAATCAACGAATCATAGTAAAAGTGGGCGTTAAACACTACACAATTAATTTCGCTAAGAAAACCACTATTTCCAGTATTAAAAATTACCAATAATACATTGTTGCACTGCTCCACTATTAGGCCTAAAGAGATGCACAATCCTTAGACCAACTACTGCAAGACAACACCACACTTATAAACTACCTCTGTGTATCTGCCGCTGCCGCTTCTCCTGTTAGCAGCAGATTGACTTCTTTATGATGGGGAAAGACTTCCCTGAAACACGTCTGCAACTCATGTCTTAGTATAGCCAAAGTTTTGATATTGTTAACAATCACAAATATGGATATTTAAATTGCTTTCAGATCCGTCTGAAAGGGCAGTTTTCCTTCGTGAACATCACAACAACTGTTATTCTATTACGGCGTACTTCTTGTCCAAACTGATCGCCGATCTGCCTGTATTGGTGAGTACAAATATATTCTGCTATTTCACAGATGCTGGAGATATATTTTATCTGTAAGTGACTCCCTGAACGTGTTTTCCAGGTTCTGTGCCCTACAGTCTTTCTTTTGGCGGGGTATGTTTTGACAGAGCAGCCCACTGATGCTTTCAGGTTATTCCAGTTTTGGCTTATGTGCTTCTTGATCACTACTATTGGGCAGACATTTGGACTTGCTTCTGGAGCAGCCTTCGATGCTCAGGTACATACGCCTTTCATATCGGAAGTGAATGACACATAAGGTTTTCAGAGACTTATTCGTCTCTTAATTTCACACGAGTCCTTATTTCAATAATTTGTACTTTTTCTTCTTCACTGTCAATAATTATGCTTCAGCCTCTTCATCACTCCATTACTTCTTCCTTGCTCATCCTATTTCTCGTTTTCCTTCTTATCCTATTTTATTATTTGTTTGACTAATTTTTCATTTCCCACTTTAATAATAAGCTTTATTCGTTATTGTTTGTTTTAATTGCTCACAACTGGAAAATCTTTTTAATTCTACTCATATTTTTTCGCTTCGTATTTGATCCAAATAACGCACCATCTTTTACTGCCCTTGTCTCAGGAAGTTATCTCTGAAGTTTGTATCACATATTCTGTAGCTATTTTCCTATTTATACTGTCTGTGATTCACTTCCGTAGGTTAAGATTGATGTGCCCATTATTTTACGGAATTCTCGTTTTATAACTTGCCTGGTTTTGTTTTTTAGTTATATTAATATTTTGTCATATTTAATTGGAAATTTCTTATACTTTGCTTATATCGCGTCCTATTTCGCAACTAAAAGTTTAAAATGAAATACTTGTTTGGAGATGTTATAACATACTGTACACATAGAACATATAGCGTATTTCTCTCGTAATACCATTATTTTAATTGTTTAAGTGATATTTTGAAATTGATCATATTAAGCGATATATTACATTCAAACACCTGAAAATACCGATGTGGACCAGATTATACGAAATTCCGTTATGATCCACAGTTAAATTATTCAGCCGAAGTGCAAAGAAGAAATGGATGCTATATATTGCTTGGATGCTGTAAATGTTGAGAAAAGTGAAATCAGTGATTATTGTAACTATAGAAGTGACCAAATGTATCGGGCAACCGATGGAATGGGAGATAGTTATGGAAATAGCATCTTTTGGTTTTACTAGAAGTATTTGTGCACAGTGAATAAATGTGTTCAACCATGTTTGAATAGAATTGTGAAAAAGTTGCGTAACGTTATTCTCTTTGGATGGAACAAACCTTTTAGTTTACCTAGGGCATTTAGGACGGTACTTCGCAATGTAGACAGTGTTATCTGTTTATTCCGCACGGCTGGCCATCAGAAGCGAGGTGAGGTAAATAGCAGCTCACAAGAAGATGTAAAATATTGAAGGCAGAATATATGCTACGCTAAGGAGTTTTTGTAAATTACGTCCGCCAACGTTAAGCCATATCGGACGGTGAATGGATTGGGTGAAATGATGCTCAAATAAGTCCAGGGTCCATGGAGCTTACAGTTACCCGACATTCGTCTTGGAGGAAAACCCGCGGAAAAAACCTTATCCAGGTAACTCACCCTGACCGAGATTCAAACTCGGGACCTCTTGAACGTGAGGCAGACACACTACTATCTACGCTACCGAGGCGGGCTGTGAAGGAGTAGAACAATTTTGACTTATGTAATGATGGTGTTAACATTTTCACTCTTGTACATTAGTTTCACTAGTTGTATCTGTAGAGCTTCCACCTGTGGAGAGGTTGTCTAAAGCAGTGTTTCTCAAACTCCTCTGCCTCAAGGACCTCCTTATCATCTAGCAACTTGTTCGCGGACCCCCATAGTTTGACAACTCAATTTATATAAACGAGTCGACTTTTGGTTGAATGCTATAATTGGAATTTCAATAATTACTGTATGTATAATTTAGGATATTTTCTTGTATATTTAGTTTTAAATTTAATTAATGATAAATTAAAAAAATAAAGTTAAACTAAATAAAACAAACTGGTTATAAAATGTATTTTAAGTAGAAAAATATATTTTTAAGTTGTCTTTAGTAAAATTATTCTTTTTAACTTTGAAGTAAGTTGTATACAAGTATTTCCAACTAGGTATTTATTTAACTTTAGCCTTACATCAGTAAAAATTTGAAATACCACAATCTTTGGATTACCCAAGGTTTAATAACATTACACACATGTTATAAAATTAATTCATTTTTTATGTAAAGAAACTATTTTTATACATATAAAAAGTTATTCGTAATGTTCTGAATCCAACATTTCATCATTTCAACAATGTTAGTATTGGGTTACTAAAAAATCAGTTTACGTGGCAAAATCTTGAAACTTTGTTCATTGGAATGTATTAATGTGAACAATGCAACTGTTTTTAATTGAATAATCTGAGTAAAGCTGGGCTTAATGTTGGTGAGTTTTACTCTTAAGTCCGTTGGCAAGTACTTTGGCAAGTCTGTTTCTTTTCAATGGCTTGATGTTGCACAACACTGAAAATGTTTGCTCGGACATGTAGGTGGTTGGAAAGGCCCAATATACGTCCTTTTATAGCAAGTTCAACAACCTTCCGTCGTTGCTATTATAACGCTTTACTACACGCTCCCAACTGTTACCTTGATTGCACCTCTTAGCTGTGTAACATCGTTACGAAATAGATGTATAAAAAGGTTAAGTAAAGCAAATGTAATTAGGCACCGAGCACATAAGTGACTCAGTAAATACAATTCTACGTACGCGGACCACACTGGTCTAAAGGAGAGATATCAGCTCTTATGTCAGTAGAGCTGCCGTTGTTATCTCTGGAATCCATAAAACCGACTAAGGTATTTGCTTCCTCTTCCTCTTCATCACTGCTATCCCAACTGTTCCTTATATTTCTTCTTCCACACGGCATCTCTGTGCCGATATTCTTATTCTACGGCCTTAATTCTGATGCTCCTATTTTTCCAATCCACTTCATTGTTGTCATTAGCACTATCTGGTCAGTCGTTTTAGTGCGTTTAAAGTAGGTATAGAACATACACTTTTCTGCTATTCTGATGATATTCCATACCGGTTCTACCTGGTGTAAATGGCAGAGATAAGGCGGAAATCTTTATCTTGGCTTTCCACTAAAATGTGCTGCATATTCTTACATTTTTAAAATAACTCGCATCTCCCTTAATATTTGCATAATGTTTTCTCTCCACAAGGAAATTAATAATTAATAATAAGGAAATTAATAATCAGTTACTACAAAAAGTAACACGTTCAGGAGGTACCGAGTTAGAATCTCGGTTAGGTTGAGTTACGTGAATAAGGTTTTCCAGGAGGACGTGAATTAAAAGGAACCGCACTTAACGAAATAGTCCACTTGAAATTTTTTCGACACTTGTATATTTGAAACACTAGTTTTTTGAAACTCTTAAACGATTATTTTTATTGTGGATTTACCTTTTCCTATTGTTGTAGCCGGTTCTCGCCACTGCCCTTTGCAAAGGAAGAACTAGACCATAGTGGCTTGCCTCCAAGCAGAACTGGAGAACATTCTGAATTATCCTTCTGCTTTGAGAGTTGCAGCCCTCCGAGGTGACTTTATTGAAGTTTCCATGTCTCCATTTTCCATGTCTGAATTCAACAGTGTGCTGAAACCTACCTGAAATTCAGACCCGGGTTATAAACCACATATCCTAAAATATACTCGCCTATCTTCCTCTTAGTGTGAAGATGATACCTTTTGGACTGTTCAACGAACTTTGGGCTCCCGGTATTTTTCCCTAGAGTTGGACTACACAGTTCATTTGTACCTATCTTGAAGCCGGGGCAGGACCCTGGTTTTGGTACCTCTTATCACCCGATCGCTTTGTCTTCCTGTATCGTCAGGACGTTTTGCACGCTTGCTTAAACGGCGACTTGAATGGTGGCTGGAATCACGGAGCTTATTACCCCTGTCCCATCATGGTCTCCGCAAAATCTGGAGTACTTTGGATATTCTTAGAATTATGACTACCGACATCGAGCGTACCTATTTGGAACATGGATGGCGATATTTTTGGACATTTTCGGCACATACGACAGTGTTTTACTGCCAGATTTACTTGGAAGCTGCACGTCCCTAGATCTTCCTCCGCGGTACTGTATAGGCATTTTCAACCTTTTCCGATATCGTATCATCTAACGTTCTCCTGATAATTCTTATTGGGCCCTAGAGTGGTGGTTCGAGCATTCTCCCTGGGAGCGATTTTGAGTTTTCTTCTTTATGCTCTTTGTGCGAATTTGGACTCCCTATTAAGTCTTCTCATTCGGGTTCTCCAGTATGCTGATGTCTGTACGCTCGGTCCCCTAGTTTTTGGATTACACGTCTTTGGCTTGGTAATGCAGCCACAGATTTGTGAACTTGGGCCTGTGTTCGCGGGTTACTTCTTTAACCTACTAAGTCTACACTCGTCTTGTTTACTAGGAAACGACGGACATTTCCAGTTAGCGTTATACGTTTAGGGCCATTTACTTTTACCCTTGCATCTTCTGCAATGGTTTTCGACAACTATTTGGATAGTCGCCTTACCTGGAGTCGTGATATCCATCATCTCCTCTCCAAGATAAGTGCAACTCTTAATGTTCTACGCAGTACCGCTCATTCTGGTGAGGCGGAGAGGCTTTCATATTACTTATGTTATATCGCTCCCTAATTAGGCTGGTGCTGGACAATCGCTGTATCTTTTGTTGCTCTGCTCCCAAATCGCTTTTGCGCAAGTTGGATATCGCTCAGCACCGTGCTTTCCGATTTTGTCTGGGTGCTATGCTTTCTACACCAACGATTGCGTTTTAAGTTGAGGCCTCAGAATCACCATTGGAGATACGTCGATGGCTCTTAACCCGGCGCTATTTATTGTGAGTTTTCTCCTTGGACGCCCAACTGGTGTTGCGGACGTTACACTCTCTCGTCGTCAAGGATCTTTGCTTTTCGACGATTACCCTTACTGTTACTCGGTTTTCGGGATATACACCATGTTTTTCCACTAATTGTGAAATGCCCGTCTTTTCCTGGTTTTCAAAGTCCATTAGAGTTGCATTTTCTGAATATTTCGGTGCATTATCTGCCTGATTGTGTCATTCGGAGCCCAGACGTGAACTTCCCCATTTCCCATTTCTTGCATGTCACAAGGCCGGATTTCAAAACGATCTACACTGACGGTTTTAAATCTGCTGATGGAGTAGTTTATGTATATGTTTGTCCTTCAACTAATAACGTAGCTCGGTACCGCCTACCTATAGAGGCTTCCAACTACTATGAGGAGGTTCTAGAAATTCGTGAAGCTTTGCAGTATGGGATTTGTCGGAACTTCCCCAAACTTAACCGATGCGCAAAGTGTGCTGCAGAGACTCTAACTTCCTCTCTGCACGGGAGATATGCACTGTTATCTTTACGAGATCCTGACGTAGGTGAACACCACTACCATAGCCGGCCAGCAAATTCACTCTCTTCGGATAAAGAGGCATGCCAGAATTCGCTACAATGAAGTAGCCAATGTACCTTTCAAGGCATCCAAGTACCCTACACTGATTTCTTCCCGGTCCTTTCGGTGTGAAGCCTACCACCGCTGGAATGATGTTTGGCTTTGCTCTCCGTCCATCAAAGGCAAACGATACACCGCCGTTCAAGCGCATCTTTCCACGACTCCTTGGTTCTCTAGCTGCGGGATTGCCATCTACATATCACCACCATCATTAGAATGCGACTTGGACATGTATGTTACCCTGCTCATCTACACCGAGTACGGCTCATCGATTCTCCGCTATGTCCTTATGGCCCAGGCGAAATCGCTGACCTCAATCATCTCCTATTTAGTTGCTCTTGCTACTGAGCGCAACGTTCTTCCTTCTTCCGCCGCCTGCTTCACAGTTCTATTCCTTTTCCCGCTAACGTCATCACTCAATAAGTCATGCCGCAAATCCGTATACCATGCTCTTATTCAGTTTATACAAGAAAGTGGTGTACAAATCTAGTCTCTCCCAATCTTTCCCTTTATTTTTTTTTTCCTTCGATGGGCATATGGATTTTTCCTAAAGGAAAAAAGGAGTCAGTTTCCAATCACCGGAAGAAACCATAGTTAAAATCAAACGTGTAGATATTATGGCATTTAAAGGAATTAATCCAGTAAGATCAAAATTAGTGTTCGAAAACATAATAACTGAGCAGAAATCACACTTTAAATATTTAGGATGTAATGTCTCGTACCAAGGGTAAGCTGATATAGTAGAAAAAATAAATAAATTTAACTATATAACAGGCACAATAAAAAGAACATTAAAAATAAAGCAAGAAAGGACTCTAATAAAATTATACAAAACAATGGCAATACCAACTCTGATCTATGGATCAGAAACATGGACACTAACAAAAAGAAATAGTACGGAATACAGTCATCAGAAAAGAAATTCATAAGAGCAATAGCTGGATATACCAAAATTGATAAAAAAAAACGTAGTCAGGATATTAAGACAGAATTAAAAGTAGAAGAAATAAACCATACTATTGAAAGAAATGGAAATCAATGGAAAGAACATGTTCAGAGGATGAATAATAATAGAATACCAAAAATAGCCTTAAACTATAAACCTATAGGAAGACCAGGGAAGACCGAAGAAAAGATGGGCAGACCAATTTGGAGCCGGAACGGGCTAAACAATCCAAAGCCGTGAGATAGAAGAAGAAGTAGATATTATTGTATTCGTATCTAATAGAGATTTGACTAAAACTAAGAAAACTAAACAAAAGTTAAAAACACTAAGGAAATAACTTATATTACACTCAAACGGGGTTTAAACACATGATTAATATCACTCACTCTGGTTTGAAAGAGTTTAACATAAGTACTAGATTACGTACTGTGGAGTTTGCGGTACTCATTGTTTCCTTCCATATTCGCATATTGCAGGAAGAAATATAAGTCCCATATTCACATAACACTGAAGAGAACGGAAATAAAAAGTAATTTGCGAGTTTGTATTGAGTTAGGCTACCGACATTATACAAGGGTTATTTGATAAGTCTGGTACTTTTCCATGAAGGTTGGAAATTTTTTGTTGCAACTTTGTGAGTGGTATGCTTGATTATTCAGAAGATCACACAGAAAATATGAATGTGTTACAATCTACAGTTCATTGTTGACAGTCATATGAACTGGTCAAAGTGATAGCTGCGATTGAACATGGAAACGATAGTTTTGTGCTGTGGTTAAAACATTTTAATTTGAGAGACCGGACTTCAACGGAATAGACGAAGTTCACGTGGCCTCTACACCAACAATGAAGGCCATTTGCTTTTGGATGTGGTTGTAGATGCACCGAAAATGAATCGCAATTTGGTCGCCCAATTGAGGTCATCACATTAGACACCATTGAAAAAAAATCCACCCTCAGGTTATGCAAGTTCACCGAATCAAAATTCGTGAGATTGCTGAGGCTGTAGGGATCTCAACTGAGGCAGTGCACAATATCCTGCATGCCCGCCTCGGTAGCGTGGTGGTACCATGTCTGCCTCACGTTCTTGAGGTCCCGAGTTCGAATCTCGGTCAGGGTAAGTTACTTGGATAAGGCTTTTTCCGGTGTTTTCCCTTATCCTGAAAGACGAATGTCGGGTAACTGTAAGCTCTATGGACCCTGGGCTCATTTGAGCGTCATTTAAGCCATTCCATTCATCGTCCGATATGACTTAACGTTGGAGGACGTAAATTACCATATATACATAATATATATATCCTGCATGAAGAATTGGCAAACTTGGTGCCACCATTCCTGACAGTCGTCCAAAAGCGCATCCAGATGAAGACTTCTACAGAGTGTCTGACGATATTTAACCGTAATCCGCAAGACTTTTTGCGCCGATTTGTCACTGCCGATGAAACTTGGATCCGTCATTACACACTAGAATCAAAGCGATGGACAAAGGCTGGTGAAAGTGCACCGAAGAAGGCAACGACCACTCTGTCAGCTGGTGAAGTGATGGCCACTGTTTGCTTTTGGATTCTTAAGAAATAATCCTCAAAGACTACTTGGAAAAAGCCAGAACTATAACTGGAGCCTATTATGCCTCATTGTTGGATCGTTTGCAACATGAGTTAACTGAAAAGACATCGAGATTGAACTGCCAAAGGGTGCTGTTTCACCAGGATAATGCACCATCGCACACATCAGCAACCTCAATGGCGAAAGTACATGATTTTGGATTTTAATTGGTTCCTCGTCCACCTTATTCACTACACGTAGCCCCAGGATACTTCTTCCCGATTCCAGAGTTGAAAATTTGACTTCGTGGTAAGAAAGTTTCATCAAATGAGGAAGTGATAATCACCGTCAACGAGTATTTTGCAGACCTTGACAAAACCTACTTTCCCACCGAAATGAAAAAGCTGGAACATCGCTGGACCAAGTGTAGAGCCATAAATGGAGACTATGTCGAGAAATAAGGTGAGATGTTCACGATTTGTTTTATCAGACTTGTCTAAATGTCCTCGTATTAAAGATCAAATCGTAGCGTTGCTGCTGTAGAGTACTACTAACTATCCTGTGTATACTTTGAAAGTCACTCCGTTTATTCACACTTTGTGTTATATCTGCGAACACATTGATATCTGTTTATCAATATTGCTGGATTCTCCAGGGTTGCACTGAATATAATGATTTGTTTTTATAAACTTCCAAAAGTAGTTAAAATAAGTGTGTGCTAGGTGTAGCTTTTTAAGGTTATCAAAGTAATTATTGCTGTAACACCGAAATGATATTCTGTTTATTAATCTGATTGAAACATTTCTAGAGTTTCGAGCACTTAAAATGGTACAAAATTAATTAATGCACTCAATTTAGTGCACAATTGAATCACAATTGATACAAAAACTGCAAAGTTTTCTGATTGATGTCTCAAATTCAGAAATTGTAAGCCCAAAGTTTCAGCAATCTGTAAGCGTATGACTAAGAGACGGTAATTAATGATGATATTGAAACTGGTTTCAGCTTGGTGTGTTTGTGGTACCTGCTGTGACAATACCAATGCTGCTGTTCTCTGGATTCTTCATGAACCTGCGGGACATTCCCAGAGACTTTAAATGGCTGGCAGATGTAAGTTACTTTCGACAAAGCTTCGAGGCTGGCCTAGTGACCATCTATGGCTACAACAGAACGGATCTGCATTGTTCTTTACCCTACTGTCCCTATAAGTCGGCGAATAAATACCTGAAGGAGTTTGCCATGGATCAAGCTAGTTACTTCATTGATGTATTGGAGTTACTGGCTTGGATAGTGGTCCTACAGGCTTTAACTTTCGGTATCCTCACATGGAGGTTGAGAGCTGGTCGATAGTCTTATTATTTTGTTCGTTACTTTTTATATTTTTATATTTTATAGTTTTTTATATTTTACTTATATTTCAAAGCACTGCATCATTGTAAATATCCCTTGATGTTTTTACTTAATGATGATCTGTAAAGGAAGAGCAGACAGAATTCGTCAAATTCATCTATTACGTAAAATGCACATGACAAGAACGGAGGGGACTAATTTTAAAATATTATCTGAAGTTTGATAGTGTTTTGTAATTAAGAGCAATGGTATTCCTACTGCAAATAACATCTAATTGCTAGTGGCATTTTATCCTCCTGTTTTACCCAAAACAGAGTTTAGCAAAAGACTCTCGACTTGTGGAGTTGTGTAGGCCGTACGTGGAGACCCGTGGAGAAGGATTTTAGATTCTTTTCTGGTTTGGGGTTTGGTGAACGAGGTTTTTGGTAGGTTTTGATTGATGTTTTTTATGTACGTGTATTTTTAATAGTTTTTAATAGTTTTTGGAAAGTTTTATATCTGGCTTTTGCCATGACTGTCATGTTTATTCTGTACTGAAAAGGGATGAGATGGACCAGCTAACGTAAAATGAAGATGTCATACTTGTGTGACATAGCTGTTTAACACAAACACGATAAAATGCACTTTTCATACAAATAATATATCCTGGGTATTAGCAGTCCTGCAATTTAATGAGAAGCTATGAGCAGTTGATACAATGCAAGACGTTCGGTATTAGAAGGCATATATGGCGGAGCTTAGTAGGGCTCACCTAGAGCGACTGTTCTATCGTAAGCGTGCAGCGTTGCCTAGTTCGAAACGCACAGCATAAGCATGAGCATCAAAGATGTTTCTTTCTCATGCAAACGAAATTACTACTGAAAATTCGACCGTGGTATATGCGTCAAGAATTTCTGAAGCAGTTTGTACTAAGGCCATTTTTCTACGATGCAAGCCGGATAGCACCCGGGGGAAGCAGACACAACATGACCTTGAACTGCCGCCAAAGAAAGTTGAATGTTGAATGAGATCGTTTGTTGACCTTGGAGCCAGTTCTCGGAATCGAAGTGTCTGGTATCCGAGGGTTCTTTTTTTATTCCTTCTTTTTTTTGTTTGTTACATAATATTTATTAAATTGAATGTTATACAATAAAAAGTGTTACATTGCATAGTTTGTAGACCATATTACAGTATCTATTTTCTCTCCTTTTACATCGCTGTGATACGTGAATCACACGGATATACGTTCCGTCTATCCACCACTTGCGATTACCACGAAGAAAGATTAATTGCATTTCTTTGAGGACAGTTGAAAACAGGTATTCTGTACCAAGCATCTGCGCATGAGTACGGAACAAACGTAGCAAAGGATTGTTCATAATTTTCAATTACTTGGCATTTATAACGGCTCGTTTGGTAATAGTACGAAGAAATTTAGCCCTCTTTTCTCCTTTTGTAAATAATACCCTGTATTTATCAGCACGTCTGTTTATAATTGAGAAAGTAGATCATATTTTACGTCTCCGTCTTCCCCTTTAATGTCATGTACTTTAGAGGTTAGTCTGTCATTGATTGATTTGACCAAATCGTTCAGAACCCTACGTTCACAGGGAGGCACAAATAGCCATGTTTGGACCTCCTGATTTTAACCACAAGCAAGCAAGTAAGGAATTTAGGGACCTGGGTCCCAGGGCTGCTTAGGGTTAACCCTCTTCAGCCTAGGAAAAATGAGATGTGGGGGCAGAGATCCAGGTAGGGCATACCATTTATGTGTTATTATTTTTTACTTTTTTATTATTTTTTAAAATATATATGTGTTTAATGTATTTTTAAATTTTTGTTATAATTTTTTATGTTTATTTTTGCTCACAGTCCGCGTAACGATAGCTTTAAAAGACCTATGTTCAATTTGTATTTGTTGCTGCCTCTTTCATTAGTCACAGCTTTCTTTGTGTGTGTTTTTTATTTTGCGATTTCAGGTTAATTGCTCGCTGGGTTTGTTTGTTGGAGCAGGGCTTGTAGGTATTTTTCTAAATCTTCTTGTTCTTTTTCTTGTTTTTTATCGTATACTTTAATGAGGTGTAAAAGTGGAGTGTTGTTGTCGGTATCTTTTGGGGTTCTCATAGATTGTGCTGTTCTGATGAGATTCCACCTATAGTGTCATTTATGGACCCCGTCTATATAATTTAGCATTCTCTTCTCTGTGTTCATCTAAAGTGTCTGTTTTCGTGTCTCTGTGTATTTCATTGTTTCGGTGGTTTGGTAGCAGTTTGAAGCATAGCCGGAGACATCTTCTTTCAAAAGCTCTAAGTTTTTCTACGGTTTCATCTGTTGCAAGGGGGATGGTGGCTACAGCTGCGTATGCCAGTATGGGTCTAATTAGGGCTTTATATAATTTCCTCAAGATATGTGGAGCGATGCCGTGCTTATTGATTCTTGCTAGGAAACCAAGTGTGGCGAGAACGGGTCGTGCTTTTTTGATTATTGATTTGTAGTGTGGTGTGCTTGTCATCCTTTGGTGAATAATTACCCCAAGATATTTTATATTTGTTTGGTTTGTTATTTTATGTCCATTTAAAAACATTTAGATGTTTGTGTGTTTTACTTTGTTTCTTACGGATTAAGATTAGCTGAGTTTTGCTGGGATTTATGGTAATGCGTCATTTTTTTATCCAATCTATGTATTTGTTGAGTTGCCTTTGTAGTTGCCTTTGGGCGACGTTGTATCGAGGGATATGACACCAGTAGGTCGTGTCGTCAGCGTATTGTGCCAGGTGAATGGAGTTACTGATCGGTTGTGGTGTGTCTGCTGTATATATGATGGCGCTCCCTTGTGGTGTGCCTGCTTTCAGATGTATGGTGTTTGAGTATCTGTTGTTTATCTTGAGTTTTGCCGTCCGGTCTGTCAGGAAACTTGCTATCCATCTTGTTATTGTCTGTGGGATGTGGAGATGTGTTAGCTTGAACAGTAATCCATTCGTCCAGCACTGGTCGACTGCATTCTTGACATCGAGGAATGCAGCAACCGTCATGTGTCAGGTGTTATGTGTCTGTGAATGCCGAAATTACTCTGACCATTTGATCTTGAATCGTTATCTCACCGCGGAAACTGGTTTGGGTTGCCGGTTTTTCGGCAGGGCTTGTGTTGTCCAGTGGGGCCGCATCTAATTGTGGTGTGTAAAGCCCAGGGTTCGGCTCTATTTCTGTATTAATTTTGTGGTAGTGTTTTGCATCGAAGTCTGGATGACTAGGAGTTTGGAATAGGGCTTCATAATGGTCCCGGAAGACTTCAAGTTTTTCATGTGTGTTCCAAATGTTTAGTCCCTCTTTTTTGATTGGGTATGACGGGGTGGTCTTAGGCCTTGTGCTTTTTATTAATCGGAAGAATTTTGCAGGCTCCCTTGTATGACTTTCCGTGATTTCTTCAATGAATTGGTTCCAGTGTCTAATGCCATGGTCTGAAATTTCTTTGCGTACTTTGTCACGAAGGTGGTTCAATATCCTTTTGTCTTCCGGGTCGTGTGTCTTTATATATTGGCGGTGTGCTTTACGTTTTTGTCTCATAATGTCGATTATGTGTTTTGGTAATGGTTTGCTGTAGGCGTTGAGGTTCATCTTGATTGTTGTTGTTGCTATGTCTCTGGCTTTTGTGATTATTTCGGTTATTTTTGCTGCCTGCTCTATGTCCTTGCATGATGCTATTGTGGGGAAGGTGGCTTGTAGTTTTTTCTTCTTAATGCTAATTTGGATCAGGATGGCTTCAGTGTGTTGGAAAATTATAGGTAGGGGGATTTGGGTGGCTTGGAGTTCTGGACTTGTTAGGATTATGACTCCTCCTCCTTGGTTTTGGATTCTGTCTTTTATGAATATTTGTAGTGGTTGTATGTTGAAGATCCTGTTCGGGTTCAATTTGGTTTCGTTTATTGTGGTAATGCCTGGTTCGTGATGTGAGAGTAGTTCTTGTAGTTCCTTCCGTTTCCCGGTAATTCCGTTTATATTTATGTGTAGAAGCTTAAGATTGCGATGTGTAGCATTAGGATTAGGATTAGTGGTGTCTTAGGGCCCGTCGACAACTAGGTCATTTGGGCCGGTGTGATGTGTAGCTGTTGATAGTCCTGCCATATTCGTTTTTTGTTATGAATCTTGATTACGCGATGCTGTAGATGATGACCGCTATTTGGTTTCCTATTTGGAGGGCCTGAATTGTTTTCTTAAGTGTCTCTTTTGCAGTTTCGTTTAGCGTGTTTAACAGTCTCGTTCTCTGGTTAGGGGGCGTGATGTCATACATAGCATGTACTACAGTGGTCAGGATTTGCTGTGTGGCGAGGATGATGGCTCCATGAATGTGTTTGGCGATATTCTCCTGAACTTTGCTGATCTGATGTTGTGTTGTTTTAATATGCTCTTCTGTATTGGTGATTATGTGCCGGAGTGTACTTAGTGTTTCCTTGTTGGTGAGTTCTTTTTTTGATGAAGGAATTTCGGCTAACTGGATTGCTGGCCATTCGTTGTCAGTTGGCGGTTTGGGTGGAGGTTCGTGATATGAGGGAACATGTGCGTCTCTGCTATATGACAGCTGCTGGTTGGTGGCTTTTTGGGGTAGGCGGGACATTTTACCTGCCCTGTGTAGTGTCCTTGGGTGCACACGTTGCGCAGAAGGCTGTGTTGCTTTTATTTTTATGTTCGCATGTTCGTGTATCGCTGTGAGCTCCGCAGTGAAAACACTTGGGTTCGTTTACACAGTTATCCAGGTTATGCTCATACTGCTGGCATTATTACAAGGAAGATGCCTGGCTGTATGCCGTGATGGCTCTGCCCTAAAATTTTGGCCCTCCATCTTTGCGCTCAGTGCCAGTATTGAGTTTATGGTGGAAACGCATGTACTGAAAACTCTCGCTAGTAGTGTTGACCTACCCTGACTTATTATTCCAGTGGTTCTGACTATTTCTGGGTGATCTTTCTTGATAGACTCAAGTAATTCGTCATCGGTGATTCTAAATGGAACACCTTTGAGTACGGCTGTTAATGTCTGTATTCGTCTCGTGTTAGTTGTGGTGGGTTTTACTGACTTCAGCGAAGCATTATATTCAGCGCTTCTGCCGAAGTTTATGGGATATATCGCCTGTCTGAAGGTCTTCATACTAACCTGTTTCTTGGAGGTTAAGGCGTATGTGTTCCTAGGTTTCTCTATTTTTGTCTTATGCAAAACATTAGATATATCCTCGCCACGGTCTCTTAGTAATTTCTTTATTAGGATGGGGTCTCTTTTTGTCGGTTCGTACTTTATGATTTAAAACATCCTATTCCCGTTAAGAAGTGGGGGTAGGTTGTTTTGTGTTCCTGATGATGACTGTGACTGAGATGTGGTGCTCTGGGGGGCAGCTCTCTGGTGCGTGTCTGAGTCGGAGTCTGAGCTGCCAGCGCTTAGACTGTGAGCGGTATGCCGGCGGGTTGTAATGGCTTTGGGGAGAGTTTTGTCCAAATGTGGTCCGTTTGATGTAGTTCAGGTTCACGGGATTTTTGGTTCGAGGTGCTTGCCTCGGATGACTGGTATTTAGGCATCCTTGGCTGGGTTTGCTTATAGGTGGATGGAGTGATCTGCTAACACGCATGACTGATTTAGTTCACTGTCGTAGTAACTGGCGAAGTGTAGCTTCTTCGAGCTACAGAACCGGAGTTCTTTTGCGAGGCGTAAGCCCTGAACTATGCAATCAGTCACAAGGATGTGTGTGATGGAGCAAGGTTTAGGTGGCTGATGGGTTAGCAGAGCAGGCGTGAAGATCTGGAAGTTCTCGTTGGTTGCGCACTTTCGCAGAAGTGCTAGAGGATCTTGTTCTGGCTGCTGAGGTTTGGCGGTCGTAGTTCCAAAGAATCTTGAAGTTCTCGAAGTTCGGGAAGAAGCTCCTAGTCGGCGATAGCCCTGACCTAAAGAAGTCCTTCCGGGTCGGAGATCAGTCACCGAATGTGTGCTCATTTGAACCACACATTGACAGTTCCTTGAAAATGTATTCACGGCCATGTAAATTACAAAATTAAAATATATAAATCGTGCTCCTTTAGACATGCTTTTATATCCAAGATTAACACGATAATGAGTGATAAGCGGCATCATACAAACGTGTGCAAATTATTAGGCTCAATGGTGAAATTTTTAATATACAATGTTTATTTTCTATTTATTTAGCAGAAATAATATTAAAATATTTTTTTCAACACTTAGTATTTTGTATGCATTCCTTTAGCCTATATTGCCATTTTGATGCGTTTAGGCATGGTGTCTACAAAGGTGGAGCACTTTTCCTTTATACCTTCATCTCTGTGCCAAATATTTAACAGGCCCTCAATAACCTGAACTTTTGTTGTTATTTTCAATTTTTTCAGTCTCTGTTCAACAATACCCCACAGACTCTCTATTGGATTTAAATAAGGGCTATTTCCCGGCCGTGGTAGTACTTTTACATTGTTTTATTTCTGGAACTGGGTTACAGATTTTGCTCTATAGCGGGGAGCACTGTCATGCATGAACACAAAGTCACCATTTGGAAACCATTCATTACTTTGCGGAAATAGTCTTGTACCTAATGCACTCTTAGCCTGTTTCTGCTACATAGATCCCACAGCTATGTATAATCTTCCAGGTCCATGGACAGACATACAATTCCAGACCAATTCTGATGTTGGGTGCTTTACTCTTTGATCAACACACTGAGGGGAAAATGCTTCTTTATCTGTCCTTCTCACATGTTGGCTGCTCTCTTCATGTACTTTATACATGAATTAATCTGAGAAAATTACCTGAAACAATAAAAACCTCTATTAATATTTAACAGTTTTAAAATGCTCACAGATAGTATAACAAATCCAGTAATGAGAGAAACAGTTTATGCTGTTTATTTCATTTCCATAAAATTTACATGTCCATATTTTAATTTTATGCTATATACAATTTTGATACTATTTACCTTTCTCCAAAATTCCACTAGATGTTTCTGCATCTCTTTGGCCCATTCTAAACGTTTTTCTTTTTTTGCCATTGCAGGTGTCAGTTTAGCCTTTTTACGAGGCCTGCGTGCTGGTAAACCTGCTTCACATAATCTTCTGCGAAAAACTGAGGCAGATATTTCTGTACCGTACTGCTTTAGTTGATTACTGAGGTGAATCCTGGTTCCTCTTCTATTCTGTTTTACACCTGCACAAGTTTCCTTTGCAGCCTTGGTGATAGCTTTCTATTCCTCCCGCATTTTCCATCATTATGTGAGGTCAACGTCTCACGGAAAGTTAAAGCTTGATTAATGCGACTAATAGATATTTGTGAAATACACAGTGTCGTAGCTATTTCACGTTTTGCATAAAGAGTTTCCTTCGAAAGACTCTCAGTTACAGCTACTTTCCTTGGGGATAAGTCAGCAGTTTTTCCCATAACCTCACTTTGAATCAATGTGAATGCTAAGCATAAGATGCACGATGTTACCTGGCTTGAGATCAATTAATAATGAATGCTAAGTATATCTCATCCATAAAACACAATGAAGGCAAATATTAACAATATTCAGTTATTACATTCAACAAATGAAAGCAATATCACCAAACAATTGGGTAAACAGACATGAAGAAAATGGCTGCTCTTAATTCAGAGCTAGCACCATATTACTGTAAGTAAAATAAAAATCCCCAGCTGATATTAAGAGAGAAATTTCATTGAATATGCTTCATATTATAGCAATGAAACGAATTACGACAAATTGAAATATGTTATGGCGGTAAATAGCTATTATTTTGAATGTTAAACTGAAGTAAATTAAAAGAATACGAATGAGTCTAATAATTTGTACACGTCTGTACCTTTTATTGTATGACATGTTTGAAGTATCCATTTGTTCTGCAGGGTACGTCAGAAGAGCATACAATCTTAGTAATGTTTTCGTCGTTATATTTAAAGTTTTTATTTTGAATTTAGAAAAAAAAATTGGTGTAAATTGGAATATCTATGAAGAAGATAAGCTATGACGTATTGTTCGCAAGTGGAGCTGTTACAATTTTGTAAACGTCGTCTGTTATAATCCCAGTTTCTACCGCACTGATATTGCAACGAATTTAAAATATGTGAATAAAGCGGCGGATAGTAGAAGCTGTCAATATATTCTCCTATACCAGATTTAGATATAAAGGTACACACCCAATGTTCTCCACGTTTGTTGCTAGGGTCGGTATTTATTATCCCTGCTACAGGAAATGAAAGTACTTGCGTTTTGAGAAATTCATCATGTGCAAATACTCCGTTAAGTTATGCTCGAGAATGCGGATTATTGCTTAAAAGTGTACATATCTGATCAGTATTCATTGTGAGACATATATGGATCTGTTAATGACTATTTCTAAAAGATTCTTATATTCTGAACAAACAAGCATCATTATCGGTTCAGTTAAAGCATTCTTGTACGCTACATTTATGGAAACATTTCCGTGTTAAAGATCTGAAATGTACTACTCGTTGGCATTCATATCTGCAGTTGGATAAAAAATTAATATTTTATATCCGTTTGCGTAATCTTTTAAATAAATTGAAGGTCCTCGATCATCGCAAGTAATACCCGAACCATCCTTTAAGGTTTGATTGCATCTTAAATATTTGCCTTCTTGGAAATTTGGAGTTAATGGTTGTAATGGTGTGGGTTGCCCGTTAACGAATAACTGACAAATTTTAGTTGAAGTGCTTTAAATTAAAAGGACTTTTATCGAAGGCGCCACTGTATGCTTTATTTGTAGTGAAAGCTATTATCATTCTACGAGGCACTTTACCTACAAAAATATCACTTATGCTTTTGCTTATAGTGTCTTTCGCAATGTTATATGATGGATGGTCCACACCGAACTGGTGGTACTTTGCGTTAACTTTTGTCAGCGCTTCTTGATGTGCTAGCGATACTGTAGGTGATGGATATACACGCTTAAGCGATAATTTAGCGGCAGGTATCAGAGTTTTTCCTTTGCCTATAAGATGAAATTCTGGCATTGAAGGAGTTAGCTTTATAGTTACCGACACATTATTCAACAACAACTTATCTTGACTGCATGTTTCACTGTGCAAACATCCAATCATTTTAAACTCTTTGCTTTCTTGGTAATATCGTATTACCACTTTAATCCGTTACTGTTATTGATATCTTCCATATTATGGGTATAATACAGATTCCAAAGTGATGCCTGTAACCACGATTCCATGGCATCTGTGGAATAATTTAGCAATGTTTCAAAATATGATTTATAAGGATATCCTGGCTGCGGCGGAGACACTGTAACGTTATTAAAAATTACTTCAATTTGTTGAAACAGGGAACTTAAGGAGATATTAATAAGTGTATAGTTATCGGTTTCTGTAGATTTAAAATCTGTGCCATCGTCTTTTACTATTTTAAACGTAAACGCAATGATAGGTATGAAAAGTATCTGTGTTTACCGCACAGTGAGATATTAACATCGAATTATACGATATTGCATTTTGCGTATCAAGTTCTATAATGTTAATATTGTCTATTCCTATTTGAATCGGAAGCTCGTAATATATTTTAAACGCGGAACGTGTGTAAATGTTAGGTATGATTTTTTAAAGAAAATATATCATTATATATATATGCCAGCTGAAAAAATACATTACATAAGATTTTGTTAACTATTACACAATTCCATAAGTATACCTATAAAATTATTGGTGTATTATAAAAATAATGAAATGCATCAGTTGGATATCTCGTTTCTTAGAATATATTTGTTTGTGAATGTTCTTTGTTATTGTCCACGCATAGAATTTTGATCAGCGTGCTGACTAATGAATTGTAGATTCCGCACTCGTCTGCTCCTTGTTCTACTTCAGATTAATTATTTCCGTTTATTTTTCGCAAAGTTTCTTGCCGCTTCTTCTTTTAAACTTGGGTTTTGATGTAGTAACTGACGTGGTGGAAGTTGTGCTGTACTTGTTCGCCTAGTTTTGGAATTTACAAAGCACACACCACTGAACGTTGATTGCGGTTTCCTTCTTCCTCATCGATGACCTAGAATATTCCTTTTTGAGTCACCAGCTGATCCTTAACAATTGGGATTAAGTTTGAAGTTGTCATTATTCTGGCCTCATCACCATTTGGATCCAATCTGAAAAAAATTAAGTAAACTTCTAAACTATCTGGCCTTCTGTTTTCCTCTCGTTCAAATGCTTGCACACTTTAATTTCAAATACGTGAAATCTTTTTGTTTTTGAGATGTTAATTGATGCAATTTCAAATAGATTTAGAACTCGATAGTAACCTCTAGCGTTAACCAGAAATTCGTTATTAATGATAAGCTTTGCTACAATATTGTTTCCCACATATACGGGATCTGAAGCAACTAAAATTATGTCAAGTGAACATAATTTATGAAGTACTTGTTCATTTATACAGTTTTCATTTTCTTCTGCGCATATGTCACAGGAAGAACATGTACATCAAAGCTCATTGATTTTAAAAATATAAAGTATACAACTTATAAGTATTAAAATATAGGAAAATATATGTTATTAGCAAAGAATCTATCTCCATTACTGCTGAAATAAATCTTAGATATAAAAATATAATGCTTGCCTTTTTTTCAGTCTTTTCGACGAATGCGCAGGCATCTCCTACTTTGATAATCATGGACATCTTATTTTCATTCAGCCGATTTATAGTTTCTTCAGATATTTCACTAAATTTCGCTGGCAGGAAGAAGCTTCTTTACTCTATTTTTAAGACGGTTCTTTTGCCATAATTCGTATTGACAGATCGAGCCTCTTCAATCGGATATTCTTTTCCTAATATCAATTCCACGACGGTTAGAGGTTTCTTGCTTTCATTTCCAATTTCGTTCAGCTCCCAAAGTGTTGCGTGCATTGTTGATTTTACCTTTTAGACTTGCTGCAGAGCGACTATGTGGTGTTGCTCGTTATCCACTCTTTTTATATGCCCCCTGCACGATCCTAGCACACGTGAGCAGTTGTTTATGCAGAAAGAAACGTGTTTCATAATAGGTTCTATGCGTGGCACAAATTATGTATTCCGTGAGGCGTGTTTACGTCATACTTTTTGCGCCTTCAGGCAAACTTAGTACATCACGTACATAATAACAGCGTTATTAAATCTTTTACCTCTTGCTTTTCCTTCGATGGATGATAGAGGATGTCATTTACAATAGGATATAGATTACATAAAGTAGTCCATTCTTCTGCCACCAATGACAGGGAAATCTGATGTTCTCCCTGATACTGATTCAAGATGATATTTTGCGTACCATATATGTATTTCATATCCAATTTCAATTCTCCTGTTAAATTACATTTCCATTTGAAGTTTTCCTTTTGGAACTTGTGTCTGTACAGTTTGTGCAATGGGTAAGGCTTTTCAGTTCCTTAGGTTTTATAATATTATACCTCGATGTTCACCATATTTGGAAATAAAAATGCGTAGGTCGTAAGGAAATTCTGTCAAGAATCCCACACACATGAACTTCATCTGAACATGATCGAGAAAGTAGATGCAGCTCAGAGTTCTAATCTGCGACGGATTATTATCACTGGATTTTGATGCGGATGATTGTTCTTCGTTATTATTTAATTTGACTCCTTTACAATCCATGGACCTGAAACAATTTTGTTTAAAAGAACGGATATTAGATACGGAAATTAAATGTATAATATTTTTAATAATAGTAAATAATTTGTATACTTACATTTTTTTTTAGGAATGACGCCTTAGGAATGAGAACTTTTCAACTTCCTACCGAGGTATTTATACCCAGCTGCTGCATTCTAAAACAAATCGAAATATTCGTTACATTTTGGTTCAAGCTCTATAGGTTCGTGGTCCAATTCGAGAGAGAGAGAGACGACGTGAATTATTTGTTTGTGGATCACATGGATATATACAGGCCATCATAAGTATTCGAACGTAAATAGATTCATTACTTATATCATTTTAAAGCTACGCAGAGTAAGCATACATAAATACAAATGGTACAAAATAAACTTAAGTATTTCATTAAACATATAAACTCATAAATAGCAACTAAAACTGATTTGCACTAAATGAGAAATAAAACGGCTGCTTTACATATCGACATAAGCATTCCAACAGAGAACAACTAGTACTTAGTTATCATCTGATAACTACTGATAATCGTTTGGGTAATGTCTGTATGTGTTGTTTAGTGACTCCACTCTGTTTGAAGAAGTTCTTTCAGATGGTCTTGCTTCTGATGTGATGCTTCCTCACAAGCTCCTCGAGTTCCTTCTAGATGTTCTCTATAGGATTTAAATCTGGAGTTTGTGGCGGTGTCTTCAAAGTGTGAGGAGTGTTGTACACGATCCAAAGTCTTACAATTTCAGCACTATGCTTCGGATCATTGTCCTGCTGGTAGTAATAATCATGCTAAACCCAGCTTCTCTGCACTCTTTATAAGATTGTTTTCACGAATCCTCTTGTATTCATATACGTCCATAAACACATCTATGAACACCAGTTCCCCAAAACCAGATGAAGCTATACAGCCATCACACTACTGCCAAAGGCCACGCCGTGGCTCAGTGGTTAGACCGCTTGGCTCTCACCAAGGCGGCCCGGGTTCTATCCCAGGCGACCGCAAAGTGAGATTTGTGGTGGACAACACGGCGTTGGGGCGGGTTTTCTCCGGGACCTCCGGTTTCCCCCGCCATCTCATTCCACCGATGCTCCATCTGCGTCTGATGCATCATCAGTGTCACTGCCTGCGGTGCCGTATGTAGTAAAAACGGGCGTTAAACACTACACATGCACTACTGCCAACATGTTTCATTGTAGCTACCATATTCATAGGTCTGTTTAGCAAATTATATACGCTTTTTCTTGTTCACCTTATTTACATATGGTTTCTTCCTAGGAAAGCGGGCATTGTACGCAGTACTATTTAAAAACCCTTCAACTGTTCTGGTGTGAATCACAGACCCACACCCGCCGCCCCCGGTGACGATCGTCCGCCTGGAGGCTACATCGTCTCCCCATTCACATGCGGTTATAACCTAACATGCAGCTAATGGGGAAGTGTGCTGTAATGTTAATATACGTGCATTAGCATGCAAAAGGGGGATTTGTTTGTTATTTTCGGGTTCCGCTAAAGCACCCCGGTTAGCATCGGTTAATTCTACTCTTGCTAGCATGGATACCATACTAGCGTGACAGTTGGCTTTACGGGCGCATGCCATGACAGAGCCCTGACTGACGCCCGTGGTTAGATCGTGCAGCATGCACAGGCGGATTAGTTTAATGTGATGGATTAAGAGCTACAACGTAAAATTAAATGAGATGAAGGTGGTGTTATGTGCAAGCGAAATGTTAATGTGGCGTGGGTTTACCTGGAGAAGCTGCTCTGTGTTGCATTGAGTCCTGATGAATTGATGGTCCTGCTGGTCTGTTGCATCTGAAACTATGTAACTTGTAGTTTAGTCAAGGATTCATTGGTACAAGACTATTGAGATAGGCTTGGACTTCTTCGGAGGTTGTTTCGGTAGTGAGGTCTCTGTTGAATACTGATATGGGTCATTTGTGTTTGTTAGTTGACGTGTGATCTTGTCCTAACTCCTGTATTAACGGGTTTGGGTTTTTGGCACAGTTGTCGTAGAGGTCTGCTGCAAGTTTTTTAATGAATTTTTCGAAGGTAGGCATGTGTAGTTCTTTGTGGAGGAGTTTGGCGGGTGCCAAGAATGGCACTTTCGCTATGGTACGCAATATCTTGTTCTGTAAAGTTTGGAGCATTTGTAAATGGAATCTGGACGCGCATTCCCAGACGGGAGCTGCATACGTAAAGCTGGGTCGAAGTAGCGTTTTATATAAGGTGAGGCCCAGGTGAGTTTTTCAAGTGTGGAACTGTAATTTTTTATGGGGTATAGTTTCCTCAAAAGTTTTATGGCGGACGTTCTGGTCGAACTTTCCCCAGGTTAGTTCTATGTCCATAGTCACACCTAGATACGTGGCCGTGTTTTTCCAGGGTATAGGGGTGCCAAAAGATTGTAGAGGAGTATTGGTTCTAAGTTTCTGACTGTGCTTTACTCTTTTGGGGAATATTATTGCTTGGGTTTTGGAAGCATTTAATTTGATTCGCCATTGAGTTGACCAGTGCTCAGGTGCAGTAAGGGCATTTTGGAGTCGTTGGGAGATGAATTTGATGTCACCAGATTGGGCAATCAGGGCTGTGTCATCGGCATACAGTGAAAGACTAATGTTGTCTGTCTTCGGGATGCCATTCATGTATATGGAGAAAAGTGTCACACCCAGTACACTTCCTTGGGGTACTCCGGCCTGAATCGGCCTCAGGGTGGAGTTTTTGCTGTTTACAGAGGAATAGAATGATCTGCTGTGTAAGTAATTAGCGATGAGTTTGATGGCAGTGTCTGGGAAGCAGTAATGGCTGAGATTCCTAAGTAATCCCTCATGCCATACTCGGTTAAAGACCCGTTCCATATCAAGGAACACTGCACCTGTGCTCTTACGGATGTTGAAGCCGGAAGTAATATGTTTCTGTGGTACGGAGGAGTTGTGTAGTGGAGTGTTGAGCACGGAATCAAATTGCTCATTGATGAGTATATTGCGTTTTTGAGGTGTTGGTAGATGCGTTTGAAAATAACACTTTCTAGAATTTTACCGAGTGTATTGAGCAGGTTGATGGGTCTGTAGTTTTTATCGTAGACTTTAATGAGGTGTAAAAGTGGAGTGATCTTTTTTTGTATCCGTTGGGGTTCTCATAGATCGCAGTTCTGATGAGATTCCGCCTATATTGCCATTAATGGGCCCCGTCTATATAATTTAGCATTCTCTCCTCTCTGTTCATCTAAAGTGTCTGTTTTGGTGTTTATGTATTTCATTGTTTCGGTGGCTTGGTAGAAGTTTGAAGCATATCCGGAGGCATCTTCCTTCAAAAGCTCTAAGTTTCTCTACGGTTTCTTCTGTTGAAAGGGGGATGGTGACTACAGCTTCGTATGTCAGTATGGGTCTAATTAGTGCTTTATATAATTTCCTCAAGAGATGTGGAGCGATGCCGTGTTTATTGATTCTTGCTAGGACACCAAGTGTGGCGAGAACGGGTCGTTCTTTTCTGATTATTGATTTGTAGTGTGGTGTGCTTGTCATCTTTTGGTGAATAATTACCCCGAGATATTTTATATTTGTTTGGCTTGTTATTTTATGTCCGTTTATTAACATTTGGATGTTTGTGTGTTTTAGTTTCTGTTTCTTACGGATTAAGATTAGCTGAGTTTTGCTGCGATTTATGGTAATGCGCCATTTTTTGTGCAATCTATGTATTTGTTGAGTTGACTTTGTTGTTGCCTTTGGGCGACGTTGTATCGAGGGATATGACACCAGTAGGTCGTGTCGTCAGCGTATTGTGCCAGGTGTATGGAGTTACTGATCGGTTGTGCTGTGTCTGCTGTATATATATAATGTATAATAACCCCGAGATGGCGCTCCCTTGTGGTGTCCCTGCTTTCAGATGTATGGTCTTTGAGTAACTGTTGTTTATCTCTATTTTTGCGCTCCGGTCGGTCAGGAAACTTGCTATCCATCTTTTTATTGTCTGTGGGATATTAAGATGTGGTAGCTTGAACAGTAATCCATTCGTCCAGCACTGATCGAATGCATTCTTGACATCGAGGAATGCACCTACTGTAGTGTGTCCGGTGTTATATGTGTCTATGAATGCCGAAATTACTCTGACCAGTTGATCTTGAATCGTTACCTCACCGCGGTAACCGGTTTGGGTTGCTGGGATGATGTTGAAATCATTGCAGATAATTGGTATACCTGCAGCCATTATTTTTCTAATATTTATGAGAGGGTTGTTGTCAAAGATATAGGACATTAGTTGCGGTGGTTTGATTTGTTTCTTACTGGTTTTTCGAACAATAAGATGGTGGCATGTTTCCAGCTTTTAGGATGGTATCCGTATTGTAATATGGATTTGTACAGATTGGCAAGTATTGTGACTGTGGCTATTGGTAATTGCTGAAAGTGATTACATCTTATGTCATTTGGTCCGGGTGCAGTGTTTCATGCTTTTTGTGTGATTGTCAGGATCTCCTGTGCCGTAACCGGTTTTTCGGCAAGGTCTCTGTTGTCCAGTGGGGGCGCATCTAATTGTGGTGTGTAAAGGCGAGGGTTCTGCTCTATTTATGTATTAAGTTTGTTGTAGTACTTTGCATCGAAGTCTGGATGATTAAGGGGTTTGGAATAGGGCTTCATAATGGTCCCGGAAGACTTCAAGCTTTTCTTGTGTGTTCCAAAGAGTTAGTCCTTTTTTGATTGGGTATGTCGGGGTGGTCTTAGGCCTTGTGCTTTTTATTAATTGCCAGAAATTTGCAGGGTCCTTTGTATGACTTTCCGTAATTTCTTCGGTGAATTGGTTCCAGTGTCTAATGTCGTGCTCTGAAATTTCATTGCGTACTTTATCACGAAGGTGGTTCAATATCCTTTTGTCTTCCGGGTCGTGTGTCTTTATATATTGGCGATGTGCTTTACGCTTTTGTCTTAGAATGTCGATTATGTAGTTTGCTGTAGGCGTTGACGTTTATCTTGATTTTTGGGGTTGCCATGTCTCTGGCTTTTGTGATGATTTCGGTTATTATTTTTGCTGCCTGCTCTATATCCTGGCATGATGCTATTGTGGGGAAGGTGGCTTGTTCAGTAAGTTGTTCCGCCGTCTCTTTGTATTCTTTCCAATCCGTGTTTTTATAGTAAAATTTCTCGAAAATGGTTCCTGATTCTATGTTCTAGGGTGGGCATTTAATTGTCAGAATTAGAGGTACATGGTCCGTGCTGGGACCTGCGTCCAGTATTATGTCCTGAATTTGGTTGTATGTCTGCCTGGATGTAAGAATTTTGTCCGGAGATTGTGGTTGTTGGTTGTGCGTTCAAATTCTAGTCGGGCCTGGAGTGTATATGTTCATTAATGTGGTATTTTAAGTATTCTGTAAAGTTATCTTCCATGTTGATTTGTACGTTCATCCAAAAGTTTAGTGTGGTTTGTGTTTAAGTCTCTGGCGATAACTACTTCTCTGTAATTGTCATGCAGCTATAGGATAAGGTCCGAGGGGAAATCTTCAGTAGGTGCTGAGTAACTGGTTGCAATGTGTAGTTTTTTCTTTTTAATGCTAATTTTGATCAGGATGGATTCAGTGTGTTGGAAAATTATAGGTAGGGGCATTTGTGTGGCTTGGAGTTCAGGACGTGCTAGTATTATGACTCCTCCTCCTTTGTTTTGGATTCTTTCTTTTCTAAATATTTATAGCGGTTGTATGTTGAAGTTCCTGTTAAGGTTCAATTTGGTTTCATTTATTGTGATAATGTCTGGTTCGTGATGTGAGAGTAGTAACTGTAGTTCCTTCCGTTTCCCGTTAAGTTCTTTTATACTTATGTGTAGGAGCTTAGGATTGTGGCGAGTAGCTGTAGATACCACTGCCATATTTGTTTTTTGTTATGATTCTTGATTACGCGATTCTGTAGATGATGACCACTATTTGGTTTCCTATTTGGAGGGCCTGAGCAGTTTTATTAGGTGTATTTTTTGCAGTTTCGTTTAGCGTGTTAAGTCTCGTTCTCTGTTTAGGGGGCGTGATGTCATTCTTAGCATGTACTACAGTGGTCAGGATTTGTTGTGTGGCGTGGGTGATGGTTTCATGAATGTGTTTGGCGATATTCTCCTGAGCTTTCTTGATCTGCTGTTCTGTTGTTTTAATATGGTCTTCTGTATTGGTAATTATGTGTCGAAGTGTACTTAGTGCTTCCTTGTTGGCGAGTTCTTTTTGTTGAAGGAATTTCGGCTAGCTGGATTGCTGGCCATTCGTTGTCTGTTGGTGGTTTAGGTGGAGCTTTCGTGATGCGAGGGAAGATGTGCGTCTCTATCTGGAAGCTGTTGGTTGGTGGCTTTTTGGGGTAGGCGGGACATTTTACCTGCCCTGTGTAGTGTCCTTCGGTGTCACATGTCGCGCAGAAGGCTGTGTTGCTTTTATTTTTATGTTCGCATCTTCGTGTATCGCTGTGAGATCCGCAGTGAAAACACTTGGGTTCGTTTACACAGTTATCCACGTTAAACCCGTACTGCTCGCATTTTTTGCAAGGAAGATGCCTGGCTGGTTGTCGTAATGGCTCCACCCTAAAATTCTGGCCATCCACCTTTGCGCCCAGTGCCAGTATTGAGTTTATGGTGGAAACGCATGTACTGAAAACTCTTACTAGTGGTGTTGGCCTACCCTGACTTATTATTCCAGTGGATCTGACTATTACTGGGTGCTCTTTCTTGATAGACTCAAGTAATTCGTCATCGGTGATTCAAAATGGGACACCTTTGAGTACGGCTGTTAATATCTGTTTTGGGGTCGTGTTAGTTGTGGTGGGTTTTTCTTGCTTCAGCGTTGTATATTCTGCGCTTCTGCCAAAGTTTATGGGATATATCGCCTGTCTGAAGGTCTCCATACTAACCTGGTTCTTGAATGTTAAGGCGTATGTGTTCCAAGGTTTCTCTATTTTTGTTTCATGCAAAATATTAGATATATCCCCGCCACGGTTTCTTAGTAATTTATTTACTAGGAAGGGGTCTCGTTTTGTCGGTTCGCACTTTATGATGTAAAGTATCCTATTCCCGTTAAGAAGTGGGGGTAGGTTGTTTTGTGTTCCTGGTGTTTTCTTGCTGAGATGTGGTGCTCTTGGGGGCAGTTCTCTGCTTCGTGTCTAAGTCGGAGTCTGAGCTGCCAGCGCTTAGACTCTGAGCGGTAACCCGGCGTCTTGTCATGACTTTGTGGAGAGTTTTGTCCGAACGTGGTCCGTTTGGTCTAGTTCAGGGTCACGGGATTTTTGGTTCGAGGTGCTTGCCTCGGACGACTGGTATTTAGGCATCCTTGGCTGGGTTTGTTTGTAGGTGGATGGAGTGACCTCCTAACACGCGTTATTGATTTAGTTCACAGTTGTAACTGGCGAAGTGTAGCTTCTACGAGCTACAGAACCGGAGTTCTTTTGCGAGGCCTAAAACCTGAAGTATGCAATCGGTCACAAGTAAGTGTGTGATGGAGCAAGGTTTAAGTGCCTGATGGGTTAGCAGAGGAGGCGTGAAGATCTGGAAGTTCTCGTTGGTCGCGTACGCTGAATAATTTCAGTTTTCGCAGAAGTGCTAGAGGATCTTGTCGTTCTGGCTGCTGAGGTTTGGCGGTCGTTGTTCCGAAGAATCTTGAAGTTCTCGAAGTTCTGGAAGAACTTCCGGATCGGGCATCAGTCACCGAATGTGTGCTCATTTGAACCACTTATTCATTGACAGTTCCTTGCAAACTTATTCACGGTCGTTGTCGATTACAAAATTAAAATATATAAATCCTGCTCCTTTAGACATGTTTTTATATCCAAGATTAAAATGATAATTAGTGATAAGCAGCATCATATTCATATACGTGTGCAAATTATTAGAATTAGTGCTGAACTTTTGAATATACAACGTTTATTTTTTATTTATTTAGCAGAAATAATATTAAAATTTTTTTTTTAACCCATAGCATTTTGCATGCATTCCTTTAGTCTTGATTAACATTTTGATGCGTTTAGGCATGCTCTCTACAAGGGTGGAGCACTTTTACTTTATATCTTCCTCTCTGTTCCAAATGCTTCACAGGCCCTCAATAAGCTGAACTTTTGTTGTTATTTTCAATTTTTTCAGTCTCTGTTCAACAATACCCCACAGATTCTCTATTGATTTAAATCAGGGCTATTTCCCGGCCATGGTTGTACTTTTACACGGTTTTCTTTGAGGAACTGGATTACAGATTTTGCTCTATGGCAGGGAGAATAGTCATACATGAGCACAAAATCACCGTTTGGAAAATATTCTTTACTTTGCGGAAATAGTCTTGTACCTAATGCACTCTTAGCCTGTTTCTGCTCCATAGATCCCACAACTATGTATAATCTTCCAGGTCATGGACAGACATACAATTCCAGACCAATTTTGCTGTTGGGTGCTTTACTCTTTGATCAACACACTGAGGGGACAATGCTTCTTTATCTGTCCTTCTCACGTGTTGGCTGCTCTCTTCATATACTTTAAAAATTAATTAATCTGAGAAAATTACCTGAAACAATAAAAACCTCTATTAATATTTAACAGTTTTAAAATGCTCACAGATAGTATACCAAAATCCAGCAATGAGAGAAACAGTTTATGCTGTTTATTTCATTTCCATAAAATTTAAATGTACATATTTTAATTTTATGCTATATACAACTTTCATACTGTTTAACTTTCTCCAAAATTCCACTGGATGTTTCTGCATCTCTTTGGCCCATTCTAAACGGTTCTTTGCCATTGCAGGTGTCAGTTTAGCCTTTTTACGAGGTCTGCGTGCTGGTACACCTGCTTCACATAATCTTCTGCGAAAAACTGAGGATGATATTTCTGTACCGTACTGCTTTAGTTGATTACTGAGGTGAATACTGGTTGCTCTTCTATTTTGTTTTGCCACCTGCACCAGTTTTCTTTGCATCGTTGGTGATAGCTTTCTTTTCCTCCCGCATTTTCCATCCCTTTGTGAGGTCAACGTCTCACCGAATGCTAAAGCTTGATTAATGCGACAAATAAATATTTGTGAAATACACAGTTTCGTAGCTATTTCACGTTGTGAATAAAGAGTTTCCATCAAAAGACTCTCAGTTACAGCTACTTTCCTTGGGGATAAGTCAGCAGTTTTACCCATAACCTCATTTTTGAATCAATGTGAATGCTAAGGATAAGATACACGATGTTAGCTGGCTTGAGATCAATTAATAATAAATACTCAGGATATGTTAGCCATAAAACACAATAAAGGCAAATATTAACAATCTTCAGTTATTACATTCATTAAATGAAGCCAATATCACCAAACAGTTGGATAAACAGACATGAAGAAAATGGCTGCTCTTAATTCAGAGCAAGCACCATATTACTGTAAGTAAAAGAATAATCCCCCAGCTATTATTAAGAGAGAAATTTGATTGAGTATGCTTCATATTATCGCAAGGGAAAGAATTACGACAAATAAGAAATAGGTTACGGCGGTAAATAGCTATTATTTTGAATGGTAAACTGAAGTAAAATAAAAAAAACAATGAGTCTAATAATTTGCACACGTCTGTATCTTTTATTGTATAACATATTTGAAGTATCCCATTTCTTCTGCAGGGTTCGTCAGAAGAACATACAACCTTATTAATTTTTTCGTCGTTATATATAAAGTATTTTATTTTGAATTTAGAAAAAGGGGGTAAATTGGAAAATCTCTGAAGAGGATAAGCAATGACGTATTGTCCGCAAGTGGAGCTGTTAGAATTTTGTAAACGTCGTCTGTTATAATCACAGTTTCTACCGCACTGATATTGCAAAAAGTTTAAAATATGTGAATAAAGCGGCGGATAGCCGAAGCTGTCAAAATATTCTCCTATACCAGATTTAGATATAAAGATACACACCCAATGTTTTCCAGGTTTGTTGCTAGGGTCGGTATTTATTAGCACTGCTACGGGAAATCAAAATTCATGCCTTTTTGGAATTTGGTCACGTGGAAATACTCCGATAAAGTATGGTGGAGTATGCGGATTATTCGATAAAAATGTACGTATCCGATCAGTATTCATTGTGAGACATATATGGATCTGTTAATATCTATTTATAAAAGCTTCTGATATTCTGAACAAACAAGCATCGTAATCGGTTCAGTTAAAGCATCCTTGAACGCTGCACTTATGGAAACATTTCCGTGCTGAAGATCTGAAATGTACGACTCGTTAGCACTCATATCTGCACTTAGATCAAAAATTAATATTGTATATCCGTTTGCGTAATGTTTTAAAGAAATTGAATGTCCTCGATCATCGCAAGTAATACCCAAACCATCTTTTAAGGTTCGATAACATCTTAAAAATTTGCCTTCTTGGAAATTCGTAGTTAATGGTTGTAATGGTGTGGGTTGCCCGTTAACGAATAACAGACAGAAATTTAAATTGAAGTGCTTTAGAATACAAGGATTTTTATCGAAGGTGCCACTGTATGCTTTATTTGTAGTGAAAGCTATTATCATTCTACGAGGCACTTCTATAAGAATGTCACTTATGCTTTTGTTTTTAGTGTCTTTTTGTATGTTAAATGTTTGAAATTCCACACCGTTCAGGTGGTAATTTGTGTTAGTTATTGTCAGCACTTCTTCATGAGCTAGCGATATTATAGGTGATGGATATACACGCTTAAGCGATAATTTAGCTACACTTATCAGAGCTTTTCCTTTGCCTATAAGATGAAATTCTGGCATTGAAGGAGTTAGCTTTATAGTTACCGACACATTATTCAATAACAACTTATCTTGATGGCATAATTCACTGTGCAAGCATCCCATTATTTCCAACCCCTTACTTTCTTTTACAATATCGTATCGCCATTTTAATCCGTTACTGTTATTGATATCTTCCATATGATGAGGATGATCGAGATTCCAAAGTGATGCCTGTACAATGATTCCATGGCATCTGTGGAATAATTTAGCAAAGTTTCAAAATATTATTTATAGGGATATCCTGGCTGCGGCTGAGACACTGTAACGTTATTCGAAATCACTTGAATTTGTTGAAACAGGAAATTTAAAGAGTTATTAATAAGTGTACATTGATCGGTATCTGTGGATTTAAATTCTGTGCCATCCTCTTTTACTATTTTACAACGTAAACGCAACACTATAAATGAAAGGTCTAATCCTTGTTTCACATAAGCTTGCCCCGTATATCTTCACGGTCATGTGACCTTATAGCCTCTCATTGGCTGCTATTGCATTATAGACTGTTGTGCGGTAAAAATTAGTTCGTTATTTAACAGGGTGATATATCTTTATATGTTGGAAGAGAATTGTCAAATGTGTATTTTCGTAGCTGTTTGACTTAAATATATTTTGCAACAGAATTGATTTATCTGAAATGCATGTTAATTCTTAAACGAAGTAAAGAGGAGGTTCCTTTGCTCTCTAGCACGTGGCACGATAGCACGTGATTCAGCGGTACTGATGACATATTTGCTTATATGACTTTTAGCACTGGCCTTGTTTTGAACTTGTTTAGTCACATATCGCAATTCGAAGGTGTGTTGTGCCGAGTGCGAGAGCTAAATTATTTTGTTGATCGTTTATTGCGCGTGTACTTATTATATGTATAATGGAAGAGTCTACCGCCAGTTTTTCGCTGCATCATTACAAGGGAAATCCTTTAAAAGCGGCGAGTAAAGAATTGTGGTGCATGTGTTTAATGCACTCACAGAGAAGAATCCGTCTTTGTCAGTGAGAGAAGTCGAACAGCTGTACCCTGAGCTTACAGGTGTGTTTGATGCGTAGGAACATCGGGACATGAAAATGAGACAGCAGGAAAACTTACCACTCCAGGGGCGATATTGCTGTGTGGTGAAGACGTTATTTAAGGACTATCAGGTTCTACCGAGATACAAATCGTAAAATATACTACTTTGACGAGACTTGGGTGAATGAAGAATACACGACAAGTATGGCGTGACACGACTTTTAAGACTGAAAGACAAGCATTTTTGCAAGGTATGTGTGCTGGTTTTAAAAAATTCCAGTGTAAAAGGCATAAGACCTTTCATCATAAACTTGTTTCAGTTTCATTGCTCATTCATGCCGTTTCAACTTGCTCATTTTCATTATAAACTTCATTATTTTTGCATGCCTTCATATTCTTATTTGTTTGATACGATCTATCTTCCTGGCAATTATTATGACGTTTACTGCAGCCTTAAATGTGATCGGAAGGCAACGCTGTCCCTACTTGTAATATTCACAAATATTCCGCCGTAGCTTATCTTCGTTAGGGCTCCTTCCCATTCTTCCAACAAAACCATGAACTGAGGTAACATATTACAAAACCTAGATGTGTTTTCCTTAATATGATCCAGTACTCGTAAGTGTGATGGAGAAAGGCTCTCTTCGCATCATTGTGCCATTAAACGTGATTGTTTTATCCAGGAGTTAAATTTTGAGGAATATTCTTTCCACTTTACCGGTACTTTTTGGCTGCTACCTCTGCCTCTTTCGTCTAAAATTTTATCCATTTTAAAAATTGATGCATTGATTAATCTCTTTGCGGCAAACCCGCATACCATTGCTAAATGGAATAGATTCCAATTGGAGCTATGAGTCCTCTTATCCTCAGGTGTATGCTTGTAGGAAATGGATTTTGGTGGTTGTTGGCTACTCAGTCGTATTAATAACTGTTTGTTGCAGAATTAATTGGTTTAATTTCTACTGAGTTTGCAAATCGACTTGGATCGGTCACCACCTGTTAGTAAAATTTCTAACATAAATTCAATTTTACTTGTAACCCTACATTACTTCTTTAAAGTTACTTCCGCGCAGTTTCTATTTCTTCTTTACACAGCGACAACTTTGCCCTAATAAACTTCTAATGCTGCTTCCACTTACGCTGGTTGCGGTATTCTTAACTTCCCTACATTTCAGACTTATAAACCTTCGCTTCTCTTCTTAACGCGCATGAACACCTCGTTCCTGTCGTAGTATCACATTTTAAGTAAGTTTTTCTTACATCACGGTTCAGTTCGAACATTAATCTGACCCCATCTCTATATTTATCACATGACAGTAGATAGGACCCACGGGAAGCGGACACAACATAACCTTGAACTGGCGCCATAGAAAGTTGAATGACCGTTTAATTTGGTAGTTTGTTGATCTTGGCGCCAGTTCTCGGAACTGATATGTCTGGTTCCCACGGGTTCTTCTTTTACTCATTTTTTGTTTGTTACACAATGTTCTTATTATACAATAAGAAGTGTTACATATATTTTTGTTAAATTACAATGAATGTTTTGTTACATAATATTTTTATTTTACAATATGTAGAATATATCTATTATTTTCTTTTTACATAATATATTGCTAATTAAATTATATGCATCAGCTGGATACCTCGGTTTTCCTTTTCAAAATATATTTGTTTGTGATTGTTCTTTACTGTCCAAGAATAAAATGTTGATCAGTGTGTTGACTAACCTATAGAATATTCCGCACTCGTCTACTCCTTGTTCTTCTTCTTTAGTTGAAATAATTCCCTTTATTTTTCGTAAGGTTTTCTGAATACACGTGTTTCTTGCTGCTTCTTTCAAACTGCGGGTTTCTATGTAGTAACTCACGTGGTGGAAGTTGTGATGCGCCTGTTTGTCTATTTTCGAGATATACAGAGCACACGCCACTGAACGTTCATTACGGCTTCCTTCTTCATTATCGATGACGTTGAATATTCCTTTTCTAGTCACCAACTAATCTTGACGAATCGGGATGGAATTAGAGGTTGTGATTAGCCTGGCCTCTTCGCCGTCCGGATCCAATCTGAAAAATTTTAAGCAAACTTCAAAAACATCTGTTCTTCTTGTTTCCTCTTGTTCAAAATGCTTGCACACTTTAATTTCAATTACTTGATCTCTTTTTGTTTTTGAGATCTTAACTGATGTAATTTGAAATGGATTTCTATTTTGATGGTAGCCTCTAGCGTTAACCAGAAATTCGTTGTTAATGATAACCTTTGCTACAATATTGTTTCCCAAATATACGGCATCAGAAGCAACTTACATTGTGTCAATTGAACAAATTAATTAAGTACCTGCTCATTTATACAGCTTCCATTTTTCTTTCTGCGCATGCGCTACAAGAAGTGCAAGTACATTTAAGTTCATGAATTTAAAAATATAAAATATACAACTTGAAAAGAAAGATAAGAAAAATGTATATTATCAGCAAACTATTGATCTCCGCGAGTGCTGAAATAAATTTTACCTATAAAATAAAATATTTTCCTTTTTATTCAGTCATTTTAACGAATTCGGAGGCATACACTCCTTTGTATATCATACACATTTTTTTCTCATTAAGCATTTTTAAGGTTTCTTCTGATATTTCGCTGAATTTTGCTGGAAGAAAAAAACTTCTGTCCTCTATTTCCAAGACGGTTCTCTGCCATAATTTGTATTTGCAGATCGTGCCTCCTCAATTGGATATTCTTTTTCTAGGATTAATTCCGCAACGGCTAGAGGTTTCTTGCTCTCCTTTCCCAACTCGTTTGGGTCTCCAAGTGTTGCGTCCATGCTTTGTGTTATCTCTTATGCTTGCCGTAGAGCGACTATGTGGTGTTGCTCGGCATCCACTCCTTTTTATACGTCTGCTGCACGTTTCTCAGCACACGTGAGCAGTTGTTTATGCAGAAAGAAACGTATTTCGTGATACGTTCTAGGCGTGGCACAAATTATGTATTCCGTGAAGTGTTTATACGTCATATTTTTTGCGCCTTCAGGTAAACTTTGTACGTCACTTACATAATTGCAGTATGCTGTTACTAAATTTTTTAGCTCTCGATTTCCCTTTGATTGATGATAGAAGATGTCATTTACAATGGGATATAGTTTGCATAAAGTAGTCCATTCCTCTTCCACCAATGACAGGGAAGTCTGATCTTCTCCCTGATACTGTTTTAAGATGACATTTTGTATACCAAATATGTAATTTATGTCTAATTTCAATTCTCCTGTTAAATTACATAGCCACTTGAAGTTTTCCTTTATGGAACCTGTATCGATACAGTTTATGCAATCTATGAGGTTTTTCCAATCCGTTAGGTTATATAATATTATACCTCAATGTTCACCACATTTGGAAATGAATATGCGTAGATCGCAAGGAAATTCTGACGAGAATCCCACACATATGAACTTCTTCTAAACGTGATCCAGGAAGTAGATGCTGCTCAGAATTCCGATCTGCGACGGATTATTAGCACTGGGTTTTGATGCAAATGTTTGTTCTTCTTCCTTATCAGCTAATTTAATTTTTTTACTATCCGTGAACCTGAAACAAGTTTGTTAAAAACGGATATTGGATACGGAGCCTAAAATATATAATATAACGGATATTAGATACGGAGCACGAAGTATATCATATTTTTAACACGAATAAAACGATTAGGAATGAGAAATTTTCAATTTAGGACCGAGGTATTTATACCCAGCTGCTGTTGCATTCTAAAATAAATCGAAACATTCGTTACAAAGGTTTGGTTTAAATTTATAGGTCCGTGGTCCAATTCGGGAGAGAGACGACGTGAATTATTTGGTTGTGGATCATATGGATACACGTTCCGTCTATCCACAACGTGCGAGTACCACAAAGGAAGATTAATTGCATTTCTTTGAGCACAGTTTAAAACAGGTATTCTGTGACAACCATGTGTGCATGAGTATGAATCAAATGTAGCAAAGGATTCTTCATAATTTTTAATTTCGATGACATTTATAACAGTTCGTTTGGTTATAGCGCAAAGAAATATAGCCCTCCTTTCCCCTTTTGTAAATGGTACGTGTATTTATCGGCACATCTGTTCATAATTTGAGAAAGTAGATCATATTTTACGTCTCCGTCTTCCCATTTTATTCCATGTATTTTAGAGGTTAGTACATCGCTAATTGATTTGACCAAATCGTTCAGAACCTTACGTTCATTGGGAGGCAGAAATAGGCATTTCTGGACCTCCCGATTTGAACCACCTATTGAACGTTGATTGACAACGTATTCACGGTCGTTGTCGATTAAGAAATTAAAATATATAAATCCTGCTCCTTTAGACATGTTTTGATATCCAATATTAAAACAATGAGTGATAATCAGCATTGCACTTACCTTTTATTGCATGACATGTTTGAAGTACCCCATTTCCTCTGCAAGGTACTCGAGAAGAGCATACAATCTTAGAAATTTTTTGCCGTTATATTCGAAGTCTTTTATTTTAAATTTAGTAAAGAAATTGGGTAAATTGGAACATCTATGAAGAAGATAGGCAATGAAGTATTGTCCGCAAGTAGAGCAGTTAGAATTTTGTAAACGTCGTCTGTTATAATCCCAATTTCTACCGCATTGATATTGCAAAACAGTTACAATATTTGAATAAAGCGGCGGATAGCCAAAGCTGTCAAAATATTCTCCTATACCAGATTTAGATACAAAGATACACACACAATGTTCTCCAGGTTTGTTGCTATGGTCGGTATTTATTACCAGTGCTAGCGGAGATGAAAATACTTGCGTTTCTGGTATTTCATCACGTGCAAATACTCCGATAAAGTATGGCCGAGTATGTGGATTATTGGATAAAAATGTACATATATGAGCAGTATTCATTGTGAGACATATATGGATCTGTTAATGTCAATTTCTAGAAGCTTTTGATATTCTGAACAAACAAGCATCGTTATCGGTTCAGTTAAAACATCCTTGAACGCTACATTTATAGAAAAATTTGCATGCTGAAGACCTGAAATGTACGATTCGTTAGCACTCATATCTGCAGTTAGATCAAAAATTAATATTGTGTAACCATTTGCGTAATGTTTTAAAGAAATTGAATGTCCTCGATCATCGCAAGTAATACCGAAACGATCTTTTAAGGTTTGATAGCATCTTAAAAATTTGCCTTCTTGGAAATTCGTAGCTAATGGTTGCAATGGTGTGGGTTTTCCGTTAACGAATAACTGCCAGAAATTTAGTTGAAGTGCTTTACATTAAAAGGATTTTTATCAAAGGCGCCACTGTATGCTTTATTTGTATTGAAAGCTATTATCATTCTACGAGGCACTTTACCTACAAAATGTCACTTATGCTTTACTTTATCGTGTCTTTCGGAATGTAAAATGGTTGAAAGACCACAACGATCAGGTGGTACTTTTTGCTACTTGTAATTCTTTGAGTTGATTCGTACCGCGAATTCATGGTTTCATAATGCGTACCATAAATATAAGAAGATCTATCCTTGAAACATTTTAAGCATCCATGATAAAAACATCCATGAAAAAATAAACGGTTGTATCATCTCCTTTATATCCATCTACTTTATGATTTAAAAGTTTTACCTCTCTGCCATTTAACGCATCTTGTATAAAAACATTTTCCTTTTCCTCTATCCACCTGAGCCAAATTAAGACTGTACGCGACTGTCTGTCTCCTAAGCGATATCCTCCTAAAGGAATCGCTGAAATGGTGTTTACTGGCATAAAACGTTTTCTATATATTCATACAAGCATTGGCAATTGTTACATATTCTCTAAAAGGGTCAATACCATTTTCCTCTAAAAATTGTTTTCTAAATTTAGAAGCGCCAAAACATAGCAGCTGCACATCCATTCGACAATAGTCTGCAATCTCCTTCTGCATATCGAATACATAACCAGAACTCTCCTCTTCAATATACCATCTTTCAAACTCTTTCCGTTTTTCTACAGATATTGACTCGGGACAGTAATATTTTGGATGAGGGATACTTCCAACATAATTTTCATTTTCCTTGGAACTAAACAAATAAGCAAAATATCCCTTTGATTCTTGCAACTGAAATGTTTTTGAAAATCTGGCTAAAGAAATAGGAATAAAATTTAAAGAGTCTAAAAACGTAATGGTTTTTGTATTTTATTTCATATATTTTGGTCGCATTCATTATTAACTCAGATGCCCAACCCAGTGTCCCAACCATATATTTAAGAACAATATGGCCATCATATGATTTCAAATTATGCGCAATTACAGTCACATCTTTAAGTTCGGTGCGTAGAAGCGTTATATATTCTAACAGTTCACGAACTGGATCTTTTTTAAATATCCATTCCTTTATCCCGCACATGTGGCACGTTTCAAACCTTTCATAAATGTCAATGCATTCATCGCAAGCTTGATATAGCACACATTCATTCGGTTCATGCTCGAATTTATCTTTCTGTAAATTGATACCGAAATTATGGTTTGCCAGAAGAAAAGAATAATGATAGACGTCGAAGGAATGTTGGTTATTTGTGACGACCAAGGGCAAGGCCACTTCAGTTGGGGAAAGTTTAACAAAGCCATGAAAGAAGCAGTGTCCTTAGGAGGTTTCTAAAGGAATTGCCACTTGACGTATATGAATAGGGAATTCTTTGGAACATTTAAAATGGCGACCAAAACAGCCACAAAGGGACTTTGTTTAAAAGAGTTTTGAAAAGGGAAAGTTAGAGATATATACACTTGGGCAGCTGTGGTTAGAAGCAGTCTTCGGTGTGTAGCCGATATGGCTATATCGCGGCTAGGAAGCCATTATAAACATTCTTCGGCGTGTAGCCGATATGAGGAGAGGAGTCTTAGACGTGAAGCCTATTAGAGCGGACAACTTGTTCGGTGTTTGATAATTGTCGGTTCCTATATACGACAGGAACAAATAAAGTTTATCGAACAATAAACATTCTGCAGTCAGTCTCTTCGTGAACAGTGATCAATTGTGGTAACACTTGATCGCCACTCACCATTATATTTGCTTCAAAATTGAATATCCTTTCTTGGGTACATTCGAAGCCAGTAAAAATATTATAAAGCTGTTTCTTAACTTTTTGTTTTTATATGGCTGAATGTAGCATAGGTGATTAGACTGCACATATTTCTGACATATACAACAATAAATTTCGTTACATATATGAGGTTCTTTTCTTTTTCTTAAGTTGTACAGTCTACAACAATTATTACAAACCTTTTCTACATCGCGAACGGAAATTCTTTCTGGACAAAAAAACACCCTTTTGCAAGTGATTTTCATAACACTCTCGTCCTTTAAAATCACGATTGCAATGTTGACTGTATACATATTCGTCAACTATTTTACGACATTGAAGATGGCATTTTGAGCACGTAGAGTCAAACGATGTTTTTCTTTTGTACTTTGAAAAGGAAAATTGCATTGTCTACAATAATATCTACACTTAAAGGCTCTATGAATGTCCACAATAACGTTGAAATGATTATTATGACAGATTAAATCTACGTGTTTGTCACTGTTTATTGCTGATTTGTACAGAATAGTTTTTCCGCTATGATCCCCAAAGAAGGTGAATGCATATTTGTTTTGAAACTGTTTTTCAAAACAGATTATGTCATCTATAGTAAATCCTACACTTTTATTTAAAAGAGCACACAAATTAAGTGCTTGCTCTGTTTGTTTTTCTCCGCATCTTTTAATGGAAACATAATTTTCATCACCATGAACCTTAGCAATCGCTACAGCGATAGATCTAGGAAGACATAAATAGTCATCATTTTCAATCGTTATAATACCTTTGCTGCTAGTGCGAGCCTGGCAATCGCTAAAGCAATTTCCTGCCTGTATTTTTGTATAGACGCACGTAAATGTTAGTGGTCCATGCATAAAGAAGATTCTGTTACTTTGAATAACTCATTCCACAGAAATTAAAATTGCTTCCATGTTTATTTGATAAAATCGTCTAACGCTTACGTGAGAGGTTCTAGGAGGATCTTGCGTATTGGTTATGGACATACCAAAATAACTAGGTTGATAATGTAATAGTTCTCGGTTAGCAAATTCCAGAAATTCTTCAGATATTAAATGTATCCACTCCATAGGATCAATTTCATCTTCTTCATTATGAATATCACTTATAAATTCTACTAATATACTAGTCTCTGTATATCCTGAATAAAATCTACCTAATGTTCTTTCCCTATGCCTTTAAATAGAAAAGTGTTCCATTATACTCACATAGAATTAGTAAAATTGTATGGTCTTCTTTATATTCAACTGAATCACAAAACACATAAAAACTATTTTATATATAGTATTTTCACGATGCCTTAACTACGCCATATTTTCAATGCTCTTTCCAACTTTACGGCAAGGTGCCCCAAAGATGCATCAACAACTTCTATAGCATGACCTTGTTGTGAAGCTCGGAACTGCGACTTCGCTATATAACATAACCTTGATCTTTTCCGAGTGCAAGTGATGTTTTATATAACATATCCTTGACATTTTGCAATGCAAGTGTACTCGGAATTCCAACTTCGTTATATAACGTAACCTTGTCCTTTAGAAGTGCAAGTGTAAACTTGTTCCGTCCAAGTACAAGTGTACTTATCTTCGTCTTTTCCAAATACAAGGAACTGCATGTTCGTTATATAGCATAACTTGTTATTTTCCAAGGGGATGTGATCTTTTATATAAAATAACCATGGCCTTATCGAATGCAAGTCTACGCGGAACTGCGACTTCGTTATATAACATAACCTTGTATTTTTCTGAGTGCAAGTGATCTTTCATACAACACAACCTTGACATTTTCCAATGCAACTGTACGCGGAACTCCAACTTCGTTATATAACGTAACCTTGTCCTTTACAAGTGCAAGTGTACTTTTCCGAATGCAAGTGTTCTTTTATAAAACATAACCTTGGCCTATTTGAATGCAAGTCTACGCGGAACTGCGACTTCATTGTATAACGCTACTTTATTCTTTCCAAGTGTAAGTGTACTTAGAATACATCAACATCATATGATCGCCGTAAGCAAAACCACACCTGGAATTTTCCATTGATTGTATCAACTACAATTTTTATAGCTGCCCATACATATTCTTGATGTGGTTTGGTATTTTTTCCATACATACCTTGATTTTGTGACAAACAACCACATTATATCACGTCCACATACGTATTTTTTCGTTTTTTAAACACAGTATAAAACGTGTGTGATACCTTCTCCTGGCACACAATGACCTGTTCACACAACAATTCTACAGGTTTCCCAGAGTACAACGAGTGTTGGCAACCTTATAGCCAAACAATAGACGATTTGATATATATGGCATATGTGAAATCTAAAGGAGAAGAAGAAGAAAAATAAGAAACGTCATTTTCACAATTTCAGGAAGAAGAGACAATCACGTTTCCAATCCGCCAAAATCAGGGTGAAGAAGAAGAGGCAGGCACGTTCCCAATCCGGCAAGAATCAGAACGAAACAAGGCAGAGAAGAAAGAAAAAGAAGAGTCAAGATCCAGCACATCCAAGCAAGAAGAAGAAATCATCGTCATCGATTCTGAAGAAGAAGTAAGACCCAGCACATTCAGGCAAGAACAACAGCCTCAAGTAAGAAATAAATTATATTTCAGTTTGCATGATCCCTATGCAAAATCTCCAATTAGGAGATACAAATCAGCAGGATATGATTTATTTAGCACAAAAAATTGTAAAATTTTATCATGGAGTAGTTCAGTTATGGATACGAAAGTATCTATAAAATTACCCAAAGGAACGTACGGATTATTGGCAAAAAGATCCAGCTCCGCCATCAGGAACTTGATCGTTTTAGGAGGAGTAATAGATCGAGACTATACGGGGACAGTAAATGTCGTTTTATTTAATTTGTCAAATCAAGCTGTCCACATAGAAAAACACACTGCTGTGGCACAATTAATAGTACACAAAATTCTAACTCCTGTAACCAAACAGGTTAAACGCATCAAAAGAAAAACTCTCAGAGGAGAGAAAGGATTTGTCTCAAGCAACCAAAAATGAACTTACAAAATTTTGCGCAAATATAATAGAGGAAAAACAGATATCCCTAGGTATTTATCAACATGCTAATTCTGTAACATTAACCAGCATATTTGAAAAATTTAGCTCATTGGAATACTACGATAAATATAGATACACCTTTTTAGAAGAACTTATTCAAAAAAAATGTACCAAATTGTAAGATGAGATCGCTTAATTTTTCAATTGACATAATACACAAATTTCAAAAAAAATTTTGTTGGAGTTATATCTCATCACAATTGATATTAAGTGAAAATTTTATATTAGAATTCAATGATTACATAGACTGGACGAGGGCATGCATATACCAAAATCTTTCAGATATTCTGATCGACGAATGCCACGAATATGTGGATTGGGACAATGTTTGTCACTATCAAACTCCTTCAGAAGAACTTATGAGACAGCATTCGGAAAAATTAAATTGGACTTTGGTAACCATATATCAACAGTTGACGAAATCATTTGTTAAAGATTTCAAAAACAAGTTTGATTGGAAACACTTAATTAAATATTCAAAATTAAAATAAGAATTCATAGACCATACATTTGATTTACATACAAATAGAAAATATGCAGAGCATGTTTTACGTAATTTATAAAAATATTGTACTAAAGCTGACAATGTGTATAATTTCTCCAATTTGGTATTGTTTCATAAAAATTGCACATAATGTAAAATTCTTTCCTAATACCATGTGTTGTCAATGATATACAAAAATAACAAAAAGTTTATATGGTTCTCTAAGAAAACGGTATGAATAGGACATTGTGGCCACATTGTGAAAAAACTAACATTTCTTTTTTGAATTAGGAAAAAAACAAGACAATGTGTATACTATACCAAAGAAACTTGTTAAAATTTTTTGAAATTGTATATGGTTCTCTAAGAAAAAGGTGTGAATGGGCCATTGTGGCCACATTGTGAAAAAAAACTAACATTTCTTTTTTGAATTAGGAAAAAACAAGACAATGTGTATAATTTACCAAAGAAACTAGTTAATTTTGTATATTCAGGATCACTTATCCATTTTGTAAAAGAAAAAGAACTTCAATCAAATCTGTATTAACAATATTGTCAATAAAAATAAAAAGATGTTATTCTTTACCTTTTATTTTGTAATGTATGAAAATTCATCGTCGTTATCGTGATGGCCATCCACTCCTATTTCTTGTTCCTCTTCTCCTTGCGATTCCTCAAGATCGTATTTTACAAACAAATCAGTTTCCTCGTCATCAGCTGCCCTACCTGTGCACATCCCCGTCTTAGTTAAGTTAAACTTTAAATCTTTAAACTCTTGAAACTGATCGTACATTTGATTAGCATTCCTTTTTATATTATCAACCAAAGTTTTGTGCCTAGATAAATTATGATTTCGAACCTCTATTTCTTTCCTTAAACATCCTATCTCTATGTTAGCCTTTTCCAAATCGTCCTTAAGCGCTTTGTTTTCTTCGGTTAGCGATTTAATCTCACTAGCCAAATGTATCGTTTTTTCGCTGCAAATTTTTCAAGCTTTTGTTTAATCCTGTTTGAAATAGTCTTACACTTTTCGAGTGCAGCCCAGCTAGATGCCGATCGTTTCGCCCTACCCGTTGTCACGCTTTTGTTTCCTATATTTAATTTTCGCTCGCCATCCCCGCACTTTCCAAACACATACAAGTAGTTATCCATACAATAAGTATTTATGTTGTCAATCATGCTATACACGGTAATGAACTCTGTTTCTTTAGACGGCAATTTCCAATCGAGTCCTATACCTTCCGGAAAATCAATTCACTATCTCTACCATTACCAGCTTTTTATCGTTCGTAATCATGTTAACGGCAATGTCGTGAAACTTGCATTCCGTTTGATTACGACTTCTGGGTACGGCCTTAACGCATTCACAAATTTCGTTTATGACGTAACCCATTTCGCACTGTGCGTGTCCAAGGGTCAAATTATTATAAAACATCAAACCACATCTGCTTCCAGCCTCGCATCTTGGAACAGGCTTTAAACACGTGTATATATTTTTAATACTCCTAGCATCAATCGATTTTGAATTAAACCTACATTCGCTAGCTTCCTTATACAAGCACGAACAATTTGACAATAGTTCGTAATCTTTTTGACAGATCGTCGCATTCTGCAAATGATCCGTGTTCTCATCAACCTTGAAATAGCATCTTCCAAAACTAACACAACTCTTCTCTTCTTTACGATTATCGCTCGCACCTGCAAATGCGATTATCATCAACAACAGAGACGCAAACCTTTTTTTTTTTTGCTTGTTTTTCTCTTTCCCCTTCTAATATACGCACACCTTCTCGCACCACACAGAAAAAGGAAAACAAAACATAAACTCGGCCAATTTCTACATCTAAAATACCTGTTCTTTAGTCACGTGATTCTTTTTTTTTTCTACTTCACCTTTGGGTCAGTTCAAGGTCTTGTTGTGTCTGTTTCTCTCCGGGAAACAGACACAACAAAACCTTGAACTGGCTCATTCGCGGGAAGCAGACACAACAAGACATTGAACTGGCGCCAAGGTCAACAAACGACCTCATTCAGCGGTCATTCAACTTCCTATGGCACCAGTTCAAGGTTATGCTGTGTCTGCTTCTCGCGGGTCCTATCTACTCATGACCAAACTAGCTCGCCCTTCTCAAATCTTATATTATTATTGGTTTCTGAATTATTTCGAATTTTCGCATTGGTTTCCAAAACTCGTTCAGCCCCCCCTTAGTTGTTTGTAACGGTATACATCGTTATCAAATCAGCGAATTAAATCCCTTTAGCGTTCATGCTCAACTGCATTTTGAAAGCCATTTGTCCCGACACATTACTGGCTGGAAATGTTCTATAGTTCTCAGACATTGAAATCTTACTAGCACAAAGGAAATAACGGTCATTCCTACCTGTCACTCTGACGTGTACAGATTTTCACAAGAATATTTTCTCTTTCTTGCCTGGATGCTACTATATGTTATATTAATTATACTCTCCCTTCTTATTCCTTAAGATAACAGCTATTTTAATCATTACTCTATCAATTCTAATTTCATTTTATTATAACAATATTCTTATATTGGTGTAGTAAAGCATTTTTATTAATTTATCTTCTGTTTAACTATCCGATTTCGATTAATTAACCGCCTCCTAATCGCAGCCTGATACTGTGGTTACATCTTCTGTGTAAAAGATTCCGTCTAAATCCTCTCCAGATAAATGTTCTACTTTATACACATCCGGGATACTTTTTATAACTTCTTTGATTTTAAATATTTCATCAGTCCAGTGCTGCTCATATCTTTTATCATGTTTAGTTTAGAAATACGAACGCGATCTCCTACCTTATACCCTTGTGGGTTAAACGTGTCTTTTGTACGCAAATGTTTACCATAGAGGTTTTCATAAACTAACTTAATATTAGATTCTGACATCTACAGGAGTCATTTTTACTGATCTATGTTAGGAATAATTATGAGATCTTGATCTTAGCGCCAGTTTTCGGAATCGAAATGTCTGATTTCCGCGGGTTCTTTTTTATTTAATTTTTGTTACATAATGTTTATTAAATTTATTGTTATACAATAAAAAGTGTTACATTGCATAGCTTGTAGAACATATTACAGTATATACTTTTTTCCTTTTACATAATTATACATATTAAATTATAGGAATATATTTATGAGACCATTGCATAGTATTGTGACTTTGTGGGTTCGTGAAAATCAAAAGTCGGGGCTTCAAATACAAAAACTGCACTTTATTTTCCTAGCAAATACATTCGACACATCACAATTTGCTAGCTAACCTAAAACTGTTTATTTTCTCTACTCTACATTCAACTGTCTCTCATTTCCGGTAACGATTGGCCATCATTTTTATCGGCTTCACGAGGCTACCACCACGGTGACACTGCTCTCTCCACAAGGCTGGTCGTCCCGAACAGCGCCTTCGTAGCAGGCCAGGCGATCCAGGTGTACCACCAAAATCTTTTCTCGGGGCACCCACGTCTTCGCTCAAGACGACCCTACCAATTCCAAGGCGCTCTTCTGGTTGACGGAGTATAACCTCTTCTCCGTTGAGCATCAGGACCTTCCTGCCGACGTCGACCGTCGCCTGGTGGCCCCTGACGGCATCCAGTCCCAGAATCACCACCTCAGCCACCTTCGCGACGAACACCCACAGACGCACGGCACTGCGTCCCAAGTTCAGCTCCAGTAGAGCCTCCTTCTCCACAGGCATGGTGTCGCCCGATGCTGTCACAAGCTCATATGGTCGGCTCGGCTTCCTCGTCGGCAAACCCTTCGCCACGTCAGGTCTGATGATGGCCACGGCCGCCCCGGTGTCCACCAGCACTTGACACGGCTTTCCACTTACCCAGTTGTCCGCGATGAGGTTGTCATCCATCCGCCGGCTGACGGCGCGCATATTCACTCGAGGGGATGGTGGTAATGGCGCTGACGTGCCCCTCTCCACGACGGCCCTTACTCGTTTTCCGACTGCTCTTCCTGGTGTGGGCGGTCTCTCCGCAGGTGTCCGGGCTGTCCACACCCCCAACACAGGCCACTAGGTGTTCGCCGGCGTCCCTCAGCTGGTCTTCTGTCACCGGCGTAGCGGACACCCCTCGTTCTCAACGTCGGGATAGATGCTACCTTGGCCGCCTCCATCCTTAATGCCGCTGTCAGCGCCTCGTGGATGTTTTTATAATCGCCGAGCATTAGGCGCTGACGAATCTCCGTGTCCCGTACCCCGTCGACAAAATTGTAGGCGGCTTCCCGGGATACGAACTCCAGTGGCAGGTCAACCAAGGCCTTGCTAGCCAGCTGCTCAATCGCCATGGCGAACTCCTGCAGCGTCTCCCCCGGCTGCTGTGACCTTGTCTTTAGCTTGCTGCGGTATGCTGCGGCTAAGCGGTGGTTCCCGAAGCGATTCTCCAGGGCCTCCCAGATGTCCTTGGGCGCCACCGTCGTCTGCACCGCGTTTAGGACTTCCGCGGCCCGTCCCTGGAGGCTGGCTATTAGCTCTGTGGCCTCCTCCTCCGGTGACCATCTGTTGTGTTTGGCCACTGTGTCGAACTGGCGGCGGAAGACCTCGAATGTTGACGCGCCGTCATATTTCGGAGGTTAGACGCGCGCCGATGTTGTGCCGCGTCCCAGTGCGTCAGCCTTCAAATCCTTCAGTCTCCTGCCGACGGCGTCCTCCACCATGGCGTTCAGGGACTTGACGCTGCTGTCGGCCTTTCCCTCCAGGTTGTTTACGCGGTTCGCGAGGTCTTCGACGTCTTCAACCATGGCGTTCAAAGACTTGGCGTTATTGTCGGCCTTTTCTTCTAAGTCATTGAAGCGGTTCGCCAGCGGTTCGACGAGCGGTTCGTGCTCGTCCACTTGGCCCATCCGCTTGCCCAGCTCCATCACGTCATCCCTCACGCCGGCCAACTGTTCCTCAAATTTGGCGGCGAGGACCTCGTTCGCCTACTTCATTTCCGTGGCCAGACTGTCGTTCGCTGCCTTCATTTCTGTGGTCAATTCGGTCTTTATTTCTTTCAACTCTGCGGCCAGGTTGTTATTTGCCGCTTCTGTTTTTGTTGTTAACTCGTTCATCTTCGTGGCCAAGTTGTTATTTGCTGCTTCCGACTTCGCTGTTGATTCGTTAATCTTCTGCAAAAGCATTTCCAATGCCGATTCCATGGCCATAGTTTTCGGTGATGTAGTTATGCCGCTCCCTGACACCAATTGTGACTTTGTGGGTTCGTGAAAATCAAAATTCGAGGCTTCAAATACAAAAACTGCACTTTATTTTCCTAGCAAATACATTCGACACATCACAATTTGCTAGCTAACCTAAAACTGTTTATTTTCTCTACTCTACATTCAACTGTCTCTCATTTCCGGTAACAATCGGCCATCATTTTTTTATCGGCTTCGCGAGTCTATCACCAGGGTGACAGTATTCTATTAAATTGATATTTTTAGTTAATATACAATGAAAGTGTTATATTTATGATATGTGCCAGCTGAAAAATATACTACATAATATTTTGCTAACTGTTACATAACATTATAAGTATACATATTATTTTATTTTTCATTATAAAAATAATAAGATGAATCAGCTGGATGCCTCGTTTTTAAAAATATGTTTGTGTGAATGTTCTTTGTTATTGTCCACGAATAGAATTTTGATCAGCGTACTGACTAATGAATTGTAGATTCTGTAGTCGTCTACTCCTTGTTCTTTTGCAGCCGAATTATTTCCGTCTATTTTTCGCAAATTTTCTTGCTGCTTCTTCTTTTACGCTTGGGTTTCGATGTAATAACTGACGTGGTGGAGGTTGTGATGCACTTGTTCGCCTATTTTTGGAATGTATAGAGCACACAGCATTGAACGTCGATTACGGTTTTCTTCTTCCTAATCGATGACCTTGAACATTCCTTTTTTGCGTCACAAGCGAATGCGTCCTGAAGAATTGGGATAGAGTTTGAAGTACTAATTAATCTGGCCTCATCACCGTTTTAATACAATCTGTAAAACTTTAAGTAAACTTCAAAAATATATGTTCTTCTGGTTTCCTCTCGTTCAAAATGCTTGCACACTTTAATTTCAATTACTTGATATCTTTTTGTTGTTGAGATGTTAATTGATGCAATTTCAAATATATTTCGATCTTGATATTAACCTCTAGCGTTAACCAGAAATTCGTTGTTAATGATAAGCTTTGCTACAATGTTGTTTCCCAATTATGCGGGATCCGAAGCAACTGACATTGTGTCAAGTGAACATAATTTATGAAGTACCTGCTCATTTATACACATTCCTTTTTTTCTGCGCATGTGCCACAAGAAGCACATGTACATTTATTTAAGTTCATGGATTTTAAAAATATAAAATATGCAACTTATAGGTATTAAAATATAGCAACATGCATGTTATTAGCAAAGAATCGATCTCCATAACTGGTGAAATAAATTTTAGTTATAAAATATAATACTTGCCCTTTTATTCAGTTTTTCCGACGAATGCGGAGGCATTCCCTCCTTTGAAAATCATGCACATTTTTTCATTCAGCAGATTTAGAGTTTCTTTAGATAATGCACTAAATCTCGCTGGCAGGAAAAAGCTTCTTTCGTGTTTTTTTTAAGGCGGTTCCTCTTCCATAATTCGTATTGACAAATCGAGCCTCTTCAATCGTATATTCTTTTTCTAATATCAATTCCACGACGGCTAGAGGTTTCTTGCTCTCTTTTACAATTTCGTTCAGCTTCCCAAATTGCTGCAGAGCGACTATGTGGTGTGTTTTGTTTTCTAAATAGGGGCTGCCCCACTCGCGCCGCCCCCGGTGACGATCATCCGCCTGGAGGCTACATCGTCTCCCCATGCACATGCTGTTAATAAACTAACATGCAGCTAGGGGAAAGGGTGCTTGAATGTTAATAACGTGCAGAAGGCATACTAAGGGAATTTGTGTGTTATTTTCGGGTTCCGCTAAACATCCCCGTTAGCATAGGTGAATTCTACTATTGCTAGCGTGGTGACCATCATGGATAAAGAATTAGTACACAGGGATGCGTATTAGAGCTAATGTTTAAGATTAAAAGAGATGAAAGTGATATAATGACAAAGACCAAATGGTTATGTGGCGTGGGTTTTACCTTCGATAGCCGCTCAGTGTTGAGTTGTCCAGTTGGCTTACAGGTGTCCTATATGTATGAGTGTATCTGAAACTATGTAACATGTGATTAGATAAGGTATTTAGTGGTACAAGACAATTAAGGTATTCCAGGACCTCAGCTGGAGTTGCTTCATTTAATAACTTCCGGACAAATAGTGAGAGGGGCTGTTTGTGTTTGTTAGTAGAAGTATGATATTGCCCTAATTCCTGTATTAGCCGTTTCGTGGTGCTTGCACAGCTGGCGCATATGTCAGCTGCAAGCTTTCTAATTAATTGTTCTATAGTATGCATGTGTAATTCATTGTGGAGGAGTTTGGAGGGTGCGACAAATGGTACTTTGGCTACGGTTCGGAGTACTTTGTTCTGCAATGTTTGTAACGTGTGGAGATGGGATTTGGCTACATAACGCCAGACGGGTGTTGCATAAGTGAAGAACGGTCTGACTAAGGTTTTGTACAGGGTAAGGCCCAAGTAAGGTTAGAGGCTGGTGCTGTAATTAATGATTGGGTATTGCTTTCCTAATTGACCACCGGTCTTTTGGCAGATTTTCTGTATGTGTTTCCCCCAGGTTAGGCCTTTATCCAAAGTAACACTCAGGTAGGTGACTGTGTCCCTCCAGTTTATGGGGTGCCAAACAGTTGCAGAGGTGTGTGTGTGCGAATTTGCTCCCTATGGTTGACTCTTTTTGTAAAGATGATTGCTTGGGTTTTGTTAGCGTTGAGTTTTATACGCCACTGAGTGGACCAGTGTTCAAGAGACGTGAGGGCGTGCTGTAGTCGTGTGGAAATGAACTTAATGTTGCCGGATTGGGATATAAGAGCAGTATCGTCGGCATATAGTGATAGCTTAATATTTTCAGTTTTAGGAATTTCGTTCATGTAAATACCAAAAACTTCGGGCCCAGCAGACTTCCCTGAGGGACTCCGGCCTGGATTGGTCTTAGGGTGGAAGAATGATTATTGACGGAAGAATAGAAGGATCTATTATGCAAGTAGTTTGCTATAAGTTTTGTGGTCGTGTCTGGAAAATGGTAATTGCTATGTTTTCTGAGTAATCCCGCATGCCAAACCCTGTCAAACGCCCGCTGCATATCAAAAAAAGGTGCCCGTGCTCTTGCGGATGTTTAAGCCGGAAGTGATATGTTCTGTTGTGCGGAGGAGTTGTAGTGTTGTTGAATGTTGGGTCCGGAAACCGAGTTGCTCATTAATAATTATGTTGTGTGTTTTGAGGTGAGATTTAAAGCGCTTGAGGATAACCCTTTCTAGGAGTTTACTGAGGGAGCTGAGCAGACTGATGGGTCTGTAGTTTTCGGGCTTGGAGTTGTCCTTGTGGGGTTTAGGGATGTGTTGTATCCTGGCTGTTTTCCTGGATTCAGGAAAAATGTCATTCTGCAGTGTGTAGTTAAAGATGTTCGTCAGATCCTGAAGGGCTAGCGGAGATAGATGCTTTAAGGCAATGTTTGGGATGCGGTCAGGTCCTGGGGCTCCTTTGTTATGTAGGTGCTTGATTAACCAAGCGATTTCCGCTGCGTTAGACCTGCGTAATGGATTGTGAGTGTGCCTGAGTCTGAGGTCCGCAGTGAGAGCTTCCGTTTCTGTAACAAAGACCGGGTTTTGCGGCTGTGGATTTGGGACTAAGGTATCTTGAAGGGCATCAGCGGGAGCTCATCCAAAATGGCGATCTGTTGATTGTGATGCAGGGAAGGGATCTGTGTTGGCTCTTTGACCAGGGCTTTGGCTATACGGCAAACCAACTGGTTTTCTGAGTCTGGGTTTTCTAGTGTGGCATTCCACTGTTCAGTTGTGTTTTTTACTATACAATCGTGCACTGCTTGGTTCAGTCGACGGAGTTCATGTTGACTTTGATGTCTTGTGCGTTACCAGGCACGCCTGGGCCTATTACATTTGGCTCTTAGAAGTTTGAGATCTAGATGAGGGGGAGGGCTTGGTCCACCAGGAATGGTAATGGGGGCTGCTCTTGAGATTGCATAAGAAATAGTATTTTCAAGGTGTTTGGTAGCGTCGTCGAGCTCCATGCTGCTGGTGATGGTGCGTAAGTTAAGCTATTCGGTTATCGTGTTAGAGAAGAGGTGCCAGTCTGTCTTGTTGAAGTTATGTCTAGGGACCTTGGGGGTATGGGCAAGGTTTCCGTTAACAGTGATTACTATGGGTAAGTGATCCGAGGAGAGGTTATTGATTGTCCTGAGTTCTATTTTGGTGGTAATGTTATGATCTATGGCTATGTCAAGGACGTCCGGTTGTGCATTTCATACATGAGGCACATACGTGGGTTTGTCTGGGTCCAGAGGTTCAGGAAAGGTTAAAGAAAAATTATTTTCAATTTTTTAGATCTTTATCAGACTCTATCATGTTTTTAAATTCACATTACCATAATTCCACAACATTATAAGCTTTTTTTCGGCTGTAATTCTTTCAGTTGATTTGTATATCGAATCATGGTTTCGTAATGGGTACCATGATTTAAAATGTTTACCTCTCTACCGTTTAACGCATGTTGTATAAAACATTTTCTTTTTTCTCTATCCACCTGAGCCAAATTAAGGCTATACGCGACTGTCTGCATCCTAACCGATATCCTAATGGAACCGCAGAAATGCTATTTGTAGCTATTTTATTGGCAAGCAAAGCTCCACGTTGGGGCTACAATTTGAAGCGATTTTATTTTGGCGAGCAAATAGTTCCCCTTTTACGGGACAGTTTGAAACAAATAGTGTTTAACTCAAGGTAAAGCAATGAGGTTAATCACAGGGTATGCGTGGATATGTGTGAGAAGGATGGTTTTATTGACACTGGAATGCGCGTTTCAAACTGATTTATTGACTGCATCTTTTATCCGAACACCAAACTTGAAGTTGCCAACCAAGGGTTACCAATATCCCTGTTTAGAGTTACCGAAGGCGAAACGTTTATTACTCGATAAACTTTATTCGTTCCTCGCGTATATATGAACCTACAAATATCTTCTCTCATTTCTGGTATGCCTGGCCCAAGACAGAACAAGTTCACAGCCCTAATCGCCCTCACGCCTCGGACTATTTCAATGGCTTGCCAGCCACGAAGTGCTCTAATCGGCCTGACGCCGAAGACTGTTGTCCATAGCTGCGCATGTGGGTGTATATGTCACTTTCACTTTCTGAAAGCCCTCTTCATTCAACCAAAGATTCCCTTTGTGACCATTTTGTCATTGTCCTCATTATTAGGGACCGAAGAATACCTCATTCAACAAGTCAAGTACTATCCTTTAGAAATCTGCTAAGGACACTGTTTCTTACGTTTCTTTTGTTAAAACAAGTTATTCACCCAAACTGCTATTCGACTCAACTGCCCTTGCACGTGTTGTAACAAAGAACCAACACCCCTTTGAAATCCATCATGATTCTTTACACATTGCAATTCTTAATTTCGGTATCATATTTATGGGCATAAATCTTTTTCTATATACATTCATGCAAGCATTGGCAATTGTTACACATTCTCTAAAAGTGTCAATACCGTTTTCATATAACAATTGTTTTCTAAATTTATATGCGCCGAAACATAGCAGCTGTACATCCATTCGACAATAGGCTACAAGCTCTCTCTGCCTATCGGGTACATAACCCTAGTTCTCCTTTTCAGTATACCATCTTTCAAACTCTTTTCGTTTATCTACAGTATTGACTCGGGACAGTAGTACTAATACTAACCCGGCTGTTGACGTTCAAAACAATCACACAATAATTGAAAACACGCTCTTTTTGCCCTTAACGCCACGTGTTGTGCGGAATTCCAAAGTCAGTCGTGTCCGTACGGTACCTTTCGGAGTAGCTCGTATGTGTGTTGAGAAGTTGGTTTCCGAAGCCTTGGCGTGCTGAATCCAGCATTCCCCCACCTTGCCTCTCGTTTCCCCTTACCTTAGACAGGTCTGCAACAGAGAGCTTCCAAAGCTCTGCTTTCCCCTCTCTACAGTACTAGGGAACGAGGGATATTTCACCCTACGCACCAGTTCTTTATGGGGGAAACTGGCTGGTATTTCAGTTATCAATATCACTTATTAATTTCTAGTTTATTTTAGATATGGGCTTCGGTGATAGCTTTGATAGCCTTGCCAGGTTTTCGCTTGCGGGAGTTTCTTAGGACACATGCACTCGAATTGCCTAGGATATTTCCTCAGGGCGAAAGAATGTATGCTCCTTGATTGCGTGCAGCTCCTCACATAGATCTTGGTATGACGATGCACAGGAAGTACATGACGCCCCTATGTAGTATCCGCAGTTTGCTTTTAGAATTTTTATCGGGCTATAAAGATCATATTTTAATTCATACCGACGGATCTAAACGCTCTAGCGGTGTTGGATGTGCATATGTCCATAGAGCCGAACCCTATACATTCGGTCTCCATGGCAACACTTCCATTCTATAATGCAGAGCTCTATTCAATATGCCGAGCCATTTTACATTTTCGCCACAGAAGGTTGGATGACTGTCTTATCCTAAGTGACTTCTTTAGCGCACCTCGTGAGCTGTAAAACCACCATCCTCTGGCTTGTACAGCGTATCCAGGATGCCCTCCAAGTTTTACACGCATCTGCCGCTGGCAAGGTGTGTGCATGGGTGCCTGGTCACGTGGGCTTGTGAGGGAATGAAATTGTGGATTCGGCGGCTAAGGTGGCAGCCATATAACTTAGTGTTGCCATCCGTTTAGTCACCGCGGTAGACTTTGGGCTTGTGTGTAGAGCGACGCTGTCGTGCTGGCGTGATGAGTGGTCTACTCTCCATGGCAACAAGCTTAGAATGGCTAAAGAGCTTCCGATTAACTGGACGATCTCCTGTCGCTTATCCCGGCGGGCGTTATTCCTTTTGTCTCGGTTGCACATTGGACAGTGTTATTTTAGTCACAGTTTTTTATTAAATAGGGCCCCAGATCTCGTTTGCCCACTCTGCAGTGCGCACCTGAGGCTCCTCAGGTCTCTCCAGGTGCCGCCAGCTTTGCGGAGATACCCGCGGATGAAGAGACGGCGGTGGCCAAAGTTTTAGCGTTCTCTTTAAACGTAAATTTTAGAATTTAGGCCCAAGCAATTTGAACGCTTTAACCATTTTAACCTTGTTATGGCTTTAAGTTCTATTTAGTCTTTGCCACATCGTTAGGCGGTTGTTTATCCGGATTTTATTTAATTGGTTGTATTTTAGTTTTTAATTAATTTTATAACACAATTGGCTTTTTGAGGACGCTGATGACCTAGTAGTTGAGCGCTCTTAAACACAATTATCATCTTTATCAACATCCTTTCCTGCGTATGTTTATGTTCTGCCAATTTGTTCCTCTCCCATCTCCCGCTCTCTGTCGCATCAGTTGGCAACAAGGCAGCCTCTGTTTGCACGCATTGGTTCAGCAGTTATGCCTTCTAACACCGTGCGCCATATGGCAAAAAATTGATGTGCTGTAGAACATCATCTGCTAGTCATTAAGTTCGCAGGCTAACGACTGAATTGCACACAAAAGGCATATTACACAGTTTCACAAATTGCTGTGCAACATGGTGTTGAATTATGAGGCACAAGGAGTTTTCGTGTAGCCAAGGTTTCGTATCAAAAGGCTTCGTATGGCGTATGAATCCACTATAGCGGCTCCTCTCACATGAATTATATGTAAATTATGACAAATTCACTCCGTTTTGCTTTTAGTTTTTGATCAGAGCGCTAATGGTAGAGCAGTGTCAATGAAAATCTCTTCCAACACGCTACTATCAGCAAGTTACTAGAATTGAATACGGAACGTTTCAGCCGATAAGTAATATTCCCTCAAATAAATTTGGAAGCGCGCTAATATCTATATACTATATCGTTCTTAGACACACAAGAGCCATAGAATTAAGAGAGATTTGTTTGTGCACGTATTGCAGTTGTAAATGACTTTGACGGCCGAAATGCTTATCAAATAATAATTAATCAAATCTCTTAACGAGGCCACCAATAATCGGTAGAATTTATTCTATTTTTCAGAAGTATTGTACATAGTAACAGTACCGTACCTAAGCAATTTTCTCAGTAAAATATGGAAATTGACAGTTGTAAGCTAGAATATACAAATACAAACATAGGCTAGGTTATTCCAATCTTTCTTTTGTCTAATTTAGCTCTCTTGTTTCTCACTCTGTGATCTTCTTTACATATGGATTTGCTAATTTGAAGTAGGCTTAGGCGCAAAATCATTCACTATGCCATTCTCCGACAAGGAATATAGTTTGTATGCACTGAAGCTATCCTATTCACGACTTACTTCAGCCAGCAAATCGACCTGACAATTTTACATAAAACAGTTACATACAGACCCGGAAGTAAAGTTCGTGAACGAGAAAACCTCATTGAAGGCTAGTCTCATTGTATCTTAGAAATGTTATTTTAGATACAATTGATAAAATCCCTTTTACAAGGTTCTGACTTATAGAGGGTTCATCATTTAAAACCCAACGGGCGCACGGCATTTCACCTGTGCGCGATTGGTTGTGTCACAGACGGTTTTGCTCCTATTTAAACTCCGCGCGTATAGCAGAAGTCGCTGGAAATGTCGTCCACCCTCCAATAAACAAGCAATTATATCGGGAGAATACATTGTGATTCACACGATTAAGTTAGAGTACTGTAATTTTTCCGATTTCATTTTTAATATTTCAGATTACCGCACAAGTAATAATCACACACTGTTAGACTGGGGGAGCGACAGGACCATACACCAGCACTCATCACCAGACGTCGGCTCCCGTACACCTTAGCAATCAGTGTAAGCAAACAGGTACCGCACAAGATCAGGCGCGACATCAGCAAACGTCTGATGTCAACAAGTACACCGAAGCGCTGTGTCTGTACAGTCCGGTACCGATACAAAGTGTAACCTACGTTAAACTATGCCATCCCATTGTTTCCGATGCGGGAATTACAGTGAACAACCATGTTCATTCGCAAATTTTCGAATGTGAATTTTCTGCGCATCTCATTCAAACAATAAAAAAATATTGGGAGAAAGTTCGTTCAATGTCATATGACGTTAATGGTGCATATGAGTAGTAAAAATCATGTTCTTATGTTTGTCCGAGACTTAGTTTATTTCGTGTATTACACAGCCCTAAAATTCCAGAATTTTTGTGTTGAATACTGGACAATTTATTTTTTGCTCGTTTGATAGATGGTGCATTCTCTACATTGTTAATTTTTGCAGACACCCTCTGAATGTTTTTAGACAGCTCGAAAGTACATTCTTCGAGCTGTTTAATGATTGTTGATAATACACAAAACTTTTGACTTAAAAATGGATATAGTCCAATAATTTTTGTGAAAGGAATGCTATTAACACAATATGTCAAACACCTTGCACTCCCTGGAAGGCAGATCTACCTGAATGGCGAGCAGTAGTTGTACTGAAACTAAAGCTACGCGTTGTGAACCGGACTATCCCTGCGCGTTGTCCCCGGGATTGACGTCAGCAGTTATATCCTATGTAAACTTCATATGGCTTTAAAGGTGTACGGGCTCCGATGTCTACTCATCACTTTTTCTGCATACACTTCCCTAATTTTATTTATGGACTCCTCTACTGTAAGGGTAGTAGCAGAATTTTATTAAAACCATCCATATAATTTCGCCTCTTCTGTCAGTTTATGATAAAGTGTCAAGTATTTCGGTACCTCTCTGCATTTCCGTCGGCTCGTCTAGCGCTAACAGCACAAACTCCAACTTTCCGATCTTAATGTGGGATTTCATGAACTCTATTTACCGACTGTCAGGAGTGTTGACGCGCACGACTGCAGCTGGTAGTGAGGGAATCCAAGAATGCAGCGGGAGAGACGAAAAGCTGTGTGCTCCGTTAGGTTTTAAATGAGGAACCCTGTACTTGCAGTCATTAAGTTCGTTTATATATGTGAATGTAATAAATATATTGTACCGTATGACTTGAGGAATTTTCCAACGACGAATGTTTCCACTGGCAGCAAAGTCCACACCGCATTTCAAAAGACAGACCTGACGTGACATAACGTATGAGAGCTGAGGGAACTCATCAGGCATACTCTCACAAGGAATAAATACAGGTACAACAATGGGACAGAGCCCATTGTAGCAACAATTCAATATGTGTGGACATAATTCCCAAAGTTGAGTTCGCGCCTATATGTATTACACTACTTTTCTACCTCTGCATGTCTATGTGTGTGTGTGTGTGTGTGTGTGTGTGTGTGTGTGTGTGTGTGTGTGTGTGTGTGTGTGTGTGTGTGTGTTTTACAGGTTAATTGTATATTTTGTATTCCTTTTTTGTACTCCAAAGGGTCTTGTTTATGGGAACAGAAAATAAATGGTATAAACATTATAATAAACAGCAACGAGTCTACTATTTTCTTGTTATATATTCCCTCGTCACATGACCCTGAGATCTCCATACCCACATCGTGCTCTACCCAAATGATAGCAGCTAACCAGCCGAGGAAACAACCAACGAAGAAGAAACCCATCACTAACAAATGACACGATCACCCCGATACAATAAAAACGCATCAAATAATTTGCAAGTATCTTTCAGGTACTTGCAGACCTTGGAAGTAAAATTCGTAAATTAGAAAACCCTATTGAAGGTCTATTTTAGATACGGGTAATAAAATCATTTAAGTTAATTGATGAAGATTAACAATTTCTTCACACTAGCCGTATACAGGTTAAGGTATTGGATTGATAGAGTCGACATGAAAAATACAATGCCACGGCCGTGAATTAAACCACGGATCCGCTGGTCTCCGTGGCTCAAGTCACGGCCATGGCATTGAAATTTTTATGTTGACTCTATCAACAAAATCATTTTTAAAATATTCTTTAATTTAAAACACCCCTGAATAAATAAAATATCCAGCTAGAATTTGTGTGGAAATAAGACTGCATACCCGGGCATGTGCATTATTGATCTGTAATTTGCTGTTCTTTGGCCTTCCTTGTTGTTTGTCCCTCATAATCCAGATCCGACAACCGGACAGCTTAAATTAACTCCTTGTACCTTACACTTTTGCTGAAATCACACTGTTTCCTGGATCTTTCTGATAAAAGGTCAAAGTTATCCTCTCCACCCCTCTCCACATTTCCTCTGACTCTTCCTGATCTATATGGAGTCATTCAATAATCTGCGATTACATTGAAAAATGCCAGGTCTTCACTTTGGGTACATTTTACCATCGCAAGAAACGGGAAGTAACAATGGAGTATTACAAAATATATTAATTCCAATGAGTATTTTAATTATCGTTATTATCCTTCTTTATGTGTTTCAAATGGGAAGAGTTCTGGAGTCCAGCTAATCAGATGCCGAATCACACTGAAACTGACCATATCAGACAAAACTACCGACAGGAGCGAAACTCTATGTAGACGGGGCATTCACCTCCTGGTAGGCTCGGGAACCCAACCCTGTATTCTTTTGTCCAATATTGCCCAAGGCTAGAGATGGCGACGACTTGACGGGGCCCACTTCCGCTCAAAATCTTTAGAAATGAAAACAGACGTGACCTTCACAATGATGACCCAGATATAAACAGACGCTTAACGTCCGTGCCGTAGCATTAATAAGCAGTACGATGAACCAACCCACGTTAATTTAGTTTGACCAATCAGAAATAAGTTATTAGGTACATGACCATCGAAAAGTTCCAAAATCAGAGTAAGTGGGGGAAAATACTAACATGGCTGAAGTGGGCCGTTTTCGTGAAGAATCACTCGTCGTCAGACCGGCACGCGTCATATACGCATAAGACTCGTCGTCAGACCGGCAGGCATCTTACACGTGTAACTCTCGCGGTCAGAACGGCACGCGACATACGCGTGTGATGAACATACAGCGCTTCCGGACTTAAAGGAGTACAAGACAACGAAACGCGAAACGACGTAGCCAGCTACATACTACGGATGACGCAGACTGTGGCGAGCACGCCACACATAAAGGACCAGTAAATCTGCATCTATACAGACAAGGTGTTTCTGTTCACTCCGACCATAGTCAGGACTTACGTTGCCCATCCCTGAAATCCACGACAAGAGTCATGCTGAGCTATCCTAAGTGAAACACCTTTTCCTACAAATTCCCTCAGCCCTTTATGATAAACTGCCATCCAGCTACTTATGAGGTATTGAGTGAACGAGGGATCACTCAATCAGGTTCAAAGGGCTGAACCGCCTCATAAAATGGTGCCTCAACGTCTAGGCTTATATTAATCAAGTCCTGACGAAGAATCCATAAGACTGCGCCTCAGCTCAACGCGGACTTCAAATAACACGCCAGAAATCATCACCAGTAACCCGGCCGACGCGGCAACACAACTGCGATATTCACGACGGAAGCGACCGACGTCGACCACGAAGGAGCAGCAGGAGAGACGACACAAGTTTCCAGAGAAAAACTCATCATCGAACCCCCAGTGAATAAGTGGTGTAAGTGCAAGTGATTAAAAACCCTCGTACCCAGGAGCAGCACGACAGCGGACATGGACTCCAGCTGTATGTAAGTTATATAATAATGCATAATATAACGTAAACATTGTAAATTTGTTGTGCATGAGTAGATGAATACTGCCAGTGGACATAGGGATTCAGGATATCAGATAAAAAAAATTGATAGATAAGAAATAGGAATAACAAAATTAAGTAAAAAAAATGAGAACTAATGAAATTATAAATGTGTGAATGCGTTTGAATGATTATAAGAAATCAAAAGCATAAATAGCATAAATAGCAAAATGGCTGAAAGTAACGCACAGGTAAACAGCTGGCCCGAAAACATGGGGTTAGGTTTGGAAAGTATCAGGGAAACGAGAGTAGGCAAACAGCGCAGTGTCCTGTAGCAGTGAACAGCTGCGCCATGAGTTTGGCCCTTTTTATGCATCAATTGTTAGAAAAGATGAGCCTGATAGATAGCAAAATTAGCACACAAAGCAATGAACTCAGAGGGTTAGATGGTAAAATCACTGCTCAGGGCAACGAACTTAGAGAGGTAGATAACAAGCTGACAGCTCAAGGATGCGAATTGGGGAAACTTAGGGAACAAATCAGGGAACAGGAGAGAACATTTACGGAGAAACAGGGAAACCTAAGCTTTCAGATGGAACAGCAAATGAATAACATGTTAGGTGAAATTAGTAGAATACAGAGCAATCTACAAGGAGAAATCAGTGTCGTGAGGAACGAGCTTAGATCTACCCAGGATGATATACAGCAGCTTAGGACAGAGTTTAGTGAAACTGGCAGTATCAGTGATGCATTAAATGCTGTGATTAATGATAAGGTAGAGCAAGTGAGGGTCGAAGCTAAGGCTGCTTGTGTGGAATTTGAGCAGAGAAACAAATCATTAGAAGACGCGATGAACTCCAAGTTGGAGAATGTCAGATCTTTAATTGGGGAGAGGCTAGATTCGAACAATAATGATATTGTTAAGATAAGGGAAGAATTCACACAAGCGGTTGCAGCTCAATATGACAGACTGAAAGAACAGGCAAAGGAAATCGCCATTACAGAGATAAGGTGAGTGTCGCGACAGGATGCTAGTCACTTACAAGGCCCTGAACCTACGCTGCCCCTGACCTCTGGTAGTAGAGCAAGCGTTGAGGAGGTACTAAACGATGGTGTAAATGACCCATTGTCACCTCAGAACAACAGTTACCGCGTTCATCATGTTTCGGGCGCGCACCCATATACCGCGATGACTATGCAATTTTTGAATTAGCTAACAGCGCCGCACTTTGATAGCGATCATTATAACGCCAAGCAATTTATTAATGATTTGGAGGCTTATTTTAAATTGAGGGGGATTCCTGAAGCATATAAAATGGTGATAGTTCAGAGGGGACTAAAAGGCCGCTCCCTAAATTGGTTCCGACTCACAGTTGGAGAGCTAGCACCTTACAGTCATTTTAGAGCCGCCTTCATCCAAAGATTTTGGAGCGGGGTAGCACAATACAAAGTCAGAAGCCAGATCAATAATGGGAAATACCGTGGGGAAAACCATGAAACGATGACGGACTATTTTCTAAGGCTAGGTCAGCTAAGTAGGCTTCTAGATCCGCCAATAGCCGAGGCAGAATTTATTTCGCTTTTGTCGAGACATTATCCAGACGTAATCCGACATCACCTCGTCGTGGCTAGACCACAGACACTAGGGGAAACAATTGAATTATTGACAGCTTTACAAGGTCACGAGACTACAACTAACCGACCTTCATGGGACAGAAATAATGGCCATCCGGCACGTCATAACTTCAATAACGGGATAAGGGCACAGGGACCTCCAAACCTATACAATCGCGCCAACAGCCCTAACGAACCAAGGAATCACCGACCATAAGAACGACCTCGCAGAGAAGAGTGGCACCCTAACCAGAACAATAATAGACCACGTCAAATCTATCCCGTCAGATACATGTCATTTGGTCGACGAGGGAATGCCAATAATGTAAGTAATATAAATAACGGTCCAGATGATAACGTAAGGCATAACTACCGACCCCGGAGTCGTGAAGGCTCATACCCAGGAGTTACGATCCACAATACACGAAGGACCGACAACCCGCCATACACAGGGACAGTGCCACGCCCTCAGCCCTCGACTGACACAAGTCGCATGACGAATAACGCCCACGCACAGGTAGGAGCGACCCATTAGAGGAACGTTCCAACCCCGGAAAACTCGAACTAGGAGGTGTGACGTCTCCACATTCCTCCTGCACAGGGACATAGCAGTGCCTTCCACCCACAGGGGACACATGTATGAACTACCTACGGGAGCATCCGCAGGAAAATCCCACTGTAAGTAGAAATATAAATAAAACCGACCTTAGTGTGACACGTGACAGAATTGAAGCTGACGAAGGAACCATGGCGACACAGGAAATAATGGAAGCGCCAAGAATTAAAGGTGAAATCGCCGGGACGACCTTTCACATGGTCGTTGACACGGGTTCTTCGGTAACGGTGTGCAGTGAAAATGTATACGAACAACTAATTAGTCTTAAGGTAAAATTGCAGGAACTGCCGGTTAAAAATGCAGTATGTAGCGGGTCTATTGGAAGAACTAAACAAAGAATTAATAAACAGATATTACTACATATTAAAATAATGGGATACGAGTTACAATTTGTCTGCTTCGTAGTAAAAGGACTCGCCGCTGACATTATCATTGGGAGCGATATGTTAAACGCTTTGTCGTCAACGGTAGACTATCGAAGGTTGCAAGTCACTTTTCACCTGGCAGGAGAAATCGCCAAAATCCCTTTTGTTTCTGTAGCTCAGGAATGCCACGTTCACCTGACTGAGGAAGAAGATAAGATGCAATACGAGGAATTTTTTGTTGAAACGGTACTGATTGAAGGTGGATATGAGTTAATGAATATAAAATTGCAAGGTTTACATAACACGTACGGGCACAGTGAACCCGGAAGTATAACAGGTGACTGGCAAGCGTGCGCAGATGGGAGGAACGTAAATAAACCAGTCCCCAAAACAATGGTGAACCCAACCTTCGAGCAGGTAAAGACATGTGTTGAACAGGTGACCCACCTTTCCGGGGAACAAAGACAGAAGCTGTTTGACATCTTGACTAAACACCGAGCTGTGTTCAGCGATAGAACTGGCAAATCTAACACGTTTAAATATTCCTTCCAAATAGCAGATGTTCCCATAATGCACCATAAATGCCGAATTATCCTGCTGGAGATCCGTGACGCCGTGTCGCAGAAGATAGACGAGATGTTACGGAATGGAATCATTGAAATTTCCGATACACCACATGTACAGCCGTTGTGCATTGTAAAAAAGAAAGATGGAACTGTCAGAATTAGGATTGATGCCCGTACTCTAAATAAATATGTCGTACCTGGTAACGTTAGATCCCAAAACATTGAAGAAATAATAACAGGAATTGGGAGACAGAAGTGGTTCTCTTCTCTGGATCTCACGAATTCATAGTTGCATATCGAGGTGGACCCAAATTTAAAGAAATATTTAGGCTTCATACATCAAGGGAAAGTTTACTGCTTCCGTAGATGCCCGTTCGGTCCATGTGTCTCAGGTAGTGGATTTTTGAGGGCAATGCACTCTGTGTTTGGCACGAATACGGGAAGATAAATTTCTCAATATATGGACGACCTATTATTACATGACACGGATACCGACCAACACTTGGACCACTTAGAGACAACGTTAGCTAGGATTAAAGAGTGCGGACTGGCCCTGAACTGGCGCAAATGTAATTCTTTTGCACAATCTGCAAAATTTTTAGGTTACGTAATTTCTGGAGAAACTGTGGCATGGTAGCGCGAAATCGTTGCACAGGTATGAATAGTTTGAAATTAAGATGTTGAGGGTTAGCGTAAGGGATAAATTCATATATTCTTTACAAAAGTAGATGAAATAAATACGATCGCAAAATATATGAGTCGTAAGTAAGCCCTTATAGCCATAAGTTAATAAACTAGGAGAATATGGCACTATGTATACATATATCTGCGACCGAAACATGAATGAAAGTGATAAGGCAGTGAGAAAACACTTGGTATAAAAATTGTTATTACATAAACTGAGAATGTGTAAATCTTCCATAAGATTAAACATAGTTAATAATAGATTGTTAGCAAACAATTGTTTTAAAAAGGTGAATTTTGTAAAACCTTAATGTAGCAAAGGTAACTCCTTCCTTTGCACAGCAAAGAATCGATAGACAAAATGGACGACCAAAAAGGGACGATAGTGCGATACCTGCATGAAAATGGATCCAAACAAGACTGAAACAAAGTGTATGCAGTTCAGTCGTCGTGGACATCATTGTAAATATCACAATTGTATCAGTACATCATATATACTGTAAAAGTTTTTAATTGTTTGAGTACATTGTATTACTAAACATTTTTAGTTGTATCCGTACATCATATATACTGTAAAACTTTTTAATTGATTCAGTACATTATATGTGTAAACATTTTAATTGTATCAGTGCACCATGTATATTGTAAACAATGTTGTAAGTGGATTAATATGAGAATTTCAGCTGCTCGCCACCAAACCACACACAAAAAACACCGAAACAACACAAAACAAAGGACACCCTAAGAGCAATGGACAAATAATGACAAACTAACGACGTCTATGACGGGATTTAAGAGAATTTTTAGGACTGCATGTGGTATGCCAATGCGTTGCCTCAAAATTCCCTTAAGGGCATATGAAACTGACCATATCAGACAAAACTACCGACAGGGGGGAAACTCTATGTATCCTGGTAGGCTCGGGAACCCAACCCTGTATTCTTTTGTCCAATATTGCCCGAGGCTAGAGATGGCGACGACTTGACGGGGCCCACTTCCGCTCAAAATCTTTAGAAATGAAAACAGACGTGACCTTCACAATGACGACCCAGATATAAACAGACGCTTAACGTCCGTGCCGTAGCATAAATAAGCAGTGCGATGAACCAACCCACGCGAATTTCGTTTGACCAATCAGAAATAAGTTATTAGGCACATGACCATCGAAAAGTTCCAAAATCAGAGTAAGTGGGGGAAAATACTAACATGGCTGAAGTGGGCCGTTTTCGTGAAGAATCACTCGTCGTCAGACCGGCACGCGTCATATACGTATAAGACTCGTCGTCAGACCGGCAGGCGTCTTACACGTGTAACTCTCGTGGTCAGAACGGCACGCGCCATACGCGTGTGATGAACATACAGCGCTTCCGGACTTAAAGGAATACAAGACAACGAGACGCGAAACGACGTAGCCAGCTACATACTATGGATGACGCAGACTGTGGCGAGCACGCAACACATAAAGGACCAATAAATCTGCATCTATACAGGACAAGGTGTTTCTGTTCACTCCGACCATAGTCAGGACTTACGTTGCCCATCCCTGAAATCCACGACAAGAGTCATGCTGAGCTATACTGAGTGAAACACCTTTTCCTACAAATTCCCTCAGTCCTTTATGATAAACCGCCATCCAGCTACTTATGAGGTATTGAGTGAACGAGGGACCACTCAATCAGGTTCAAACGGGCTGAACCGCCTCAACACTCAGCGTTGCCAGCTTGTTACTCCACTGCTTTTATATTTCCCTCCCTTTCGCACACTCATACAACATGCAGATCTTTTTGGCGCAGACGTAAGGATAAGCAAATTATATTTTACAAACTTTTACAATGATACAGTTGCCAAAATAAAAATTGGGGAAAACATTTTTGCACATTATGTATATTTTGGATACTATAACTATAATTATAGTTTATGAATTACCTGTTTTTCTGTTCCAATGGAACTGCCTGTGGCTCATCCATATCGCTGTCAATGTCACTTCCGCTAAGAGACAATTCGTCATTTTCACTGTCTTCATCGTCTGAGTCTTGCAAATGAATGATTATAGGTTCCAAAATCTCGTCACGTGCTATTTCTTTCTTAAAATCGCTTTCTTGAAGGTTTTCTGCATGCCTGACGCAGTTTTCCCAGTCCTGTTTTATTACCTTGGAAATTTCTTCGTCAACAAGTCGCTCAACGCCCGCCAATTTAAAAGTATTATTTCCGATTTAACTCCCCTTTTTATTTGATCCCACACTAACTCAATTGGATTATATTGGCAATGGTAAGGTGGGTGGCGTATTACCCCGTGCCCCATTTCAATTGCAATTTGATCCAACTGATACACTTTTTCCGCGTTTTTAAACGGAAGTACTCTTTGCAATAACTCATTTTTACTTTCTGTTTCCGAAAATTTGTTGAAGAACGTGTACACCTTAAAAATAATACTTCGAGCCTGACTTCACAATACCCGCCGTTTTGACTTGCCACTAAATTCACCGCAAGAAGCCATTGCACTATTTAACTCTTACTCCTTTACTATGTGTAAAGAATAACTGAATGATATTGATCTGAAGTCTCCAGGGCAAATAAACACTTCTTATCCAGCATTCATTCATGAACATAAGCATACAACATTCCACAGACTAACAGGAGATGAAGTATTTGCTCAGTAATTATTTTATCACTCATGTCAGTAGTTTAAATTTCAGTTCTGAGTAATTAAATGTAAATGTACATACATACACACCAACCACTATTTTCTCTCTAGAGTAAATAGAGATTACGAACCAGTCATAAACAAATATATAATGTGACCAGACACGTTCTGCCAGTGTAGCAGGAAATTTGTTTCCTCTCACTCGAATTGGTTTATTCAAAGTAATTCTTTTATCACGTCATGTCAAACATCTACGTTTCAGTTCTGAGTAATTACAAATAACGTACCCGCATACATGCCAAGCAATAATGATATTCACATAGTGCTTACGTCGTGATTTATTGTTATAATACAGGTAATAGTGGTTTATTTATTTGTATTAGAAAAACTATTTGAGCTAAAAATATGGGGTTTTCGTGGTTATGTTAAATACATTACCCTCTACTTTCCACATGAATCAGTTTTGGGCAAGATCTGAATTTTTGTCTTAGTGCGAATAGTATTTAATACAGATTTATTTGGTTGGAGCTCCTCACACACCACTAAGCGGGACTGCAATACAACAATCCCGCAGGACCCTGATTGGTTACTCAACTAGTAGCGCTCAAGGACAAACACCTTCCCATTTGAAACACATAATAGTAATCGTGCCTCTACTTTTAGTGTCAGCTAATTATTTACTCGTACTCTGAAACATATTTATAAGCATACATATGGCATTTAGAGTTCATTTCAGAGAGGTGGGCCACAAGCGATTCACAGTGGCTTTCTACGAGAAATAGAGGTGTGCTAACACACGTTCACAACGACGTTGTGACTTGCATGTCCATGAGAGTTGACTCCATTCTTCAGAGGACCAAAAGGTAAAGTACATACCTACCAACTTGAAAGTCAGCAAGGACAATAAGTGAGGACACCTTATGACTGACATCTCACAGCTGCTTTACGAGATTCCATTTATATATTTGAAATTACCATAACCGTATAGGTATTGTACTTATATACTAAATGCAAAATGTGGCCCCGTATTTAGTACGGATTTTTAAAAGCTTTTCTTATAGCCAGAGGCAAGATTTTGTGGTGACAATTATTTTTAAAATTCGCATTAATAATTTTAAATTCGCACTAATTTTGCGCAGATATTCGGGAAGAATTAATGAATGACATAACTGAAATGAAATGAAACAGGTACCTAGAGTAACACAACTGTTAAAACTCATTTGTTCCAAATTAAAGTATTTTATTTGAAATCCTTGGCTCTCACCAAGGCGGCCCGGGTTCGATCCCAGGTGACTGCAAAGTGAGATTTGTGGTGGACAACACGGTGCTGGGGCGGGATTTCTCCGGGACCTCCAGTTTCCCCCGCCATCTCATTCCAACGGTGCTCCATCTTCATCTCATGTATCATCAGTGTCACCGCCTGCGGTGCCGTATGTGGTAAAAGCGGGCGTTAAACACTACACACATTTCATTATTTGAAATCATCAGACGGTGAGTATCATGAATAAAATCAAATATCACACATCAGGCATCGCCAAACTGCAGCATACAAAAAGCTGTGTTATGTTCGCTTTTCATACTTGTTCTCTGGTCTGTCACAACTAAGTTATATGTAGAGAAAAATATCTCATTACTGGCGTTTGACATCGGCAACCAAAGACATTGAAGGGACTTTCCACAGAAATTGCGGTAACATTAAGCTTTTGCCTTCAATGCCAAGAGTGCTGTTACTACATCTAATCTGTTATCGTTACCACCATGGCTTTGCTGTTCAACAGTCATAAAGCTCTTTGTAACAAAGAATCAAATCAGAATCACAAATAATACCACTGGTTTTAAATGCATTTGTTTGTTTAAATGCTGCCATTCCATGATTTAAATCACCTATACTTGATTTAATAACTGGCCTAGAAGGGTCAAACAAATGATCTAAAGATTTTATGGTTATTATATTTTCAGTTCCTTTTTTCATAATGGAGTTCAATTTAGACAAAGTAATACGGCAGCAAATTTTTAGATTCTCTTCTACTGCTTCTCTAACACTGGCATCCATGATATGATCTACAAGCGCACTTACTCCGTTTCCAGAGTGACCACTCTCTAATATTTCTCATTTGGCTCTAAGCGAGTTAATTTGGGTTACTACACGATGAGAAACAAGTTTTTGTTTAGACTGAAATTCTAATATTGGATTTGTTTTCAATCTGAAATTTTCAGAAACAAATGTTGCCTATACGTTTACAGTATTGAAACACAATCGCAAAAATGATCATTTAATAAATTTTGTGCAATTTTGCCTTTCTTATTTAGAAAAAAATCGACAAGTGCATCAAAATTGTCGCCAATGTAAAATACGAATCAAACCAGCTAGACCGGGGTGTCAACACAGGCAATGGAAACAGTTTAGCTTCTAAATGTGGGTGATTTTCAGTGACGTATTGTTTGTACTTATTTTTTAAATTTCGGGCATTTTGAAACATTCTTAAGCCCTGAGGGAAAATATTTTCATGTTAATGAAATGTGTGCTATCCAATAAATAACATTTCTAGTAAGCATATGTCAAACAGTTCTCGGTATCACGGACCAGTGAGATGCTGTGGTGTCAGTTTATTGTTGCACCGCTTGGCTGTTATTTCAGTGCACATGATGATGTCACTGTATCGGCCTTCTTAAGGCGATTTTAAATTTTATCTTGTTTTCGTTAAGTTTGTAAATATTTTTTCACGACTTCTGGCTTCATGCTATGAAGACATGAATGTTAAATTAAATTTGCATTTATGCAATTTGTAATAAATGTAAGTTTTCTATGAAGATTAATCATAGACTAATCGAAATTTTCACATTTATCGCTAAAATAATATCATTCTAGAAAAAAGGATAACTTCGCAAAAATTCGCGAAAAAATCGCTAAAAACAACTCTTGCCTCTGCTTATGGCATTTAGCGAGTAGTCTTTACCTCGGTCAGCCCTCCCTCCGAAAAAAGGAAAAACCTCCCCACATGTGAAACATATTTGTTTGTAAATTCAACACTTTAATCTGATTTTATTGCTGTCAAAATTTTTTGAGTTTAATAAATACTTAACGAATATACTAAACTCTAGGATAAAGAATAAAGCCCTGGCAATTTTAGGAAAACATGAGCATGGTTTGAATTTGTAGCCTGCAATTTTCTTGAAGCTTTTGTCAAATTTTCGGAAACTATTTTGAAATCGCATAAATATATTGAACACCTGCTAGTAAAAGCGATTTTGGTATCTCTCGATGAACTTCCGAACTTTCTCGCCAGCTAAAGCCCGATCTATACTCACCAACCCTTAAAGTATTACAGACACATGTTTTAAAGGAGCAAACAATGATTTAAGAGCCACCAAAGAAAACAAAAAATATTCTCTTACAATGGGAGTGCTTGCATCTCTTATATTTGAATAATCTCATTTCTGTAGCTTAAGATCTTATTTCGTCACGTGTCCACAAAACCCTTAGTGCTAGACAACTGTAACTTGGTTTCTATGCGTAACAAGCAGCTGGCAGCTTTAAGTTGTCCAGAAAGGCCTTAGTACTAGACTGCGTGTACATCTTCTTCAGTTTCAGGCACATGTCCAATGTACTTGCTTTCATTATCTTCAGATAGCAAAGCATGTGCTACATCTAATAACTGTTACTTTTAAATCAAAATTTTATCAGTACCGAAGCTGCATCCCAATTCATAACTTCATGAGTCACCACTGAACAAGAACTAAAATAAATATTAAAAACAGAAGCATTATTAACAGTGAAGTATTCTTCATATTTAAGTTTGATTTATGGGTCACTATGTTTACACTCAAACTTCACTTACTTGTTGTTGTATAACTGAAACGTTTTCAAGATCATTCGATCTCATCCTGAGCTGTTTGGTGACAGCATTAAACTGTTAAAGTCTTTAAGTACATCCATAGAATTGGATATTTGGGAAAAAATATTCATAAACAAAAACCGTGATAAAGTTATAAATTTTTAAATCCCGGCATTAAATGGAGTATTTAAACTTAGTGCCCCTAACACCAGATGGCAGAGTGATCGGAGCTCCGTAGTAGTGGAAGAAGAGGAAGGTTCATTTAGTCACCAAACAGCTGAGGATGAGATCGAATGATCTTGAAAACGTTTCAATTATACAACAACAAGTGAAGTTTGAGTGTAAATATAGTGACTCATAAATCAAATTTAAATATGAAGAACTAAAATGTTAACTGTCCACCACACTTCCAACTACGGACTAACTCCTAAAAGAATCGGCTGTGATACCACTACTCCTTTGAATAAATTGAAATGAAAAATGAATATAGAAGTTTAAACTATTCCTTTGAAGTAACTTCAGTTCTTAGTTCTCGATCTTAAAGTAATCTTGTTTAAGGATAAGGTTGGCAGTGGTGGTTATTGGCCAAACAAACTCTATAAATACAATATCTGACAGTTACAAATTATGACTTAAATTTTACGAACTAAAAATGAAAAGTTATGCATTTCAAAGGTTACATAATTTTAAATGTTATAAACATTTCTGAAGATTAATTGTTCTTTCACACTAGCCATGTGTAGGACGCACTATGAAAGGAGTCTGGCTCTATCCTTTTATTAAAGCACTAAATAGATCTGAATGTTGTCAGTCTTCTTTATTATTAGTCCACAAATTATTCTTTAAAAAGGCTATACGTCTAAAATTGTTTTAGGATGCACTACACTACACTACACTACACTACACTACACTAAAGGGGTTTCAGATTTTTAAAATGCCAATTGCCGTGGGATAACTTCAACATTCCATGTTCTTTGAACGTCCATCAATTAAGAAAGACAGGAAAAAGTAGAGCCATTTGTCACTTGAAAATAGTGTAAGCAATTGAATATTGAAAACCAATAACAAACAATATTACACAAATGGCCAAAACCACAAAATGGTTTATGTAACAAAATTCTATATTAGAAGGAGATCTACATTTTTTCGTGTAGAATAGTTTGCACAAGTGTAGGGAAAATGGTATGAGCACAAACATAATTACTTATTTAATGGAAATTAATTATTCTTTCACACTGGCCGTGTGTAGGCTAAATTGTGGAAACGTTGAGTCAGACTGAAAAATTCAATGCCATAGCCGGGATTTGAACCACGGATCTTCTGGTTTCCGTCCAGCCGCACTACCATTGTGCTACTATGGCCAACGTGCCGATATGACATTAAATTCTCCAACTGACTCGTATTTTCCCGGTAATCCACTTAGGAGTTCTCATAAACACATAAGACAACTACCTTAATGGCGACTTACTACTTGTAAGTACTTTAAGGCCCGGGCTTAGATGGTAGAACCTTCTACCATCCACGATACCGAGGCGGGCAAGTTACCTTTGTTTCATTCGTATTTAATTTTGTGTCTATTATTGGGTATTTTTCTTTGGGTAGCAATAAATAAATGTGAGTATTTTCTGAATTTCATAGAAATATTGTAAATGATTTCAGCTGCTATAACAAATTCAGTCCTTCATAGCAGAGAGGTAAGTAGGGAAGTAAGTAGAGAGTTAAGTTGACTTACTTCGCTTGAGAGGCAATTTCTTATTACTAGTAAAGATAAAACATAAATAGCCTGTCTCGGTAGCGTGGTGGTAGCATGTCTGCCTCACGTTCAAGAGGTCCCGAGTTCGAATCTCGGTCAGGGTGAGTTACCTGGATAAGGTGTTTCCGGGGTTTTCCCTTATTCTGAAAGACGAATGTCGGGTAACTCTAAGCTCTATGGACCCCTGGCTCATTTGAGCATCATTTCACCAATTCCATTCATCGTCCGATATGACTCAACGTTTGAGACGTAAATTACAAAAAAAAAATAATAATAATAATAAAAAAAAATTACATAATACTATGGTTGGCACAATATGAATGGAAAAAACGTTTTTCTACTGTTTTACCATATAGAATAGTTTCATTCTATCGACAAACTAAAACTAGAGGTGTGTGTGCGCGCGCGTGCGCGTGTGAGTGTTTTTTTTTAATTTATTGAACTTTAACAGCATGCCCCATTAGAGAGTAACATTACATGCATTTAATTACATAGATACATTATAAATTGTAATCACATTCTGATATTATTTTACAATAATTTTTTAAATATTAGAATTTAAATGTTCAATTCACGTATTATTTTGGGGCTGGGGCTGCTGTGGGCTATTGCACGTGCATTGGTGATCATCTATGATATGAAATCTATACAAGTAAGCTTTAGTTTTTCCATGTCCTGATAACATTACAGTGAATGCCGCTGTTAATGGTAGTTTTGTCTTAAGACGATCCTTTATCAAAGGGAAGAATGATTTGGTAAGGGCTCATTTACTTGTACTGCTCCATCTATGTTGCCACTGTAGATATCCTGCCCTCTCTATTTCAGTTTTAAAAGTAGATTTTGGTGCCTTGTTGTAAATAGTCTTTATTTCGATGTCTTCAGCAGCTGATTTTGCTAATATGTCTGCTAGCACGTTACCAGTAACACCTACATGTGCTTTCACCCAACTAAAGTGTATTGTCCACTGATTTCTTTCTAAAGTTCCTAGTCTATTAAGTGTCTCCTCAGGAATATAATTGTGTTTATTGTTGTTTTGTAAGGTGGATAGTGCCACTTGACTATCTGTAAATATAGCTACAGTCTTCTCTTTATTCAGCGTATTCGCCATGTTTTGTAACTCTTCAAGTACTTTCAAAATAGCCAGTTGTTCGGCCTGATTGTTTGAACACCTTCCATCCAGCCTGAATTGCAGTTGTCGAATTAAAATATTGTGCTTGTACAGAACTACAGCAGCCCCCACTTTTCCATCTGATTTACTCCCATCCGTAAAAATTTGAAAGACATATGCTCCATCATCCTCAACTGCTTTTATATGAGGTCGTTCTGCTGGATGGTTCCAGACGCTTGGTGGTAGGGGTGCATCATAGTCACGTTCACTGTGTATATTATTATACAGTTTTATTTTGCCTTGTATTGTTATACCAATTGGTTGGATGCCGGCAATAACACAAGACGCATTATAAGAAATTGTTCTATATACCTTCGTCATTTTTATGTTGAACAGTCTCTGAATCCTCTGGAATTTTTTAATATTCTTCTGCTTTTGTAGGGCAAATCCCCACACAGGAGCACCATAAGTTAAAATAGGTTCTATTGCGCCTTTATAAATAGTTTCTAGCGCCTTATTTCCCAGTCCCCAAGCGAGTTTTGAGCACTTGGACAGATTATGCAGAAGTTGTAGCGCTTTGTCATGTACTTGATCTATGTGGTGATCAAAGCTAAACTTCCCATAAATATAAATACCACGATATTTAATAACATCCATTTGTTCCAGAGTTTTATTGTTCAGATATATGCTGATTGCTTCATTATGATCGGTTTTCTTCTTTGATATTACCAAAACTTTTGATTTTGAGTCGTTAAACTGAATTTAATTTTCTTTAGCCCATAACTTAATTTTCTTTAAGTCCTGATTTGAAAAATTTTCAGCATCTAATATACCTTTTTCCTTTTGTCATGACAAGTAAATCATCAGCAAATGCTATTACCTCGGTCCGCGGTGTAAATTCCAATTTTAGCAAAGAATTATATAGTATATTCCAAAGTCCAGGCCCACAACAAGATCCTTGCGGACAGCCTCGCTGGACCCGTACTTCAGTCCTGAATTCATTCGTAGAGAGAGTTGCTTTCCTATTTTTAAAATAATCCTTTGTAAGTTGATACAAATTTCTTGGGCACTGCATCTCTCTTAAGTTATTTAAAACACTAGGCCACCAACATGCATCAAAAGCTCCTTTCACGTGTGTGTGTGTGTGTGTGTGTGTGTGTGTGTGTGTGTGTGTGTGTGTGTGTGTGTGTGTGTGTGTGTGTTTTATTTTCTAAGAAAAGGCTTATAAATGTTCCTGGATGAGTTTTGCATAATTGGTAAACCACAGGAGATAGAAGAAACCCAGAATTATTTTGTTTTCATTGCTACTACTTCCACGTCTCATTAACCTGATTATGATATATAAATTGTGAGGTTTTTTGTCAAACATTTGTACTGTAAGTTTTCAGTTCAGAAACATGGTTCATTCTTATATTGTTTTGTTTTCTAGTTTTTGTAAGTTGACGATACTGAAATCGCCTGGCATGGACAGAACATGAGTATATCGTATTATAGATAAAAACCCTTTACGGGTCATGTATTTCTTTCCATCTCAAAGCTGTTGCCAAACAATTATTTCTATACGTGATCATAATATTTTAATTATTGTATTAATCAATGTATACACGTAACTTACGCGACAGGAATACTGCAACAAATGAACGAACAACAATGCTATTTACACTGATTTAAGTAAGTAATGAGTTAGTGATATGTTAAATCCTGTTGATGTTAGTTTAACAATGTAAATAACGTGTTATTGGGCTAAATAATACTTCATGACAGTAAACAAAATTAAATGCATTAGTGTTTAATGACTATATTTTGAATTTAACCGCTGTACTTTAATACATAAATTGAATGCTTTATTCCGGAACAACCGTTTTCTTCCAATTAACTTCCTTCAAAATTGTCATCGAACGATGAATGCATGAGCCCAGGGTCCACAGAGCTTAGAGTTACTTGACATTAATCTTTCAGGGTAGAGGAAAACTCCGGAAATATCATTATCCAGACAGATCACCCTGCCCGAAACTCGAACTTGGAACCTCTTGAACGTGAGGTAGACACGCTACCAGTACACTACAGACAGGGCAGAATGAATGGGTATTATGGGCTATTCGAGTGACGATAACCTAATATCCGAGAACTTTCATTCTAATTAAACTGCGAATCTAAGAAAAAAAAGTCTTATTTGTGATATAAAATAAAGACAATTATTGACCTAATAAGGAGCACTGAAAAGACAAGAGAAAGGGACATCAAGTATAGAATTCACTTTCTAAATACCGTTAAATTTAGTTGAATTTTCCTGTTCAACACTCTTACTTCATTCTACTCATTTTGAGAGTAGCATTACGTACAGTTGTAGGCCGCTGCAAGTTTCATGCGCCTCCGACATCTAGCGGGGATCACAGACACTATTTACACGTGCGATTGCGTTATCTGTTGAGAAAACAATGAAACTCTTGGACGGGTACAATCCAGCGTTGTGATGGTAACATAATCGCAGGATATGCCTTGTCAACAAAACGTCACGTCATGCCAATATGCAAATACTAATAGATATACTGAGAGCTCATTTTCTTAAAGCTTTTTTATAGTTCCTCTCATAGATTCAGCCGAGCCGTAAATATATGCTTCTGAAGTATAAGGCAGGGAAATACTCGTAATAACAACGTAACTAGTAACTGCAAATTTAGTTACGATTGTTCATCAAGTTTGTACGCAAATACATATTTAGTTTGCTTTTATTTGTGACATAGAATTAACTTTTGTAATATGTTTCATGTTCTTGTGTACTTGTATGCAGTCTATTATGCCTCTAAATGTATATTCCCAATGTTGCTGCGTATTTCTTTTTCCCTTGCATTGAAAATATGATACACACATTATTTATTTTAAAAATAATATTTGCAGACATATGTGAATAAATACCTTAACATGGAGACAATATTTACAAACTAACTTTAATAAAGGCACGTTAAAAGTTATAGTTAAGCCCCACAAAATAAAAATAAAATTAAAATAATAAATAAGGAACTCTAAAAGTTTCTTTCGTCTTTACATGGATCTTTATTAATTTCCAAAGAGCTCTCACTGTTTTAGAGAGAAATCTGACACTGTATTTTTGTGTTTTGTAGATATCTTGAAGGCAAAAGATTAGTCATTCTGAATAAATATCTTCATAATTAATAAATACTCTCAAAATTTGCGCAATAACAACTGAAAACGTAGAAAGATTCTTCTGAGAATACAAATCTGTATTAACCAATGCATATTATGATGTTACACCTAAGAATTTGGAGAAAATTCTCATTGTACCGTCAAATAAAATTACAACCATCCAAACGATATTGTCACGCGGGCGTTGGAACACCCTATGGAAGCAGCTGAGAGCGGGAGACGGGAGGTCCGTGTTAGCCACGCCTCCCCCTCGTCCGTCTTATAGTGGTGACAGGGATGGCTGGGGGAAAAAACATGATTGTGCGGTCTGTTTCTCTTCCACCTGTGTTCTAGAAATTACGGGATCTTTCGTCTACTGGAACCTTCCTGTGCAAGCCAGAAGGCGGCGATGTTCCTATAAAAAGGGGCTGGCGGAGCGAAGTGAGGTCAGTTAGTCAGTTAGTTAGTGAGTCAGTCAGTTCTTGGTGTAAGGACGCAGTGCTAGTGAGAAGACCGTACGTAATTACGAGTGCAATTGTAACGGACGAACTGGTGAATCGTAATTGTGTGCATTACGTAATTTTATGTAATTGGCAAGTGTTTAACTGTAAGTCGGTGGAAATAAAGAACATTTTTGAGTGGTGAAATTGGACTTTTCATTTCACGAACCCACAAAGTAACACTGGTGTCAGGAAGCGGGAAGGCAACAGCACCGAACATTACAGCCATGGACGCGGCATTGGAAAAGATTTTGGAGAAGATGATGGAAATGAAGGCGGAACTGACTGAAATGAAGACGGCAAATGAAAACCTCGCTGCAAAAACAGAAACGGCCAACGACAACATCACCGGGAAGATGGAAGAAATGAAGGCCCAATTAACAGCGAAGATGGAAACGGCAAGCAACAACTTGGCCACGACAATGACCGCAAAGATGGCCGAACTGACAACGGAGATGAGGGAGGCGAACGAGGTCCTCGCCGCCAAGTTAAAGGAACGGTTGGCCGGCGTGAAGGGATGACGTCACGAATCTGGGCAAGCGGATGGGTCAAGTAGACGACAGCCTTAATGATTTAGAGGAAAAGGCCGACAACATCGCAAAACCCCTCACCCGCCTGACGGAGGAACACCGGCCCTATGTGTGGACAGAGGACGCCGAAAACGCTTTCCAGCACCTAGAGGAGACCCTGTGCAGTGCTCCAATTTTGGGTTTCCCACAACCGGGTGGCGCCTTCATTGTGGACACCGACGCCAGCGACCATTGCATTGGAGGTGTCCTATCACAGATCCAGGACGGCCATGAGCGGGTGATAGCCTACTACAACAAGACGCTATCCAAGGCAGAGAAGAACTACTGCGTCACCTGACGAGAATTATTGGCGGTAGTAAAGACCTTGGAGCACTTCCATAAGCACCTGTACGGTCAGCCATTCCACCTGAGGACTGACCATTCCGCCCTAACCTGGCTATTGAGCTTTAAGAACCTGGAAGGCCAGACAGCACGTTGGGTCCAGAGGCTGCAGGAGTACGACTTCACCTCGGAACATCGTAGAGGGAAGAGCCACGGTAACGCAGACGTCATGTCCCGAAGACCTTGTCCAGTAGAGTGCGGTCAGTGCTCAAGAGTGGAAGAGAAGGAGCGTGCCGCAGCAGTCCGAGTAGTTGTGGCAGTGCCTGCGGACGTCTGGGATAGCGCAGGCCTGAGGAGGGAGCAGCTGGCTGACGCAGACTTGGGGCCACTCTTGAGGGAAGTGGAGGCAGGGACAAGACCAACCTGGGAGGACATCGCACCAAGGGGCGCCACCTACAAGTCGTACTGGGCCCAATGGGACTCGCTGAAGACCAGAGAGGGCGTGCTGTTCCGGGTATGGGAATCACCCGATGGGAAGACGCAGAGAGAACAGTTGGTACTTCCCCAGAGTAAGGTCCCGGAAGTCTTGGAGGAAGTGCACGCCGGTACTTCAGGAGGACACCTGGGAGCGAACCGAACGATTCACAAACTACGGCAGCGCTACTATTGGCTGAGACTCCGAGCAGATGCTGGTGGTACACCTGGACCGCCTGGCACGCTACGATGGTGCTGTTCGGGGCGAACAGCTTTGAGGAGGGAGCAGTGTCACGCGGGCGTTGGAACACCCTATGGAAGCAGATGAGAGCGGGAGACGGGAGGTCCGTGTTAGCCACGCCTCCCCCTCGTCCGTCTTATAGTGGTGACAGGGATGGCTGGGGGAAAAAACATGATTGTGCTGTCTGTTTCTCTTCCACCTGTGTTCTAGAAATTACGGGATCTTTCGTCTACTGGAACCTTCCTGTGCAAGCCAGAAGGCGGCGATATTCCTATAAAAAGGGGCTGCCGGAGCGAAGTGAGGTCAGTTAGTCAGTTAGTTAGTGAGTCAGTCAGTTCTTGGTGTAAGGACGCAGTGCTAGTGAGAAGACCGTACGTAATTACGAGTGCAATTGTAACGGACGAACTGGTGAATCGTAATTGTGTGCATTACGTAATTTTATGTAATTGGCAAGTGTTTAACTGTAAGTCGGTGGAAATAAAGAATATTTTTGAGTGGTGAAATTGGACTTTTCATTTCACGAACCCACAAAGTCACAATATCAAAGGAAGAACGTTAATTGTAAGTAGCAAAATTAAAAATGTAGTGCATTTTAGTGCATATTTACGAAATTATAGAGTACATAGTTTAAGGATTTTGACAGCATAAATTATGCCTGCATGCTTAAGGTGTTTCAGTTTATAAAAATAAAATGTACAATTATAGCACAGCCTAAAGCATCACCTTGACGGTTTCCCTTCACAACATACATGCCTGCTTCTGTAGCGTGGTGGTAGCACATCTGCGTTACTACGTTCAGGAGGTCCTGAGTTCGAATCTCGGTTAGGGTAAGTTGTCTGGATAGCATTTTTTTCGAGGTTTCCCCTTATTCTAAATGATAAATGTCTGATAAGTCGAATCTCTATGGACTCTGGATTAATTTGAGCATTATTTCACCCATTTCATTCATCGTAGGATATATTTTAACGTTGGAGCATTCATTTTGCTCACCGACAGTTCATCAGTAAGGGAGTTTCATTAAAGTAGGTCAGAGTGGCTCATTGATTAGGAACTGGCCTCATGATCCCAAAGTTGCGGGTTCAAAGCTGCCCAGGAAACGGTTCGTAAGTTTGCTTAAAAAGGACAGCTCCACATCAGTAATAGTTAAATGGCACGTAAACGAACTCCTACAGGACAAAATTCCGGCGGAACTGCTATGCTCCTGATAAATGACAGCTTGTACTGAAGATTTACAGTTCCATAACTCGAGTCTATTCGAATAATGTTTCAGCACGTTCACTTGAGTGATGTGGATCTCATTTTCTCTAACTTTAAGTTTTAATAGAATTCACCCATTTGTCCCTAACGCAATCACTAGCGTACTTGATTTTAGGATTCACGAGTTTGAGGTACGACTAAGCTTTAGACAGTTTTCAATTAAAAAGAAGGCTTATGGATATCCCAGAGTGCTGTACGTGGATGCGCGTGTTTGTGTTATTGATTGTTTAATAACAAAATCGCCCATCATAAATATTTCAAGATTGCTGCTGTAGAATAACGATGAACTCGTTTACAAAGTTGTTAAACATAAAACGAAGATTCAGAGAATATCTTGGAAATAGTTCACTCCCCCTGAAAAGTGTGACATAATTTTTGTGTTTTTAGCAAGATTTGATTCTTAATGGTTTTTACTTTTATGTCTATCTATTACGAGTTAAAGAGTTACTCAAAAGGCATCCAGAGCATAAAAAACCATTCGGGAACATATCCAGAAAATTCAGATATCATTTCATTTTTATGAAAATTAAAAATTATGGTATTTTAATCAAATTAATTGAAGCTTGTTTTGAGAAAAAAAAAAGTTCAAAAATGTTCCATCTAAAGGGTAATTTGGGGTGGAGGTATTTACTTGAAAATGAGTTCACAAGATTGATGTTGAACTTAAATGCGAAGTGTGGTGTTTAAGCTCCTGGTGAAGAGTTGATGGGCAGTGCCAACCGGCAGTGATGCAGACCATGGTCAAATTTCGGAGTTGTGTTCAGAGTTAGCGTGCAGCTCCTTGTGAGAGGAAAACGGTTGTGTACGTCAAAGATGTTAACAGTAGCTCAAGTAAGTGCGTGCTCAGAGACATTAAAGAATCATTAAATAAACGTGTTTAACTGTATTTGTGCAAAAGAGAAGTTGATTGTAAGTTAATATTGGGCTAACAATTTTGTTGACAAAACGGAGTTTGAAGTGAAATTCATCACGTATTTTATGTATTTGTCACATTATATATAAGGATACAAAAATTGAACACACTATTTTGTAGAGCATTAATTCACTCTTCATAAAAAACATATACCACGAACATTAAATTTTGCACGCAAAACTATGACTTAAAAATTGAGGTCTTAGTGTTACCCTATTGTAACTAGGTACCTATCTGTTGAAATCATTCTGGGTTCATATATGTTTAATAGCCTTGGAATTTTATGGGCATCCATTAAAAATTTGAAGCTAAATCTTATTCTGTTTTTATAATTTATTAGATAACATCATTTTAAAAAGGTGCATATAATTTTAATAAAATATGCACACAATGAAAATAAAATGTGCAGAAAGTGTCCTCAAATGAAGATCCACTTCCCTTGCTACATCCTTAGAAGATGAGTGCCTCTTCTGCCTTAATCTTCTCTAGGGGTTGGCAGCTGCCTCGGGATTTGATTGAGTATTGAGTTAGGATGATCAGTGAGTATCAGATGAAGTTTAACATAGTGTAATGAGTTTTGCGTTGGAGATTCTGAGATGGAATTATGTGAAAATTCTTATTATAAATTAAAAATATAAGCATTAGATGTGAATATAACAAAGGGAGATTTTTTGTGATGCCTGTCTATACTGGCTACATGAAAAGTTCACAATGCTAACAACAGATCAACTTAAAAATGAGGACATGAAGACTTACCATATGTGTCCGATGAAGAAGCAGAAGAAAAAAATAATGGAGCTAAAGTTAAAGGAAAAGGTAATAGAGATATTTAAAATGACTTGGAAATGTTGCAAAAACTAAATAAATAAATAAATAAAAATTGGAAGATGATGATACATGGTTAGAGCAAGAAATAATTATCCTTAAGGACAGCACCTATGTAAATGTGAATAGTAACAAGGCTAGGTCACGAGAAATATTCTGTGGAATAAGTGTAAGTAACCAATTACATACCTTAATTAAACTAGAAAAAATAGAAGGAAAAATTAAGAAGTAATGCAAAGCTAGCAAATGAAATTAATAAGATAAAACTACAAAGGGTACCTTTTCAGATTCTACTGGGAAAGTCAATGTATACAAACTGGAGAAGTAGCTGTCCAGGAAAAATATCAAACTGCAGAAAGAGTAGTCGGAGGTTATGTAAGTTAGTGAAAATGGTGTATTAATAGTGAATGGTGTAATAATAAATAATCACAATGATAATGCAATTGAAGTGAAAGTTTACTGTGATATAAAAGTTGAGAAGCTGTCAAAAAGTTTAAAAGTAGGCAACTTTAATTACTTTATCTATATACAGAGCTGTTTCCTGTTGAAACAAATTATAATAAAGTATAACCAGCTTATGTAGGTTATGGGAAAAATGTATAATTAAATAATGACAGCAAAAAGGTTTCTCCAAGGCATGCACTGCAGTAAATAGTGTAATCAAAAGAAAGGATGTCGCTATTAGTTACATATATGATTAAATGACAATATACTGTGAGTATGTGAAAAGCTATGTGTAATATTTCTGACAGTGATAAGTATATGGATAACAGCTATGTTGGCAAGAATGGGCCCCATCGAAATGGAGAAAGTCCTATTCAATGGGAAACAGAATAGCAAATGTTATTAGCACTTTTTCAGAAAGCTGAGAAATGAATACTGTGCAAAATAGGTATGATAACAATTTAATAAAATTAAAATGCAACAAGAACTTACATTTAAAATTGATTAAATTTGAAGGTGTATAAAAGTTAGAAGAAATATATAATAGCATAACAAGGATGCAGAGCTACTTAGGATGATCAGCTGTGATACTATATGTGACAGAACAAAACGGAATCAAACAATCAAAAGTAACAGCCAAGTCTCATATATTATGAAAATGTCCAATTAATAGCTAACAAACGAGTATCCCTGGAACTGATTTTAAGATATTTAGATCCCGATATTCTTTTATTTAACAAAAATGATCTCATAAAATCAGAATTGTTGTAAATAACCATGAGGGGTACAAATTAGCTTTATATTTTTGTAGAGAATTCCACATGGGGAGATGGTGAATTATGTGAAACATAAATTAAAATGTTTGCAAATAAAATGCACTAAATTTTATGAAGAAGCACTTTGTGAACTGCCTTTACTAAAATAAAGACTAAAAAATAAGGGCAAAGATGTTGGTCTGCTAGATGTACACCTGTTACCTAACAGATGATACAAGTATTTTTAAAAAAGATCTTGAGTTAATGTGAGCTAAATTGCCAAAAAAAAAAAAAAGTTTCACTGGCAGGACATTATAATATACATTTTTTACAGAATGTAAGAGATAAGTATATGTTTATCCATTGTTAGATGGGCATTGCTTAAATGAAAGAATAACTATACTAAAAGGTAACAAAGATCTTTGAAAGTTGTATAAACAATATTTGCATTACGGAGAATGAAAATGCTCTCAAAGTATCTATGATAAGAAAAAAATATAAGCAATCACTCTGGGCAACTTTCAAAGCTTGAATTCAAAGTCATAAAAAGTGAGAGAAGGTTAAAATTCAAACAAAAAGTGAGTAATACAAACTTAAAACATTTGGCAAATACATCTATTGCAAATTGATTGAAGTTTACACACAATTACTGATGCTGACTTAAATGAGAAGTATATACACATACCTATGTATATTTTAATATCATGTCACAAATGACTTTAGAAAATACTATTCCTAAAATTATACAGGGAGTGGCCCAAAATGCAAGCGACAAACTCAGTCAAAAGGCCATACTAACATTCAGAAGAAGAATGGCCCTTTTAAATGATCTGAGAGGTATCAAAATTTGGATATAATTACAATGCATAAAAAAGCTAAGAAAGTAACTTAAAAAAGATAACCGAGGCAGCAAGCAATTGTATAACAGTTCCACAATAAATAGTTAAAAAATAATATTGAAACCACAAGGAATATTATAAACTTGATACATAAGTACATGATGGAAAACAAAATGGAAAACATTAGGTATTTTAGAAAACAGAGATTCAAATTTGGAAAACCCAGAAATAATTCCAGATGTCTTTAATACATATTATGTAAATACTGTAGAGTCTTGAAATATTAAAACATATGAGATAATACCAAAATGAGTTTAAAGTTCAAAAGAAAAAAAAAATCTGGGAATCAATGGTATTAACTAAAATAACAGTAGAAGAGATAATTAAATAAATGAACTAAAAACATCTGCTGGTCTATATAATTTTTTGACCTAGTGATAAAATAATGTAAAATTGAAATTTCTGAACAACTAACATCTAATATAAACAAAGACTTATTATTGGAAAATTTGGGAAGCTATTAAGGATAGTAATTACTAAATATAATACTGTTGTGAACCCGTTATCGCGATAACGCGGCTTTTGCACACAAAGGAACTGATAAAGATAGCACGGAGATAAAGGTCTGCCAAAATAAATAAAGTGAGATAAATGTAAAATTCTAGTGACATCTTGGTTGATACAGAACATTCGGATTCTTGTTTGTTTTAGAGCAGTCTAGAATTCTCAATGGAGGTATACATAAGAGATTGTGACATGCCGGAGAAGTCGTAGTCGTAAACAGAGTTGTAAACAGAGTCGTAACGAGAGTTGTAATTTAAACTGGTGTGTTTCGAAAGTTAGCTCTTTGTTGTGGTCAACGATCTTGGTACATCGTAATTGTGTATGTGACGTAGTTCTCTACTGTACGGATTGACCAGAGTGTATTTCTACGGAAATAAAGAACATTTTGAATTTCTGCAACTTGGACTATTAATTCTACGAACCCACAAAGTCACATATAAAAAAATGAGGATCCATGTTAAATGTAGAAAATTACAGACCAGTTACATTATCTCAGTTTTCTCTAAAATCACAGAAGGTATTTTGTTAAAATGACTACAGAGATTCTGCTAAAAATTTAATATAGGCAAGATTCACAATATGGTTTCCAAAAGAACAAATTTACCATGAATACCATAAATAACCTACATACTCCTATAATAAGTGGCGTGAACAAATACCAAATGGGAATAGCAGCATTTTTGGACCTGTCTAAAGTGTTTGACTGTATAAATGTAAATATTTTATTAGAAAAACTATATAAATATAGAATAACAAGAGCACAAGAAATAGTGGACCACTTATTATTCAAGTATAGTGCAGTGAATAGTGAGAGACAAAATGTACTTCACTGTTTAAATATCATTTACTGTAATAAATGATTCATTATTATTTATTAATGAATCATTTATAATAAATCATTTATTGTAATAAATGATATTTTAGAATTCATTACAAAACATTTCAAAGCATGATACCGAAAGCATAGGACATGCTGATACAGCAATCACTGCAAAAGCTAAAACGCTGAAGTTAAAGTGAATAAAATAATTATTGAATGAAGTTTGTGAATATTTTAATAGTTTTGACTTCGTTTAAACCTTAAAAATCTGAGTACATATAAAAGTAAAGTACAGAATAACACACATTAACAAGGTGAGCAAAATTGTGGAAACGTAGAGCCAGATTGAAAAAATTCAATGCCATAACCGGGATATGAATCACGGATCTTCTGGTCTCCGTCCAGCCGCTCTAACCATTGAGCTACTATGGCCAACGTTCCGATATGACGTTAAATTCTCCAACTGACTCGTGTTTCTCCCGGTAAACCACTAGGAGTTCTCATAAACATATGAGACAACTACCATAATGGCGACTTACTATGCTGTAAGTACTTTAAGGCCCGGACTCTATAGTTCGGACCACTATTAGGTCAATTAATGGAAATTAATTGTTCTTTCACACTGGCCGTGTGTAGGCTAAATTGTGGAAACGTAGAATCAGACTGAAAAATTCAATGCTATAGCCGGGATTTGAACCACCCATCTTCTGGTCTCCATCCAGCCGCTCTAATCATTAAGCTACTAGAGTCAGTTGGAGAATTTAATGCCATATCGGCACGTTGGCCATAGTAGCTCAATGGTTAGGGCGGCTGGACGGAGACCATAAAATCCATGGTTCAAATCCTGGCTATTGCATTGAATTTTTCAGTCTGACTCTACGTTTCCACAATATAGCCTACACACGGCCAGTGTGAAAGAACAATTAATTTCCAAGGTTAGCAATAATGTAACAGCGTAATGTATGTTTTGAAGGAAATACAACAGAAAAGAGTTAAACTAGAGTTCACATAAGCAATCGCATATAAGATTATATATAAGAAGTTAAGCCAATTTAAACATAAAATATTCAGTTTTATAGAATACAAATCGAAACTATATCATATATAAAATAAGTGCTTCTAGTAAGCTAGTGTATGAAAAATATTGATATACATGGATACAACACAAGGGCAAGAGACTATTACTTACAAAGCAAATTAACAAACAGAGATGAACAGTGGATATAATTACTTACCTGAAAGCATAAAAAATATAAACAATATTAAGGTTAAATAAAAAAATCACAGAATACCTACTAAGCTTTGCACGTTATAAAATGAGTGATTATAAAACATACAGCAGAGGTTATGGTGTCACCATACCTGAGGACCGCACCCTAATTTTACTAATATAGAGCTTTACTTATGTTAGATAAATACCTTATAGCCCATATATTTAGTTGTTTCATAACAGAAAGAAATTAATTATGTAAGTAAGAAATGATGATGATGATGATATTAGCTTAATGTGAAACACAGTAGTAGTTTCATTGTTGGTACTCCTGGTTCTCGCCTGTGCGTACCAAGTAAGTTCAGAAATGTCCAGTATCGCCTACCGCTGCAATGGAGGTAACATGCAGTTAAAGTTGATGTTAGACAAAGACCCGGAGTTTTTTTCAAACGTAATCACTGCTGATGAAACTTGGCTACATCATTTTGATCCTGAGAGCAAAGAGCAAAGCTCAGTGTGGAAATCTCCTTCATCACCAATCCCCCAAATAGCAAAAGTGGATGCTTCTGCTGGGAAAGTTGTGGTCATCTAATTCTTTGATATTCATGGAATGGTTTTATCAGTATATTGTATCTGCACGCACACATCAGTAACTGGACTCTACTACAGAGATGTCCTGAAAGCATTGCAAGTCCATACAGGCGCAAAAACCATATTTCCTTGAAGCACGCTGGATGCTGCACAACGATAATAAGGCGCGGCTGCATATTGCCAATGTTGTTGCTGAATATCTTGCAAAAATCAACGTGAAGTGCATCCCTCACCCTCCCTATAGTCCGGATTTAGCCCCATGTGACCTTTTTCTATTCCCTAACTTGAAGAAACGTCTTCGTGGGAGGTATTATCCATCTTAAGATGCAGTGGGGAAGACTGCGGAGGCGATTTTGAAGGATCTCTCAAAAAATGATTTCCAGCATGTCTTTGAAGACTGGCAGAAACGTTGGGACAAGTGCATCGCATTCAGGGGAGGCTATTTTGAGAAGGACAATCGAAATTATGAGGATGAGTGAAGCTACTTGTGAAAAAAAAAGGTTGTGATCATTCTTAATTGACTATTACTAATATTAAAATTTGCTGCAGAACCACATATGTCTGTAATAGCAGCATATTGAGTAATTACAGAATAGTAAATAAACCCCTTGAGGTGCAGAGTGACCTGAGAATTTCCTTGTAATAGGAATTTGATCTAATGCATTCTGTTTCTCAGTTTTTTTACTAAATTCGAGGTATATGCGCGCCAAGCTAAACAGATATCCAAAATTAAGCCTAAGTATGCAAAGTTTGGCGCTAAGCTGTGATTTCTTTACCAAGAATAACAAAACCTAATTCTTACCGTTTATAGTTTGTAGTGTAGATGCCCATAAATACTCTTTGTACACAAATAGACAAATCAACGTGTAAAACAGAAGAACTTCTATAATAACATTTTGTCGTCAAGATCTGACAGCGGTATTTTGCTTTATTCGCACTGAAAATATGTATAATGCAGAAATACTGAAGATAAATATCATAAATTCTTACACACAACTGTATATTTCGGCCATCTTGTGGTCTCTTTCCCGAGAAATAGTTTGTCACTTGTCTACACAACTTTTTGCGATCGCCCGCTATAGCGTTGCTTAGGTAACGCATTCAAACAAATTTTCTGCTTCTATGAGAGAAGTACACGTTTGGAAAAATATCTACATTCATTTACAAAATTTCACGTCAATCTTTTTATACAGGAGTGCATAATATTTTTTAATTACAAACAGAACAGCAATTTAAAGAAATATCGGATTTAGATTACTTTTTAGCTGAGAAGTAATGCAACAAATTAAAGGAAAAAAATGCTTACTGCCGTCGAAATAGCAAAATATTAGAAGAAACAGATAATACGGAGGATAAGGGCTAGAAGGAAAATTCAGCATTGACGCCTGCACAAAGAGACGATCAGGGAAAAGGTGTTCATGATAATGAGTCCAAGGTATAGTGAGTGAGTGAGTGAGTGAGTGAGTGAGTGTGTGGTGTTTTAGGGCCCGTCGACAGCAAGGTCATTTGGGCCCGAAGTCAAGACTAAAACCTAAAAGCTACACAAATTAGGCTAAAAGGGTTAAATAAAAATAAAATCACTCAACTATTAAAAGTAGATAAAAAAAAAACATCCAAATACTAATAAGTTAAAATCTCTAAAATTAACAAATATAAAAAGCATGTCAGACTTGTTTATTAAAATCGATTTCGGCAACAAACCGCAGTGCCTTAACCACGGCCACTGGGTCGTCCCCTAAAACATCCAGCAAGTTAGTCCCCAAGCCTACTGATTGGCGAACGCAGGCGTACTGCGGGCAGTCGAGCAATACATGCTGCACAGTGAGGCGTACTGCACATGGAGCACACACTGGGGCCGGTTCCCCTCTTAACAGATGGCCATGAGGCGCTCTTGTGTGTCCAATTCTCAGCCGGGTGAGTATCACCTCGGCTCGCCGGTTATCCCTGCAGGAAGTTAGCCAGGGTTGTACGCTCTCCTTTACTGGTACGGTCTCCTGGTATGGCACCGTAGTTGTTAAACTGCGGGGCAAACAGCAAGCGGACTTAGCAGCCGCGTCCGCCTCCTCATTCCCGGAAATGCCCACATGGCCTGGGGTCCAAGTAAAAACAAAATTGTATCCGAGACTAAGCATTTGCGAGATCAAGGCCTGAATTTTTAAAACTAGCGTGTGAGCTGCAATGTGCTGTTGCAAGGCCTGAAGAGCGCTTAGAGACTCAGTGCAAACGATAAAATTGCCAGGAACTAACTTACAAATAAAAAGGAGCAGATAGAGGATGGCGTACAGTTCTGCAGAAAAAAACAGAGGTGAAGTCCAGAAGGCGAAATTTATGAGCATCGCCGTTAATGACGAATGCGCAACCCGTAGTGCTACCCAACTGGGAACCATCTGTAAAGCCCGGAACATAATTAGGGTAACGGTCCAGTAGTTCGGCAAAAAGTTGTTGGAATACCGAATGTGGGGTAGCTAGTCTCGAGTTGGTGGAAAGAGCAAGATCGAACCGCGCACGCTGGAGCTGCCATGCGGGATAACGACCCAGGGACGACCGCTCCACACGAGGCATTCGAAGGCCGTGTGTACGGGAGAGTTCCCGGAATCTTACTCCGGTTGGGCGTGTCCGAGAACTAGGGTGTATATAACGGTGGGCTAAATCGGGATGCAGAACTGGTTTAAAACATGGATGGTTTGGGTAACTTGCCAACTTTGCAACGCAGGAACAGAGTAGTGTCCAGCGACGAATAGAAAGTGGAGGCTCGCCGGAGTCGGCATACAAGCAGTCGACACGACTTGTGCGGAAAGCTCCTGTGGCAAGCCGGATACCTGTATGATGTACGGTGTCTAAAAGGCGAAGTTTAGAGGCGGTCGCTGCGCCATAAATAAAACAGCCGTAGTGCAGCTTGGATCGGACCAGGGAGCGATACAGCCTCAACATCACCGTCCGATCGCCCCCTCAAGATACCCCAGATAAAATCTTGAGCACCCGGAGGGAACGATCACAGGAGGCTCGGGGGTGTCGAATATGATGCTCCCAGATCAATTTTCTGTCCAAATAGAGGCCTAGGAATTTCAAGTGCGGGACAAACGGCAGGGGTGTGCCGTTCAAGTGAAGATCAGGTGGAGGGTGAATACCCCGTAGGCGATGGAAGTGGACACATTGTGTCTTCGCAGGCGAAAAACGGAAGCCGGTTCGAAGCGCCCAGGCTGCCAGCTGGTTGATAGTCAACTGCAGTTGACGCTCTATATGATCTAAGTTACAAGAACGATAATATATTGCGAAGTCGTCAACATACAGGGACGATGGAATTCCGCCGCGAACGACACTAGTAATGCCGTTAATAGCCACGGCAAAAAGGGCGACGCTGAGAATCGACCCTTGAGGTACACCATTCTCCTGGATCCGCTCCCTTGAAATACTGTTCCCTATACGGACACGAAAACGACGTAGTGCTAAAAAGTTACTTAAAAATTCCGGTAGGTGGCCTCGCATACCGTAACTGTGCAGGTTACGTAGTATGCCGTACCGCCAAGTGGTGTCATAGGCCTTCTCCAGGTCAAAGAAAACTCCCACCACACGCTGCTGCAGTAGAAAGGCATCATGAATGTAAGCCTCAATGCGTGTTAGATTGTCAACACTATAGCGATGACGACGAAAACCGCATTGAAGGTTGGACAGCTGGTTATTGATTTCGAGCTACCACACCAACCGAGAGTTTACCATTCGCTCAAAGGTCTTACAGACGGCACTCGTCAGGCAAATGGGCGGTAGCTAGATGGAACGGCTGACCATACCTGTTTGGCGGAGCTGCGACGAGAAAGGGAAGACACGTAGGCTTCCCAGGATCTTCGTTTCGCATTGCGAAGCACAAAACGTGCCCTAGCTCGAGAACGTTTAAAAGCAACGAAGTTCTTTTCTGTCGGGTGCAACTGAAACAGCCGCAAAGCAAGTGTACGTGCTTTTATAGCCACACGGCATTCCTCAGACCACCAGGGTACAGGGGTATGACGTGGGGCAGAAGAACTTCGAGGAATGCTGGATTCAGCGGCGAGCAGGATGGAGCATGTAAAATATTCCACCATTTCATCGACGGTGTCAAAACCATCGTCGGTGAGGTATATACGGGAATGAAACTTTTCCCAGTCAGCCTTGGAAATAATCCAGCGAAGATGTCGTGAAGGCGCATGGTGGCGGCAGGATAAATGGATGTTAATTGGGTAATGATCGCTTCCGAAGAGGTCGGAAAGCACAGACCAATCAAGAAATGGAACTAATACCGGGCAGCAGAATGAGACGTCTAGTACCGAGTGCGTACCATAAGCGGATGACAAGAATGTCGGGTCATCAGTGTTCAGCAAAATCAGGTCATACGAATCGAACGCGTCTACTATGAGGCAGCCACGAGCATCATCAATGTCGGAGCCCCAGAGCGTGTGTTTTGCATTCAGATCTCCCAAGATGCGTAACGGTGAGGGGAGCTGAGCCAAAAGAGCTTGAAGATCCTGCTTTTGAATTACACAGAGCGGAGGCAGATAAATGTTGCAGACGGTAAAAGAGATGCTCTCCCGCTGTATACGAACAGCGACAGCGACGGAGTCTCCCCTAAACGCCGAGAAAGTGCTTAGGTGTAATGAGTGATAGTGATGCAAATGGCTTTCTTGGAGACAAATAACTGATGGTGACCGTTGAGAAACTAAAAACTGTAGGTCTTGAACGCGAGCTCGGAAACCATTGACGTTCCACTGGACTATTTCCATAAAGAGTTTTTAACGGGCCGTTTTAACTTTTTTCTTGACTTTGGCTGACTTGGGCCCTACAATTCGAAAATCGTTAGCCTCCTGTGACTCCGCTGATGTTCGGGAGTCAGAACTCCTACGGCTCGTAGAACGAGACCGGGATCTCATAGAAGGCGAGCGACTTCGCGTTCTATGTTGTGGCCGGGATCGGTTTTTCATATTTACTACGGGATGGTTGTTACCCGCTGATGGCTTGGTGGCTGGAGTCTGTACGGTTGAAGCGGAGGTAGTGCTGGTGGATATACAAACAGTCTGAGACGTGGGTTTAACGACTAGAAAGTCAGTCTGCGTGGATGCGTGGGCGACAGGGACGTGTTAAACAGTAACAGTGGTGTTAGGAGTACGGCGAGCTGCAGATGCATATCCAATAGTAGTAGCAGGCTTTAGTTGTTCAAAGCGCCGTCGTGCCTCTGGAAAAGTCAGGCGTTCCTTTACACGTAGCTCCTGAATGCTTTTTTCGTCCATGAATCTAGGGCACTGTCGCGAACTGGAGGGATGACTGCCACTACAGTTCACGCAACAAGGTGTTCGACTGCAGTTTGGATCGTCGTGTTTCGGTAGGCCACATTGCTCACAAACAGCAGGATAGGTACACGTGACCTTAGTATGTCCGAACCGCTGACATTGGAAACAGCGCACGGGGTTCGGGACATACTGGCGGACGCTAGTACGTTCATAGCCGCAATAGATGAATTCTGGTAACTTAGTCCCAGCAGAAGTTAGAAAGACTGTACGTAATGGGTACTCCTTGCCATCTTGTTTTCGTGTAAGCCGGTGCGCCTGACAAACGAGTTGATCAGAGAGGCAACTTACTATCTCTTCATTCGCAAGACCATCTAAGCTGGAGGTGGTGACTACTCCTCTACAGGTGTTAAGAGTTTTGTGTGGGGCTACCCGGATCGGGTAGGAGCCCAACAAAGTCGCCTTTTGCAGTTTGCGAGATTCGTCTGCATTTGTGCTCTCCAATAGTAAGCTGCCGTCTCGGAGACGCGTAGCGTTCTTGACAGGGCCACTGATCTTATCTATTTCACGCTTTATGTAGAACGGACTGTTATCCTTAAACGTTTTGCCATCACATGCCAAGGTCATCACTATATACGGGCCGATGAAAGAGGTTTTGCGCGGATGCATTTTGAATAGGACCCCCATCCGGAACCGTCGGCGTCAGCCTGCCATCCGGGGGTTAAACATAGAAAGACACCGAATCTTCACGGTCTGTGCCGTCATGGGGACCCCACCCATGACCGATCTAATTTGTACCTCAGAAAAGCTACCCTTCAATATCCACTGCTTGTCCGTATGGGTAAACCGTTCACCACGCACACCCCGGCTTTAAGCCCCTACCACAGGAATAACCGCCTGTGGTTCCCCACTTAAGGCCGCGCTGCGCATAAAGGGCACTCACGGATTCAGGGGAGTTGTGGTTGATTACACCGGGGTTCTGTCAGCGGTAACACGTCCGGTCCGTGATACTAACCCAACGGCACACGGCCGTCGGGAGATTAACACAGACCGGGCCCTCAAGGAGCTACGTGGGTGTACTTGACGGTGTGGAGGGGCTCCACACCTAAGGCTACACATAGGGGCAGTGCGAAGGGTCCGCTCAACCTTCACTTTTGAGACCCCCGGAGAGCACACATGTCAGAAGCCGCGCTGAAAACCGTGGGACAGAACCACGGAGATAAGAGAAATACCTGCTGGTGAGACAGGGGTTATAAATCTAAGACCTTACGTGCTAATAATAATAATAATAATAATAATAATAATAATAATAATAATAATAATAATAATAATAATAATAATAATAATAATAATAATAATAATAATAATAATAATAATAATAATAATAATAATAATAATAATAATAATAATAATAATAATAATAATAATAATAATAATAATAATAATAATAATAATAATAATAATAATAATAATAATAATAATAATAATAATAATAATAATAATAATAATAATAATAATAATAATAATAATAATAATAATAATAATAATAATAATAATAATAATAATAATAATCATAATAATAATCATAATAATAATCATAATAATAATCATAATAATAATCATAATAATAATAATAATAATAATAATAATAATAATCATAATAATAATCATAATAATAATAATAATAATAATAATAATAATAATAATAATAATAATAATAATAATAATAATAATAATAATAATAATAATAATAATAATCATAATAATAATAATCATAATAATAATAATAATAATAATAATAATAATAATAATAATAACAATAATAATAATAACAATAATAATAATAACAATAATAATAATAACAATAATAATAACAATAATAATAATAACAACAATAATAATAATAACAATAATAATAATAACAATAATAATAATAACAATAATAATAATAATAATAATAATAATAATAATAATAATAATAATAATAATAATAATAATAATAATAATAATAATAATAATAATAATAATAATAATAATAATAATAATAATAATAATAATAATAATAATAATAATAATAATAATAATAATAATAATAATAATAATAATAATAATAATAATAATAATAATAATAATAATAATAATAATAATAATAATAATAATAATAATAATAATAATAATAATAATAATAATAATAATAATAATAATAATAATAATAATAATAATAATAATAATAATAATAATAATAATAATAATAATAATAATAATAATAATAATAATAATAATAATAATAATAATAATAATAATAATAATAATAATAATAATAATAATAATAATAATAATAATAATAATAATAATAATAATAATAATAATAATAATAATAATAATAATAATAATAATAATAATAATAATAATAATAATAATAATAATAATAATAATAATAATAATAATAATAATAATAATAATAATAATAATAATAATAATAATAATAATAATAATAATAATAATAATAATAATAATAATAATAATAATAATAATAATAATAATAATAATAATAATAATAATAATAATAATAATAATAATAATAATAATAATAATAATAATAATAATAATAATAATAATAATAATAATAATAATAATAATAATAATAATAATAATAATAATAATAATAATAATAATAATAATAATAATAATAATAATAATAATAATAATAATAATAATAATAATAATAATAATAATAATAATAATAATAATAATAATAATAATAATAATAATAATAATAATAATAATAATAATAATAATAATAATAATAATAATAATAATAATAATAATAATAATAATAATAATAATAATAATAATAATAATAATAATAATAATAATAATAATAATAATAATAATAATAATAATAATAATAATAATAATAATAATAATAATAATAATAATAATAATAATAATAATAATAATAATAATAATAATAATAATAATAATAATAATAATAATAATAATAATAATAATAATAATAATAATAATAATAATAATAATAATAATAATAATAATAATAATAATAATAATAATAATAATAATAATAATAATAATAATAATAAACTAGAAGAGGAAGAATGTGATGCTTACTGACAAGCAGTAGCTCAACGTGGCACAGTTGATGCAGATGAAGGGGATAAATTGAGGGTGAGTGGCTAGGGACCCCGGGATCACCAATCCCGTACCTACCATAGTAGGTCCCTGGGGAAAAATACCACAGCCTCTTCTGCCAGTTTTCGGGGTTACTGAAGGGCCTTCTTGGCAGCCGTAGCGGTCTTGGGGAACACCAAGTCCCCGCCGTACATCGCCCCATCAGTCAGTCCCCTACTTCCTGTCGCCCACCCCTCGGGACGAGGACCGCAGAGGTTGGATTTGAAGATTATACTGGTCTGAGGACAGGAGATCTTTAGATCAATGAAGGGGAAGTGTATACAAGATAAGGAGAGCAAGAGGAGGCAATGAAATGAAGGCAAATGAAGCTGGTGAAATTGTACCAAAAGATAAGGTACTATCTGGGCCATAGAAAAATATATAGCAACCGCCACCTTTAGAACCACCAGAGCTAAACGTTGCAGAAAAGCTACCAACGTCACGAGGTAAAGGGTCATATCTGCGTCGGCTGCACAAGCAACAAGCTGGTCCTCAGTCCAGAAATAAAACAGCGCCCAACTGAATTACTGAAGAATGTTTCCGAAGTCTCTCTACAGCAAACCATTAGAGCCAAGAGGTGCATGAGGCAGAAGAAGACGAGACGAAGGGGCTGTTCAAGAAGCTCGTAACAGCAAGTACCACACAACACCAGTACATCATGAGGTGTAGTCAGCAGATCGCCTGCTGCTGCTGGAAGACCTAAACGGTATTTGGAGAGGAAAATACTGCTTTAAAATAAGATCAGAATTGAACAAACAGCAAAAATAATACACCAGTCCTTGAGACTTAGAACCGAGAAGAGTAAAATAATCAACAAACAATTTATGTAGTAATTATCCTGGAAGTTCGAGAATTTTCACTTTAAACAGGGAATTATCAATTTGTTTGTGGGAGTGTTTGTCCTGAAACATGAATAAGTGTATCAGATGCAATGCTTGATTCTCCAGACATTTGTTAAGTGAAAACATAGTGTTCAAGGACCTCATATGCACCTGTTCAGAGTAAATAGTCATTGCGACGTCAAAATGATCGATAAGGATTTGTATATAAGGTATACATAATTACTATGTAATAGTTGAAATAATAAAGAAAGCAGGGTTTAACCATGAATGGAGTTTCTTTTGTAATTCCAGGTTTGGGAAATATTGCGTCTTACTTGCGTGAAGCGGAGTTGCATTATGTGTGTGTGTGTGTGTGTGTGTGTGTGTGTGTGTGTGTGTGTGTGTGTGTGTGTGTGTGTGTGTGTGTGTGTGTGTGTGTGTGTGTGTGTGTGTGTGTGTGTGTGTGTGTGTGTGTGTGTGTGTGTGTGTGTGTGTGTGTGTGTGTGTGTGTGTGTGTGTGTGTGTGTGTGTGTGTGTGTGTGTGTGTGTGTGTGTGTGTGTGTGTGTGTGTGTGTGTGTGTGTGTGTGTGTGTGTGTGTGTGTGTGTGTGTGTGTGTGTGTGTGTGTGTGTGTGTGTGTGTGTGTGTGTGTGTGTGTGTGTGTGTGTGTGTGTGTGTGTGTGTGTGTGTGTGTGTGTGTGTGTGTGTGTGTGTGTGTGTGTGTGTGTGTGTGTGTGTGTGTGTGTGTGTGTGTGTGTGTGTGTGTGTGTGTGTGTGTGTGTGTGTGTGTGTGTGTGTGTGTGTGTGTGTGTGTGTGTGTGTGTGTGTGTGTGTGTGTGTGTGTGTGTGTGTGTGTGTGTGTGTGTGTGTGTGTGTGTGTGTGTGTGTGTGTGTGTGTGTGTGTGTGTGTGTGTGTGTGTGTGTGTGTGTGTGTGTGTGTGTGTGTGTGTGTGTGTGTGTGTGTGTGTGTGTGTGTGTGTGTGTGTGTGTGTGTGTGTGTGTGTGTGTGTGTGTGTGTGTGTGTGTGTGTGTGTGTGTGTGTGTGTGTGTGTGTGTGTGTGTGTGTGTGTGTGTGTGTGTGTGTGTGTGTGTGTGTGTGTGTGTGTGTGTGTGTGTGTGTGTGTGTGTGTGTGTGTGTGTGTGTGTGTGTGTGTGTGTGTGTGTGTGTGTGTGTGTGTGTGTGTGTGTGTGTGTGTGTGTGTGTGTGTGTGTGTGTGTGTGTGTGTGTGTGTGTGTGTGTGTGTGTGTGTGTGTGTGTGTGTGTGTGTGTGTGTGTGTGTGTGTGTGTGTGTGTGTGTGTGTGTGTGTGTGTGTGTGTGTGTGTGTGTGTGTGTGTGTGTGTGTGTGTGTGTGTGTGTGTGTGTGTGTGTGTGTGTGTGTGTGTGTGTGTGTGTGTGTGTGTGTGTGTGTGTGTGTGTGTGTGTGTGTGTGTGTGTGTGTGTGTGTGTGTGTGTGTGTGTGTGTGTGTGTGTGTGTGTGTGTGTGTGTGTGTGTGTGTGTGTGTGTGTGTGTGTGTGTGTGTGTGTGTGTGTGTGTGTGTGTGTGTGTGTGTGTGTGTGTGTGTGTGTGTGTGTGTGTGTGTGTGTGTGTGTGTGTGTGTGTGTGTGTGTGTGTGTGTGTGTGTGTGTGTGTGTGTGTGTGTGTGTGTGTGTGTGTGTGTGTGTGTGTGTGTGTGTGTGTGTGTGTGTGTGTGTGTGTGTGTGTGTGTGTGTGTGTGTGTGTGTGTGTGTGTGTGTGTGTGTGTGTGTGTGTGTGTGTGTGTGTGTGTGTGTGTGTGTGTGTGTGTGTGTGTGTGTGTGTGTGTGTGTGTGTGTGTGTGTGTGTGTGTGTGTGTGTGTGTGTGTGTGTGTGTGTGTGTGTGTGTGTGTGTGTGTGTGTGTGTGTGTGTGTGTGTGTGTGTGTGTGTGTGTGTGTGTGTGTGTGTGTGTGTGTGTGTGTGTGTGTGTGTGTGTGTGTGTGTGTGTGTGTGTGTGTGTGTGTGTGTGTGTGTGTGTGTGTGTGTGTGTGTGTGTGTGTGTGTGTGTGTGTGTGTGTGTGTGTGTGTGTGTGTGTGTGTGTGTGTGTGTGTGTGTGTGTGTGTGTGTGTGTGTGTGTGTGTGTGTGTGTGTGTGTGTGTGTGTGTGTGTGTGTGTGTGTGTGTGTGTGTGTGTGTGTGTGTGTGTGTGTGTGTGTGTGTGTGTGTGTGTGTGTGTGTGTGTGTGTGTGTGTGTGTGTGTGTGTGTGTGTGTGTGTGTGTGTGTGTGTGTGTGTGTGTGTGTGTGTGTGTGTGTGTGTGTGTGTGTGTGTGTGTGTGTGTGTGTGTGTGTGTGTGTGTGTGTGTGTGTGTGTGTGTGTGTGTGTGTGTGTGTGTGTGTGTGTGTGTGTGTGTGTGTGTGTGTGTGTGTGTGTGTGTGTGTGTGTGTGTGTGTGTGTGTGTGTGTGTGTGTGTGTGTGTGTGTGTGTGTGTGTGTGTGTGTGTGTGTGTGTGTGTGTGTGTGTGTGTGTGTGTGTGTGTGTGTGTGTGTGTGTGTGTGTGTGTGTGTGTGTGTGTGTGTGTGTGTGTGTGTGTGTGTGTGTGTGTGTGTGTGTGTGTGTGTGTGTGTGTGTGTGTGTGTGTGTGTGTGTGTGTGTGTGTGTGTGTGTGTGTGTGTGTGTGTGTGTGTGTGTGTGTGTGTGTGTGTGTGTGTGTGTGTGTGTGTGTGTGTGTGTGTGTGTGTGTGTGTGTGTGTGTGTGTGTGTGTGTGTGTGTGTGTGTGTGTGTGTGTGTGTGTGTGTGTGTGTGTGTGTGTGTGTGTGTGTGTGTGTGTGTGTGTGTGTGTGTGTGTGTGTGTGTGTGTGTGTGTGTGTGTGTGTGTGTGTGTGTGTGTGTGTGTGTGTGTGTGTGTGTGTGTGTGTGTGTGTGTGTGTGTGTGTGTGTGTGTGTGTGTGTGTGTGTGTGTGTGTGTGTGTGTGTGTGTGTGTGTGTGTGTGTGTGTGTGTGTGTGTGTGTGTGTGTGTGTGTGTGTGTGTGTGTGTGTGTGTGTGTGTGTGTGTGTGTGTGTGTGTGTGTGTGTGTGTGTGTGTGTGTGTGTGTGTGTGTGTGTGTGTGTGTGTGTGTGTGTGTGTGTGTGTGTGTGTGTGTGTGTGTGTGTGTGTGTGTGTGTGTGTGTGTGTGTGTGTGTGTGTGTGTGTGTGTGTGTGTGTGTGTGTGTGTGTGTGTGTGTGTGTGTGTGTGTGTGTGTGTGTGTGTGTGTGTGTGTGTGTGTGTGTGTGTGTGTGTGTGTGTGTGTGTGTGTGTGTGTGTGTGTGTGTGTGTGTGTGTGTGTGTGTGTGTGTGTGTGTGTGTGTGTGTGTGTGTGTGTGTGTGTGTGTGTGTGTGTGTGTGTGTGTGTGTGTGTGTGTGTGTGTGTGTGTGTGTGTGTGTGTGTGTGTGTGTGTGTGTGTGTGTGTGTGTGTGTGTGTGTGTGTGTGTGTG